>CM070775.1:16659128-17224128 GCA_036346955.1 Dipus sagitta | reverse complement strand
AAATGCATCGGATTGCTGCAGGGCTCACAATAAACTTGCAAAATTCTGTGTACTGCCATACAAAATTTCTCTCCATTCTTGCCTATTTCCAACTCCCCTAGATACAAAGGCAAATATAAAGGATACTTCAGCCCATTCCTATATCTCCTACATACCACTTCTGTCTAGAACACATCAGATCATCTGTAGAGGATCTAAATACACAGGATAAGCCAAAAAGCAAGTAGCTGTGTCAGCCAAAACTAATAAGCACCACATAGAATACTCTCTTGACAAGTACAGCAATACCTAGGAACAAATTGTCAGAGAAGCATTCTACTTGATAGACACAATGTGTTCTAAGTATTACGTCATGACATAAAATTGCCCAACTATTCAATAGATAGTACCATACCATAGATTTTATAAATGGTAATGTTACTACAGGAATGGTTAAGGGTTTGAAATATTGTCCCTTTTTAAAGAAAAAGACACTAGCGGTCTACTACAGGAATTTTTCCTCAGAAAATTAATTATCACCTTCCAAGTCTTAATAAGCTTCAATAAAATTAAGAAATCATGTTTAGTATTATAAAATACAAAAGTTAAACTTTAAGGAAAAAAAGAAATTGTTCAATTGTTAAAATAACTCAATACATTTGTTTTTGAAGCTTTCTACCCATATTAGAGAATACCACAATAGTCTTTTCCCATAAATATATGTCAGAATAATTTTATTGAAAATATATAGTATTTATATTCCAATAAAATTTATATAATTATAGATTTTGGTTTTATTTTCATTGAAGTTTCCCATCTAGTGTTTTAAAATAACTAATGAGATTATTCATTTGAAGATATATAAAACATTTTTTTCTTTGAGATACCTTTGTTGTTCAGAGGTATATCACAAAGATACTCTTAACTTCTAACTGAAATTATGAAGAATGAACAGATAACCTCTAAGTTCATTGCAAAAACTGCTCACAGAAGATAGGGCTTTCTATTTTATTACTTTGCATTTAAACAAGAAAGCTATCATAGCTAGGGTGGCTTTTGAAATAAACATTCCTTATTAAAAAAATGTCACTCACATTTAAAAATTAATTTTTTTTTCCCTGAGACCCAACACCTTTTCCCCTACCTTATAAAAGATGTGTTTAATCTCTTAAGAAACCCAACCCTACAGGCAAAATAATTGTCAAAATAAATTCAGAGAACAATTAAGTGCCAAGTCAGATTTAAGTTATCAGTGGGAGGGGTGGAATCTTGACATTTTCAAAAACTCATCTCTTAAGCAGCCAAATAAATATTAAGATACAATGAAATATTTCTGGTGATTAAAATTATATAAAATAACTATTTATCATAGATCTATGCTATTTCTGTCACCACAAAGCTCTTTCTAGATGAGATCATAGCAGCCATAAACTGTAAAGGCAATCAACTCACGGCCTTACTTACCCAAGGGAAGTTTACACCCAAGAAAATTCCCAAAGGCAAACACACCAAGTCTCTCAGTGAGCCAGACTTGGAGGCACAGGCTTGTGATGCCTGCTATAACAAATGCTAAGGCAGGAGGACCACAAGTTCAAAGCCTGCCTGGGCTGAGTAACTTTAAGGTCAGCCTGAGGAAAACAGGGAGATCCTGTCTTAACTGTGACATGCTGGAGATGTAGCTTAGTGCAGGAGCACTTGCCTCGCACTCATAGAGATATGAGGACTTTAGGTTCAATCCCCAGTATCACAAAAGAAGGTGGAAAATCAATAGTAGATTAACTTCCTTCATAGTCAAAATTAGAAAACTAAAGCAAGCATTTGTAACTGCATATACACACATGTATCTAACAGGCACTTCTGAATAAAAGCATTCCTGAAATGCCTTTAATCTCAGCACCCAGGAGGCTGAGGTAGAAAGACTGCAATGAATTGGAGACAAACTCGGGGTTACAGAGTAAGTTTCAGGTCAGCCTGGTCTATAGTAGACTCTGCCTTGAAACAAACAAACAAACAAAGCCTTAGATATTCAGTGCGGTCCTGACACCACCTTCCCACTCCCACACACACTGTCACATTACTCTATGTACATAAAACAGTGCTTAGGTGCCAAAGAAAATGGAGAAAATGTGAAATGTAACAGAGTAAAAAGTGAGGACAGATGGTGACTGGGGTAGCACATGAAAGTCACTAATGCTACCCACAACCTTGAAATCTCTCCGAGTAACTGGTACACCTGCCTTCAGCTCAGCAAGCAGAAGGCGCGCAGGCTACTTTATACAGTGCTGTGCTCAGATGCGCTGCATAGACCTGCTCTATAAATCAGGCTAGTACACTTTTAGCTTTTCCCCATGTGTTATAATAGATTTGGTTTTATACTTCTTCAGTTTATTTCTGACAAATATAGCAAAATTAAAGCTCAACAAAGTCAAAACATCATGCTTTAAATGTTCCAATATTTGGTATGAAGTAAAAAAATTTAAATGTACAATGTAAAAGATGTTTTCACGAGTTTTTAGTTAGCATACACAGATGCAGGTATCATGAATTGTGGCACATACAAATGTTGTAGTTGCTTCTTGTCCCCCCTTCCATCCCCAGCCTCTTCTCCCCCATCCCTAGTTTCTTCCCCTTTGGTTCACATGCTACAAGTGTCCTTTCACACGTCTAGCATCTCTCTTCCTAGGAGTAACCTCATATTTACTATTGATTACTAGCCTATCTGCATGGTGTACCCACCTTTGCCTCCTTTCTATACATAGGTATAGATATAATGAGCTAGAATTCACCTATTTTAGAGAACAAGTGTTTTCGTCTGACTTTGGATCAAATAGTTTATTGTTATAGAAAAATTAATTGAAACCCATAACACAATGCTGTATATTAGTATATAATATTTAAAATGTTTTATATAGCTTGAGAAAACTACCTTATTATACGCTCCTTCATATATTTAACAGAAGATATTTAGCATTTGCTAAAAGTATTCAAATGCAAATTAAAAACTTTCAAACCCTAATAGTTCTGTAGTTTAGACGAAAACTGGGTGCTTTCAGGGTAGTATGGCTATAGACAAATTCTACAGCTTAATTAAAACCCACATTAAAACTGTAAGAGGGCTGGAGGGATGGCTTAGGGGTTAAGGCATTTGCCTGCAAAACCAAAGGACACAGTTTCGATTCCCAAGGACCCACCTTAGCCAAATGCACAAGGGGGTACACGCATCTGGAGTTCATTTGCAGTGGCTAGAGACCCTGGTATGCCCATCCCCCCCCTCTCAAATAAGTGAATAAAAATAAAAACAAAAGCCAAGCGTGGTGGCGCGTGCCTTTAATCCCAGCACTCAAGAGGCAGAGGTAGGAGGATCAGGGTGAGTTTGAGGCAACCCAGAGACTACATAGTGAATTCCAGGTCAGCCTGGGCCAGAGTGAGACCCTACCTCAAAAAACCAAAATATATAAATAAGAAATAAAATAAAAATAAAAACTTTGTAAGAGTTAGGGAGTAACTCAGTGGATAAAGTTCCTGTTGTGCAAGTCTAAAGACCTGAGTTTAGATCCTAGTACCCAAGGGAAGGCCAGGTGGGAGTGGTGGCAGCTTGGAATCCCAGGGCCTCCTAAGAGAATTTATGGCACCTCTGGAGAAAGCTCATGATTTAGACTAGGTCTGGGCTCTAGGGAGAGACCAGGTCTCAGTAAAATAAAATGCAACAGAGAAGGACCCAACATACACCTCTGGCCTTTGCAAGCACACACATCTACTTGTGCTAAAAAATAAAAATAAAAACTCACATACTGTAATTATGTGTGTCCTGGACCCTGATGAAAACTTTCTGGACTTATAACAAATTGCAGCCACCATTATAAGCATAGACACATAAATATTTCAAAATCTGAAAATATAACCTCTTTAACACCTAAGTAGTTTAAAATTGGAAATACAAAATAGAACAGGTTATAGCCACATGTGGCTGAGCTGAACTATTTTATGCATACTCCACTGCCCGTCGAAGTCAAACCTGCCTCAGCAGCAAAGCCTCACAGCAGAGCTCTTTCTGCTAGTGCTGGCTCCACAGCCAGCCAAGCCCAGCCCGGGTAACAGAAGAAAGACAACAGTATACCAAGAAAAGCTAAAAGTTAGCAAATGCAAAGAAAGAAAACACAGAAAAACATCTGAGTCCACAGAAGGCTAAAACATTTAACATGGAAATTTAACATATGCCTAGAGGTTTTCAAGTTCAATTTTGTTTTTTAAAAAATCATTCAGTTTTACTGTACTATATATATAGTGATGACTTCTGAGTATAAATCCAATGATAAGAAGGCATTTAAAGTTATTTGTTAGAATGCATGATTAATTCAATCATTTAATCTAAAAACACTTTGTTGAACACTATTACATGCTCGTACCACATACGCTGTGGGGATCATGAGAAGGACACACACTGAGCACTTACAGTGAACACTATCTCATGCTCGTACTACATACGCTGTGGGGATCATGAGAAGGACACACACTGAGCACTTACAGTGAACACCATCACATGCTCGTACTACATACGCTGTGGGGATCATGAGAAGGACACACACTGAGCACTTACAGTGAACACTATTACATGCTCGTACTACATACGCTGTGGGGATCATGAGAAGGACACACACTGAGCACTTACAGTGAACACTATTACATGCTCGTACCACATACGCTGTGGGGATCATGAGAAGGACACACACTGAGCACTTACAGTGAACACCATCACATGCTCGTACTACATACGCTGTGGGGATCATGAGAAGGACACACACTGAGCACTTACAGTGAACACTATTACATGCTCGTACTACATGTGCTGTGGGGATCATGAGAAGGACACACGCTGAGCACTTACAGTGAATACTATTACATGCTCGTACTACATGTGCTGTGGGGATCATGAGAAGGACACACACTGAGCACTTACAGTGAACACCATTACATGCTCGTACTACATGTGCTGTGGGATCATGAGAAGGACACACACTGAGCACTTACAGTGAACACCATCACATGCTCGTACTACATACGCTGTGGGGATCATGAGAAGGACACACACTGAGCACTTACAGTGAACACCATCACATGCTCGTACCACATACGCTGTGGGGATCATGAGAAGGACACACACTGAGCACTTACAGTGAACACTATTACATGCTCGTACCACATACGCTGTGGGGATCATGAGAAGGACACACACTGAGCACTTACAGTGAACGCTATTACATGCTCGTACCACATACGCTGTGGGGATCATGAGAAGGACACACACTGAGCACTTACAGTGAACGCTATTACGTGCTCGTACCACATACGCTGTGGGGATCATGAGAAGGACACACACTGAGCACTTACAGTGAACACCATCACGTGCTCGTACTACATACGCTGTGGGGATCATGAGAAGGACACACACTGAGCACTTACAGTGAACACCATCACATGCTCGTACTACATACGCTGTGGGGATCATGAGAAGGACACACACTGAGCACTTACAGTGAACACTATTACATGCTCGTACTACATACGCTGTGGGGATCATGAGAAGGACACACACTGAGCACTTACAGTGAACACTATTACATGCTCGTACTACATACGCTGTGGGGATCATGAGAAGGACACACACTGAGCACTTACAGTGAACACCATCACATGCTCATACTACATACGCTGTGGGATTCATGAGAAGGACACACGCTGAGCACTTACAGTGAACACTATTACATACTCGTACTACATACGCTGTGGGGATCATGAGAAGGACACACGCTGAGCACTTACAGTGAACACTATTACGTGCTCATACTACATGTGCTGTGGGGATCATGAGAAGGACACACACTGAGCACTTACAGTGAACACCATCACATGCTCTTACTACATATGCTGTGGGATCATGAGAAGGACACACACTGAGCACTTACAGTGAACACTTACGTGCTCGTACTACATGTGCTGTGGGGATCATGAGAAGGACACATGCTGAGCACTTACAGTGAACACTATTACATGCTCGTACTACATGTGCTGTGGGGATCATGAGAAGGACACACACTGAGCACTTACAGTGAACACCATCACATGCTCTTACTACATATGCTGTGGAATCATGAGAAGGACACACGCTGAGCACTTACAGTGAACACTATTACATGCTCGTACCACATACGCTGTGGGGATCATGAGAAGGACACACACTGAGCACTTACAGTGAACACTATTACATGCTCGTACTATATACGCTGTGGGGATCATGAGAAGGACACACACTGAGCACTTACAGTGAACACTATTACATGCTCGTACTACATACGCTGTGGGGATCATGAGAAGTACACACGCTGAGCACTTACAGTGAACACTATTACATGCTCGTACTACATACGCTGTGGGGATCATGAGAAGGACACACGCTGAGCACTTACAGTGAACACTATTACATGCTCGTACTACATGTGCTGTGGGGATCATGAGAAGGACACGCACTTACAGTGGGTGTAGCTTAGTGGCTAAGAGTTTGTACTTTTATTCTAAGGCATTTTCCAATCTCTTGTGTTTAAACATTGTTTACTAAATAGAAGTGTGAAGTCTCATTTCAACTTTTCAGTATTAGTATCTCTGTCATTTTGATCAACTTAGTCAAAGTCACAATAGCAAACTAAAAATAACTCAGTTTGGGATTCCTTTTGTGGTAGGAGGCACTAACACCCTGAGTTAAACAAAATCACATGTCCATCTTTCCGCTTTACCTCCTTTCATTCTAGATGGGCTTCAACATGTTTTCTCAGTACTCTACACTGCACGGTCTATCAGGAAGAAATGTGTCTTGCAGATATAAGACAGAACTCCTGCTTTCTGTCTGCAGACATTTTTTTTTTAATTTAAGAAGTTGTAGCCAAACAAAGTACAAATGTCTAATATAAAAAATCATTCTGTTTAACTTATTGTTCTTTTATTAAACTTTTTGATGTACAATTCTGAGAACATTAAGGATTTACATATCCTTATTCAAAACACAGACTACTTCTTACATATCAAAAAAAAACTTCTAGGTTAGCCCATAGCACTTTATATAATCTCACCATCCATAATTTATGGGCTGCTACCAAAATTCACAGAAAGTTTGGTATGTAAATAGTTTTCTTTCTTTGCTCATAAACACGTCCGTGAAGTAGAAAGTCAAAGTCTGTAAACACACAGCTAACTTTATACTGAACTGTCAACCGCAGCACAAAGAGGCGGCCATCCCACATGGTAAACCCGCCAGCACTGTGCTCGGGCTGCTTGCACCATCACTGCCAGCCTTTGGCATTCAAGTCATTTTTATTTTGCCCATTCCACAGGTATACAGTGGCCTCTTGTAATGGTTTCAATATGTAGCTCCCTGTCTATTAGTTGAACATCTTTTCATGAGCTATTCTCGCACATGCATTCTCTTTAGTGAAGTGTCTCTTTAAGTCTCTTAACTATTTTTAACACTTAAGACTGTTTTCTTATTGTTAAGGGTTAACAGTATTTTACATACAATTAATATAAATCCTTTGTCAAATGAGAGATTTGCTTTTCCAATTTATAGATTGTTTTTGTTTTGCTTTGATGTATTTCATTTGCATTTTTCAGTGCATTAATGAAGTATTAAACTTAACAATTTTATGAATCACAGTTCTTGTATCAAGTCTACGAAGTCATTAGCTACCCTATGTTATGAAGGTTTCCTTTCTATGTTTCCTCTTTTAAAATTTCACATTTTAGCCAGCTGTTGTGGTGCACGCCTTTATTCCCAGCACTCAGGAGGCAGAGGTAGGAGGATCCCCGTGAGTTCAAGGCCACCCTGAGACTTTGTAGTGAATTCCAGGTCAGCCTGCACTAGTGTGAGACTCTACCTCGGAAAAAAAAAATCACATTTTATACTCAGGCTTTATTTGTTCAGGTTTTACAGAAGGCATGTAACTCAGCTTTGACAGCTAATTTCTGGCATATGGCTACTCTTCCTCTGAACTGTTTTCACACCTTTTACCAAAAGCCAATTATCCATAAATGTGCAAGACTATTTCAGGACTCTACTGAAATATATGTCTATCAGTACATTAATGCCACACTTATTATAGCTTTGCAGTAAGTCTTAAAGTTGGGTTGGTATAATTCTCTATTGTATTGTTTTTCAAAATCATTTTAGCTATCATACTTTTACCATATAAATTATACAGTCATCTTTTTCACACATACTTGGATATTTTGAGTGGCATTTTATTAAATCTACATAACAAGATACTCACAATCTTTCCTATGCAAATCTTCCTATCCAGTAACGGGATATAACTCTCTACATTTAACTCTGGTTTCCTTCATCAGCAGTTTTTAGATTACAGTACACACAGTTATATATGTTTCTTGACAATAAACTTCATTATTTTGAAACCACTCTTAATGGTATTTTCAAATTGGATATCCTACAGCACACTAACACAGAAAAATATAATTTATTTTTGTCTGAGAACACTGTATCTAATACATTACTAAATGCACCTACTAAAATTATGTGCATGTCAACTACTTGTGAATTTATATGTAAACAATCTGTAAAAAAATGCCAGTTAAAATTTGTATTGGTTTTCTTGCAATGAAGAGAATATAGATTATGACCAGAAACATTCAGTATGAGGCAGAGATCGTTAACAGTGCTATACAGTTTACAAGTCCACATCCTTGCCTTTCCCTGCTCTCACTGATATATTCCTGGTTCTGGAACTCTTTCCACTTTTCCCATCAAAAAACTAAACTTTTTGTTTTCTGTCTCTGCTATAAATTTCCCTAACTCTGCACACATTGAGAGCCAACAGCAAGTGAGACAGAAATGTGCTTCAGCCTCTTATGAACTACCTCTACTGCTCAAGGGAGGGTACCCCTCTGGAACTTGAGGTCCACTGACCTCCCCTCCCCCTCCCCCCCGGCCTTCCTTCTCTCCCTCACTTTCCCTATGATTCCACATTTCCAGTGCATTTAGTGCCCTGGGGGATATAGAAGGATAAAAGATATAATAAAGTGACCAATAGTTCCATGAATTTTGTTATTCCTCAAACAACCTACTACTGTGTACATTTCTGAGCTCTGAAATAGCTGTTCAATGGATCTTGACAATGCAAGGTTTGTTTAACTTTTGCACCAAGTGAGATACCTGGGGTGGAACATGCTTACTGCATCTGACTCACGGATGGAAATAGAATGTTTTGGTGACTTACATGTTCTAAACTGAGACGATCCAATGCCCCTCCCACCTTTCAATAACCCTTCTGCATCACTGATTGGGCAAGCAAATGAGACAGGCTTATCAGGGTGTCAGATATCCATAAATAACAGATAGTACATCACCAGCTACTCAAGTTTAAGGCTACTGTGCCACCATATCCCCAACAATCATCATACTTGGTACAATAAAGACCTATAATTCTGACCCAGAACCAATGCAGCCACTGATTTTGCCAGCTAAGAAACCAAATATGCCAGAGACAATGTTAGTCAAACTCCTTCTTGTGTACACAGAAGGCTACATTAGATACTCCATAGTGAGTTTATATCTAAATCAACAGAGTAAGAACAAAAGTCTCTATAGGGCTACTACAATGAAGAATGGGCACGTAGTTCTCCAATCTCTGTCTTCTCTTCCTAAAATGTATACTGAGTACTCTAAAAAGTGACAGTCAGACTTAAACCCTAGATCCATGAGTGAACTATGTTTGGTCATAAGAGAAAAATATAAAGCTTTATTGCAAAATGCCACCAAGTTTCAGTTAATTGAATATTGTATAGCCTATTCTAATATAAGCAGATTTTAAAATATACTATATATACTATATGCTACTATGTATTTAAAATTTTAGACCCGGTTGGAGAGATGGTTTAGTGGTTAAGGCATTTCCCTGCAATGCCAAAGGACCCCGGTTCGATTCCCCAGGACCCACGTTAGCCAGATGCACAAGGGGGTGCATGTGTCTGGAGTTCTGGAGTGTCTGGCATGCCCATTCTCACTTTCTCTCTCTCTGTGTCAAATAAATAAATAAAAATTAAATTAAAAAAAGTTTAGGCCCACTATCCTGTCTGTAATTATTTCTAATTCTTATTTATCTTTCATATTAGCTACTCCAGTATTCGTGATGTATGATATACTGGAAACACCAAAGTTTCTAAGTTCTTACAAAGTGCTTTATCTTTGGTGTTTCTAAGCAGAAGCTATGTACAAAACAGACAAAAGTTTGACAAATCCACTTACTTGTGGCTGGTTATGACTAAAAATAAAACTAGACTATATTGCAAGAGCATAAAATGCAAGGGCAGGCTTTTCCCACACAACGAGGAAACTGAAAAGCCTGTCCTAAACAAGACCATCCCAAGTATGTAGTGCTCCTCATATTCGACTCTTTACCCTCCTTGTATTGAGAAGCAAGCAATCAGGTAAGGAACCATAGTGCACATTAATGACAATACACAATGCCCAACTGCTTATGACTGTCCTCCCACGCAATATCCCAACAGCGTGCACGCCTCCATAACTGCCCTCAATACTATGGCGGAACAATGAAGTGCAGCCTCAGCACACATCCTATAGATCAAACTACTCCAGCTTTCAATACCTGACAAACACTACCTGACCCTCCTCTCTGGATCACAGCACCCTTACTCAGTGCCACATATCAACCACTTTTCTCCAGGTGTAGAAACTGACCACTTGTTCAAAAATGGAAATGGATATACAAGCATCCTGTGTAACGCAGTTTGCTACAAGATTCATTGCCATGGGTGTTTTTTCATATGAGTCATCTGTTCTTATACAAAGCAACAAAAAGTTTCATTTGCCTTCTGAGTATTTTGTTCAAGTTTTAGAACGGGGCTCTACAGAAGAGGCATCTACAGCTTGCTTCTCAGAAACGTCTAGATTCTGGTTGTGATTCTGATGGATGTCATGGCTCCTTTTAAGGCTTTAAAGCTGCTCATGATTTCACACAATCAGGGAAACAAGAATTTCTTATCTCTATTGAAACAAAAACCTCACTGGTATGTTATCTGATGCTACTTTACTTGACTTACATCATTCCTAACTTCTTCCTGCTGTAATGGTTACAAACTTCACCAACTCATTAAACCATGATGATGTTAACTGTAGTTCATGCTTTGTCAAGGCAGTACTAGATTTTTCTTCCAAACACAAACATTTTTAAGCTTTATTGTTTAACTCACATAAAATGAACAATTGTAAGGGCCAGGCGTAGTGGCACACGCCTTTAATCCCAGCACTTGGGAGGCAGAGGTAGGAGGATTGCTGTGAGTTTGAGGCCAGCCTGAGGCAACATGGTGAATTCCAGGTCAGCCTGAGCTAAAGTGAGACGCTGCCTCGAAAAACCAAAAAAAGAAAAAAGAAAAACAAGAACAATTGTACATACAAATGGGGTACCCTTATAAGGTTCTGATACATGTGCATGTTGTATAATGTTTAACATGTCTATTTATTCATCTGTCATTACTTTATGGTGAAGACATTCAAAATCCTTTCTCCTGGTTTTCTGAAATATATAGTATGATATTTTTTCTTATTTAGAGTCACCATATTGTACAATAGTACATCTGACCTGCTCACTCTTGTCTCATTAGAAATTAGTGCCTACTGAGTTTGTGATGCCTAACCTTTGCCAATGACAGGTTCTGAAGTTTTCTTATATGAAACCAGGTGCTAACTTGTTTTTTAACTAACACCTGATTTTTAAATACTCTCAAAACATGGTCACCTTTGATACTCTATTAAACTAATATACAAATCCTCTATTCTACATATGTGTTGGCACAAGAAAAGAAAATTTGATATAAATTATTGGTATATTACAAATTTTTTCTTGAACTCCTCAAGCCATGTTGTTATTTCTGTATATATCCTAGATACACAATGCAGGCAAGCATAATAAAAGCAGAGCTTGCTCATTTTCCTGAGCACCAAGAGATATTCACGATAAATTTTCTACATGAAGAATTTTTCAAAAAATTGCATGGGGTTTCAAGATGCTTGTCTATCCATCCACCAAAAAAGGTTGATGAAAACTTCTACCTCAGATTTAGAGTACCATCACCCCATTAGTAAAGATGAAATACAAAGCATGTCTCTAAAGTGGAACAAATCCCACAATATTTTTATCACAGTATAGAATTCAAAAATAGTAATACCTAAGTTTTATATAGAAATTAGACTCTGATAAGGCAAATTATACTAACATTCATGAAATATAAAATCACTAAAAGTAAGACTTTTGGTATTACTCAATTAGTCCCCAGCAAGAATCCATCTGAAAAGGCATTTAGGTATATATAGATATTTCTTAGACTACTGTAAACCATAAATTAACGTTACCAATGCAGTCCTTTTACAAAGAGTTCTTTTATCAGAAGCTTTATTTATAATATCAGATGATTAATGCCAGGACCTAACTAACCCCTGACAACAGATGGGCATCCAAGTTCCACTGACACAGGAAAGTAACATCTGTGGCAGAACTACATAAAACCATAAAGGTATAAAAGGCCTGTGAAATCTAAAAACGTCAGTCATCATACATTCAGTAGGTACATATGTATGAATATTCATGGTACTTACCTTACATATTCATTTCACAGGAACGGATGAATACTTAACTTCATATACAGCCTTTGGCTTCCTACCATTGTTGGTGGTTTACTACACAGAACTCCTTGATCCTTACAGTTACTTAACAATCAGGTCTCCAACTATATTAAATGAGGAGTAACCAGTGTGCTTGGTTTCTAGTGCTACAGGAGGTCCACACCAGAATGCAAACTACTTCAAATCACCTACTTTCAAAACAGACAGCATTTCCCTAGCCTCCCTAAGCACGAATTTCTTCTTCCACCTGAGTCTTACTGTCTTCCAATTTCAGCTTGAGCTACCAAGTAATAACAAGAGATTAGAGACTTGAAGGTGGAAATTTTGCTGACAGCTTGTCCAGGAAAGCATCAGCTCCCTTTCCAAGGCTCCAATGGCTAGCCCAACAAAATAATGTCAAGGTGACTGAGCAGAGACCTTCTGTGTTTCTAAGTGTTGTCTCTCCAATGAAGCAAGCCCCAATAGTGTCACCTGAAATATCATGTGTAACAAATGAACCACAAAAGGCAAAATTATGCACACATTTTAGAAATAAAAATAACCATTATTTTTTTAAAACTTTGAACTCTTTAAAAAAAAATGAAGTTGCCTTTTCTGCACTGGGCAACCCCTAGAAAGAGAGCACTGGACCCAGTTCACACAGAAGCAGGCATCTGTGTCTACAGTGCAAAGGCACACTCAAACATCATTTTTACAGAGACTCAAAAATCCTAAAAACATTAACTTCCACTGATCCAAGAAAAAGCTGATCATTCTAGTCACATGCAAGTTCTGATTCTTTATGAAAGAGAAGTATAAAAAATGAATTAAAAAATGCATAATTTATGGAGGCCCCAAATCCACAAAGCAAGTAAAAATGTTAGGGTATTTTTTTTTAACAACAGGTTAATAATGACCCAATCTTCCTTCCTGATAAAAAGAAACAAAACTGACTAACTTCTATTATTTTTGTGTGCCTAACCAAAGTGGGTTTGCTCCAAAGATGGATTCATTAGCAAGTTAGTAAAGTTCTTGTAAAGGCCAACTAGCAAATATGACTGTTAAGTGCCAGTAAAATGTCCTTTCAAAAAATATAAAGAAAATAAAATGGGATAGGTTTTACTTGATAAATATTTTACATGAATTTTAAAATCAAATTAGTTATTGTTACATATACTATAGCAATAACAATCCAAAACAACCTTCATTACACATGGGTCCTGGTTTTACTTCTTTTGCATCGAATGAGCAGTAACACGTGATTTTTAGCTAAGCTAGATTAAAATAGTGTAATAAAAATTTAACAACCTATGTGTAACAGGTTCATTTTCCTAAATTAAAAATCAGAAAATATGGTAAAAGATTTTTTATGGCTCTTCTAAGAGTAAAAAGCAGTATCATTAAAGTAGTTACACAATAAAATATTTCAAATTTTCAGGTAATCCTGCTGCTTTACATACAATAGTTCTAATCAGATTAATTATTAAAGGACCATGAAATTCAACTTAGTTGTTGGATTAACTTTGGTCAATCAAGACAGTTTTCTATCTTTTTCAAGACAGTTTTTTTTTTTAAATCTTGTTTTAACTTTAATAAACAAATTAGTAAGTCATCAATTTTCAACTTATAAGAGGATCCATAACAGACTTCCGTTCCTGGTTAGGAAGCCCAAGGCTTCCTCTCTGGTGGGTCTTGGAGCAGTGACACACAAAGGATAGCCTTGTGCTCACTGGCAGGGAGGAGAGGAAGTGGCAAGCACAGACCTGTGGAACTCAACCCAGACCATCTCAAGGATACACAGGGCACTACAGGCTAACGCTGAGATGTGAGATGCAGAAAGTATGTAGGAGAGGGTCAGAGGAAGTCTGCTGGATGGAAGATGTATACGCAGGCCACTGTGTGACTGCCAAATCTCAAAACTGACTACGAGGGGGAGTTGTGAGAAGGTGCATAAAAAGCCTCCAATCCAGGCTCAAAAATAGACTTGACAGGAAGTCCTCACACTGGGTCCAATCATCTCTATGCAAACAGTAATGTCAGGCTCCCAGAAGTAACACATAAAACTTTGTGCTATACAGTTAGCACTCTCTATATATGCATTTTACGCTCATAGAATCAACCAACCATGAGTGGAAATTTGCCTAACATAGGTGAAACTCAGGGTTCAATCACCAGCACAGAAAACAAGTTAATAATAGTATCTGAGGTGGGGCATGGTGTTGCACGTCTTTAATCCCAGCACTTGGGAGGCAGAAGTAGGAGGATCATTGTGAGTTCAAGGCCACCCTGAGACTACATAGTGAATTCAGCTTGGGCTAGAATGAGACCCTACCTCAAAAAAAGCAAAATTAAAAATAAAAACAGTATCTGTCCTCAACACGTACAAACTATATAGATTGTTTTTCTTGCTAATTCATAAACCACATAATAAGCATTGTGTAGCTTATATTGCATGAAGTACGGTAAGTAATACAGAGCATTTGAAATCTATGGGAACATGTGCACAGATAATAGGAGAACATGACATTATTTGAAAGGAATTAACATTCCAGGACTTGGGTATTTTGAGGTGGTTCTGAAACCAATCCTCTGCAAAGACTGAGAAATGACTTGCAACAGTGATTATAATTCAGATTTTAAAAGAAGCATAAATCACTTTGGTTTTATATAACTAAATCCAAAAAGTAGAAAGTGACATTTACAAATAAATTTTCCTGTAAAACCTTGCAAACTCCAATTTAAAAATTTTTTCAATAAAAAATAAGAGGATCCTTAACATATGATATGGTAACCAATATGAATGCCTTATGAAAGCTGTTTTTTTCTTCAATCTTCCATTATCTATGAAATGATGTTAGTCATTATAATTAAAAATAAAAGACCACTTTTTTCAGAAAACTATTTATATACTTATAAAACTTCATTTAAATTATCACTTAGAATTAATTTATAGCTTATGAAATATCATAGTTTAAGATGGCACTATATGTAAAGTAACTCTCAAGTGGTTCACAAAGGATGAAGGCTTCAAAGTCACACTCTGATGATTAGAACCCTTTACAATCACTTATGGAGTTTGTGGAATCTTGACATAATAATTCTTTCATCCCTTCTCATCAACAGAATACCAGACCACATAACACAATAAAATATTTAAACTATTTATATGAGTCTAAATTTTACAAACAATAGTTTTTTCATTTTCTTTACATTATTCAAGAAGAATATACTACTGGGACCTAATAATCATATTCGGTTGTGTGCCCTTTTATAAATCTTTCCTAAATTGGAAATGAGTCTCTGAGGAGAAACACAGATATACCGTAGATACTAAAGTGTCATGTACTACATCAGAACAAGCCCATCATCTGGGTGCAGAGAGTTCATAACAATGAGTTTAAACCACAAGGACACTTACATGTGCTGCACTATTTCTGATGACACTGTATCTTAGTGTATTTTTGTTTGATATACAAAAATCAATTCTCTTTCCAGAAAACATTTATTTTTTTCAAAGCCAAACTTTGCTAGATCACGCTATAAGAACAGTTCATTTTGTTTTATATTGCTTGTCAAATTTAATTACATATACTCTTTTTACAAACAGCCCAATATTAAGAAGAACATATTATTTACAAAGTATACATAATCACCTCAAAGTAAAATGAAACACCCTTTTAACTTACTGAAATATTCCCAGCCAAAAAACCAGATTGTTACTTCAGTGCTGGGAATAAGGTTCCTGGATAAACTTATTAATCATCTGAATGTTTAACTCATTAAATAAATATCAAATTCATAATGAAAAGCTATTTTTATTTAAAATTCACTGGGAAGAATGCAAATCAATCAATCCAACATAAGATATTAGTCTACCAAACATAACAAAAGCATTCAAATGCCTTGACCATTCTAGAATTTACTCAAAGTTACTGAGAATAATTAAAGAGATGATACCCTACCAGTACTACGCCTTTGCCAAATTTACTTACTGAAAAACAGATCACTTCAAAAGACTGTTTGTTTGGCTATAAAATAGTTACATGCTAATTTGTTAAATTTTTTGTAACAGATAAAGGCTAACTAACTACATATGTTTTAAAAGGCTAATGAAGGGAATTATTCCTCAAGATTTAAATGCTTTAAAAGAAGGTAAGTCCAATAACCAGCATGAGATAAATCTTAAACTCTGGGTTTCTATGACTTGGTAATGATTTCTACATTTTCATCATAATGAAAATTCAAAATGCAAGCATTACTTAAGTACTTCTCTAATGTAAGTAACATCATTAATAGAACGTTAACAAAAAGTAGTATGAATCCTTTACAAAATTTTAGAATCATTATCACATTGTCATAATAATTAAAGCCTGAAGGTATTGTGTGTTTTGAAGTGGTATCTCTGTATTCTAAAGCATTTAGTATAAATAAACCTATGGTCTTACTATTCTAATTTTATAATATTGCAAACTAAGATATAACAACGTTGATAGCATAAAGTAAGTGTCACTAATAATGTTAAGCTCAGAAATGTGAACACAAGTCTGTATGACTTCAAAGCCTGAAACTGAGTAACAATGATGATAATGTAGTGTTCAGAGTAAATGAGGACAGAAAAATTATCCTACAGAAATAAGTCAATTGTTAGATGCTCCCAAAAAATAAGTTAATGTTCCCCCCAAAATGATTTTAATCATAAATTCCTTACATAGAGAATAAACAAAGTTGATAAAAATGGCAGAGTAACACCAACTAGGTGAGGCATATGTAAAACGGGACTAATTAGTACATGAAAAATAAAATGCCTCAGCTTAAATTTTAGAAGCCAGAGCAAAAACCAATTTTGGAGCTCAAATCAATTTCTCCAAGAAGTAACTACAAAATTATTGCAATGTTTGCCATGTACTTATTATTAAACAAATTTCCAAAAAGGACTATACTGAATTTTCTCAGTAAGATTAAAAACGTCAGGGCTGGAGAGATGGCTTAGCAGTTAAGTGCTTGCCTGTGAAGCCTAAGGGCCCCGGTTCGTGGCTCGATTCCCCAGGACCCACGTTAGCCAGATGCATAAGGGGGCGCACGCATCTGGAGTTCGTTTGCAGAGGCTGGAGGCCCTGGCGCGGCCATTCTCTCTCTCTCTATCTGCCTTTCTGTCTGTGTCTGTTGCTGTCAAATAAATAAATAAAAATAAACAAAAAATTTTTTTTAAAAGATTAAAAACATCTACATGATTCTCACTTATTATCTTACTGTTGACTATAAAGGAGAGGTACATCCTACGTTATGGTCTGTCCATCTTTAGGAATGAATTACACAAGCAAAAACAAGAAAGTCTAAAAGCCCTTGAATAGTTAAGAATCAGAATTATTCAAGTGGAGACAGAAATCCCACATAACAAATTACTTTTGTTATTTCAAAAACAGATGGCTCTCTCTGTTGCTACTGCACACCCTGTGTCAAGCACTGACCCTGGGACTACTTTACAGATGTTGACAGAAGAGCAAGCTTCAGACACCAACTTAATGAAATAGTAATAGACAGGAATCCACATTAGCACATAACTGAATCACAGAGTATCTCTAAATTAGATATGCATGCTATTAAAAGGGAGGGCAGTGTCTTTCCTGTCACGTGTTTTCTATTAGCTATATACACAAAGAACATAATATGGTTCTTTAAAATATTGGAATTAGCAATTACAAGGAAAAATTAAGGTGATTAATATAAAACAAAGTAAAAACTGGTATGACAACTTCCCTCATGTCTTTTACCTCCATCCAATTCCAATATTAAAAGATCAGCACTAAATGAGTTTGGAAGTAAAAAGTAAGAAAAACAATCCATGTATATGAAATAAATGGATCAGTTAACCCACTACATATGAGTTTAGTACTATGACTTATAATAGCTATCTATTTAGACAGAAATTATTGTCATAATTTAGCTATAGCATTTCACATTTCACATTATATAATTTTTATGAATCTTCTTTACTCAGCAACAAAAAATGTATCAGGATAAAAATTAAGCTTTGGTATTACTTCACAAAGTATATATAACTCCACCTATTTTTCATACTATGTAGTAGTTTTTACATTATCAATCAAAAGGCATACTAACTCAGATTATAAATAGCCAAATACTTTGAATCTGAACCCAGTGCTACAATTTAAATTGTGATTATTATTTGTTTCAACTAAGCTGATCTACTTTCCAATTAAACTAGCAAATATTCATAGTAAAGTGGCATCCTAAAAGGACATCACCTCAAGGTTCCATCTCAGGCCAAAGCTTTAGCTTTCAAAACTCAAGACTTTATGCTACATTGACATAAGATAAAACATGACCTAAACATAGGAGCTGGATGTTTTAGCATTTATATTTAAATGTGTATCAGCCACAAAGATAATCCCAAATCAGGAACAATTCTATTAACAATACTAAAACAGATTGTCACTAACAGCTCTGCAGTTAGTTGGACAACTTATTTATTACATTTCATTGTACCTTAATTTGTTCAACCTATAATTTCATGCCCCATAAAAGATCATAGGCAAATGTGGACATACTTGTGAAGTACTTACTTCTACACTGCTTTCTGACTTAAAAATCAATGTTTATTTATATAACTTTCCCTTCAAAGTCTGAAAGCATAGCAGGCAGGATACATGGAAAACATGGCTACTCAAGTTGATATCCAACTTCTATATTATGTACAAAATATAAAAATCAGATAAAGGGAACGGCTTGCAAAGCCCGCTGGACTGGGTCCAATTCCCTAGTCCCACAAAAAGACAGCCAAATACATAAAATGGCGCGTGTCTGGAATATGTTTACAATGGAAAGAGGCCCTAGCATGCCAAAATTCTCTCACTCTCAAGTAAAAAATAATTTTAAAAAATAAAATATATAAATAAAAGATGGTTCATTTTTACATAAATATGAATATATCATCTGAATCTTCAAAATGAACTATATTCAAAAATGCTCATAACCTTTAATTCTGTGCTAATCTTAGGGTATGGTAGTAGCTATAAAAATATACTAGCCTTCAAAGTATGAGTTATTCAACTACTACTGAAACTTCACCCTAGTAACTCCCTGTAGTCTGACAGGGCAAGCCAAGAGCATTTCACAGGGTGAAGTTGAAGCTACGACTATTTCTTGACTGCACAGTATCACTACGCTGACTCACCTAGAATCACTGTTTTATTTTAAAGAAAGGGATTCTTCTTTGCTAATCAGAATATAAGTGTTGATGTCTTTTTGCATTATGTAGGTATGTATATGTCTTAGTTTGAAAACATTTTTATGAGCAGTTCAAGACAAGACTGTAATACATTACATAGGAGTGAGAACACCAGGCGTCAATTAAGTAAAAAACCACCAGCTACTGTTATACAAAGAAAACTTACCAGACAGTTGTTTCCACTTGACTGTCATTGAGCTGCCGATTGTCCAGTTGGGCAAAAAGCGGGAACAGTACTTGAATTCCTCCAATGGAATGAATTGCACTATGAATTGAATGTGTTACTATAGCTTTCACGTCCTACATTCAAACATACAAAAAATTATTAAATCTTTATAACAGGGTTCTAGTCCTTATTTTCCAAAAAGTTCCAGATTTCTTTTTAAGAGAATTAACTAACATATTTTGACATTTTAGGAGCACTTAATTATATAATTGGGTATGCATGCATACAAAATGAAAACCTGGTATATCTTTGCCAATCGCTTTTCAAATATGAATTCTTAAGTAAAGAAATCATTACACTGAAAACATAGAGAGTAATTCAGAGTAAGACATTATTAGCAGATTTAAAGACATTCAGGTAACTTTTAAGTTTGCAAATACATTCTCAAAGGAAAATATTTTTATATATAACAACCATATGTCCAGCTAATCAATAAATTTTATTTATAAGAAAATGGAAATACAAGACAATAGATGAGACAGGTTTCCAAATAAAGAGACAAAGTCACAATAATGTATTTTGTTAAAAGGAAAAAAAAAACAGTTTAAGACAAAATCTGGGTTTGAAGAAAACAAACCAAACCACCCATGCTGTTTTCATGAACAAGCAATGTATATGTACCATGGGACATGACGACACTCTCAATGCTGGGAAGAACATGGACATCAAGTTCCAGGTAACCTACCTGGAGCATTAAAGCATGTGGCGAATGCACAAAAATGGATGCATTCTCCTTTGGGGATGATTCCAGGCAGAGCTGAGCATCCGTGGCCTTGGCATTGTACGTGAAGGCAATACTACTTGCAAGTTTCCCGTCATACAGAACCTGCTTATGATGTTCTGCCAAATGAATATCACTCTCTGATTTAAACTTGAAGGTACTCTGAAAGGATAAAACTATAATAAATACACTTCTTAAAGACAATCGTGAAACTGACTGCTTACAACAGAAACGACTGCAGAAATAACCTGCATGTGTTCTCCATGGGTCCGCACAGGACAGCGGGGTTAAGTACTCTACCACTCTCACTTCAGCTCTGTACGAGGTAAGCTGATTCATTAACATGAAATATGGGGCTAAATAATGTCACTGATTCGAAATTTTAATTTACATACATTAGAACACTGCAAAATATGTTAAGCCAAGTTCAAGTAGGTTTTTTTCCTTGTGGACTATCTACTAGAGAGTCTAATTCCAATCTCAATGCCAGTCATAATTATCAGAGATGTATCAAAACAAGAAATAATAAAATTTACAGGTAGGTAGATGGAGTTGGAAAAAATTATTCTAAGCGAGGTCACACAGGCACAGAAAGACAAATGCTGCATGTACTCTCTCATCTGTGGTTCCTCACTGAAATCAATTAGAGATGGTGCAAAAGGTAGTTAGCATCAGGAATGTGGACATAAAACCAGAATGAGAGCAGTAGAGAAAACTAAGGAGAGACAAGAGAAAGTACAGTACTGGGGGCGGGAGGGGCGTGGAATCAGTTCTATAGAAATCCTCCTTCTGACTAGCATTCTACAAGATATCACCACTAATAAAGGGGGAAGAGGAACAGTCAGACAGAAGGTGGAAAAAGCTTAACCTTAAAACCACGGGGTCTGGCCAGTAATTCCCAGGCCCAGAGTTGGGTCAACCCCACAGGGAGCCGTTGGCCAGGGAGACCCATGAAGTCACTGGCAGAGCTAAAAGGTAAGACCTGTGCTGGAGAGATGGTTCAACAGTTAAAAGGCTTGCCTGAAAAGCCTAAGGACCCAAGTTCAGTTCCCCAGTACCCACATAAAGCAAGATGTACAAGGTAGCACATGTGTCTGGACTTCATTTGCAGCAGCTGGAGACCCTGCTGTTCATGTATTCTCTCTGTCTCCCCCCCTCCCCCGCGCGCCCTCCTGGCAATGCCTCAATGGGAGAGAACTCATATCTGGTACAAGAAACCAAGTCAGAATCCTATAGTCAGGAAACTCAGCCTCCAGAGACAAGCACACACTGCTCTCTGGAGAAGAGTGGACTTGCACACCAAAATATCTAAAAGAACTTTGGGTTCTCCTTTAACCCAAGTTGCTCTCACTCTTAGCTGGAGAACCTACTTTATTTTACAGGTAGAAGAGAAAATGGAGGAGCGCCAAGATCCACCAATAAGACAAGAGGATAACCCACTGCCCACTACAAGAGTTACTACCTCTTCCACAACTGCCAGGGCGCAGGAGAACTTACAGGTGCCACGAACACTGCTCTTGCTACTAGCTGAACAGCCAGCTCCGGGGTGATGGCGGCAGACCTGGTAATCAAGCCAAACCTACCAAAGCAGAAAGCCGAGGCTACCAAGAAATCAACAGTAAGAAAGACTGCCAAAGACCTACCACAGTTCAAGGAACACTGCAAAAGAGGAGGCATAAGGATTGTATAAGGATTGTAAGAGTCAAACAGTAGGTACAAATACCCTGAGATGCAGTCCCCTCACTACTCCATAGAAAATGATTAAGGCCTTCATGACCCCACAATGAGTCCCATAACCCCACTGAGGAGGGCCTCAGGACAATGGGACAAGGAGTGAGGGAATAAAAGAGGATAATTGTGTGTGTCTGTCTGTCTGTGTCTCCCCCCTCCCCTGTGCAAAACTTTTAAAAAAGAACAGCATAAATAACTGAAACTGTGTTTATACAGTGAGGATGGCACTTTTTCTTTTATATATATAGCATATTTTGCTGTTTCAATACCAGAGATAAACAAACTTGCACTATTTCAAATCACATCTCTCATCTCAAAGCTTCAAACTGCAATTGCTTATTCATAATCATGGATTCACACTTCCCAAAACAGAGGAGTAGTTTCAAAATATATCCTGGTTTAAAATAAAGGTTATGTATTTACCTGTAACATACATTAAAAAACTTGAAATGAAGAATTCCTAGCCGGGCATAGTGATGCATGCCTTTAATCCCAGCACTCAGGAGGTAAAGGTAGGAGGACTGCCGTGAGTTCGAGGCCACCCTGAGACTCCATAGTGAATTCCAGGTCAGCCTGGGCTAGAGAGAGACGCTACCTCGAAAAACCAAAAAAAAAAAAGGAATTCCTAAAAATTTATGAGTTAGGCAGTAATATTCCCAAAATAATGTGTATTTCAGTAATATAAAAGTTCAAAAGCATTTGTATATTTAATCCAGTCATTTTAGACAAATACTTAGCATGCATATTATATTAGTGGCTTATGTTGTAGGAGACCGATGAGAAAAGAATTGATTACATCAGAGGAGTAAAACATGAATTAATATATGAAAACAAAAATGATTCAATTTATGGAAGATAAAGGAAATTGAGAAACCATCAAAGGCAACTAAATAAGAGAGAAGCCTGCCAGAGCTGAATGAGCCAAAGGCAGAACTGGAGTGTGAGCCAGCAAAAGAGTTGTCTACTCTGGTTGATGGCATTCTACAAGAAAAGCCTATAAAAATGCTCAAAATAGTACCTGCTGGTGTGGTAACACACTCCAGCTACTTAAATAAAGAAAGCTGTGTATAGAATTTTCAAGAGCACATTGAGATGAGACTGTGAGTGAAAGAAGTAAAATTATGTACAAAGGGCTGAGAGAGCCTGCATGATTCATTCCTCCTTGATATGGGCCTCAATTACCAATCTTCCCACTGCCTCACAGTAGTGACAGCCAGGGGACTATGCTAAAGCTTCATGAAAAATTCTGTCCCTTCCATAGCCTAAATCAAGGTAAGGAAGATCTACGCTAGCTTAGCGGGTGCTCAAGTCCTTCATGAAATAATATTCCTCATGAAGCACGTATCCAGCATCAGGCTGATCAGATGTCCTCGTTTCATGAAAGTATGTCTTAGTTTGCTTCCTAGCTGTAGACCTCTCTCTTCTTTCTTTGACAGGTGAATTTTTTTGAAGAGTACATTGAAAACTGGAGCTGTATCATGTGATTATCAAGTCAGATACATATATGTAGTCATATCAGGTGATTTTTCTGCTATTTTCATTAGGATTTTTAAAACATGGTGTTTAGTCAAATGCCAAGAGATACTCATTTTTCCCATATGAGTTGAGGTACATGTTTGCATGAGGTTATGAGGAATCTAAAAGGACATGTTCAGGGCTAGTAAGATGGCCCAATGGGTAACATGCCCACCCTGCTCAAGCCAGACTACCTGAGTTCCAACCCCAGACCCGACATATAAAGATGGAAGCTATAGCAGTCATCTCAGCACCAATGAGATGGGAAGGCGGAGAAAGGATTTTCCTGCATGCTCAGGGGAGCAAAACAAAGAACAGGAGAGTAAGAATCAATAGAAACCCGGCTTCAAATGAGGTGGAAAGGCAGCAGGCCAACCCACAAGTTGTCCTCTGATTTCCACACATGGTATGGCACATGCATGTCTGGCTATTTGTACACACAAATAAATAATAAAAATTTTAGGTCAATAAAGAAGGACATTCTTCTAGAATTCACTTCCAATAAACTATGAAAATTCCTCTTAAATATAAGCCATACCAATTAAAAATAACAACAAATTAAACTCCTCACTTATATATTTTAAATCTTCCACACATAAGCTTATAACATGTTAATTTCTCTTTCAACACTCTGAAAATAAAGTTTATTTAAGAATTTTTCCAGGGCTGGAGAGATGACTCAGCAGTTAAAAGTGTTTTCTTGTAAAGCCTACCTACCTGGGTTTGATTCACCAGTACCCACATAAAGCCAGATGCACAAAGTGGTGCATGCATCTGCAGTTTGTTTGCAGTAGCCCTGGCATGTCCATTCATCCTCATTCTGTCTCTCTCTTTCTCTCTCTGCTTGCAAATAACTAAAATTATTTTTTAAGAATAGAATCTTTGAGCCGGGCATGGTGGCGCACGCCTTTAATCCCAGCACTTGGGAGGCAGAGGTAGGAGGATCGTCGTGAGTTCGAGGCTACCCTGAGACTCCATAGTGAATTTCAGGTCAGCCTGGGCTAGAGTGAGACCCTATCTCGAAAAACCAAAAAACAAAAAACAAAAAAAAATAGAATTTTTATAAACAAATGATACTTTACAAAAACAATAATTTAGTTTTAGTCTCTAATAAAAAATAAAAATGTAGGGCTGGAGCAATGACTTAGCAGTTAAGCACTTGCCTGTGAAGTCTAAGGACCCCGATTCAAGTCTCAATTTCCCAGTGCTCACGTAAGCCAGATACATAAGGGGGTGCATGCATGTGGAGTTCGTTTGCAGTGGCTGGAGGCCCTGGTGAGCCCACTTTCTCTCTCTCTCTCTCTCTCCCTCTTTCTCTGTCACTCTCAAATAAATAAAATAAATATAATATAAATATAAACATATGTAAAAATGTCAATGCATTACAGAAATTGTCCAAAAAGGCAACACATAATATTTATCATGGTTAAATGTTACCACTCCTATGAAATCCCACATTGTCTGTTAACAAATCAAAAGGAGAAGATACAAAATGAAGTATTAACTTGCTATTCCAATGACTCCAAATACTTTTATTTTCATGCAAAATAAAAGAAACATGACTGGAGAATACAGGTAGTTAATATAGAGCAATAAACAAATTTAAAATGTTAGGTTAAAATTAAATTACATTTCTTTCCAAAAACTTAGATTTTAAAGACTCAGCTGATAATCAGAATAGAAGCCTAAGGCAATCCCACTTCACTGTACTTTCTGATAAAGACACTTCACAGTTGTTTTGTGGAGCCCCACCAAAAAAAGGCACTCCTAAATTTACATGGAGCACCACCGGGTGAAGACAGACACCCCATGGTCTACATGGAGCACCACCAAGTGAAGACACTTTTCACAGTTTACATGTCACAGCATCACAGATTCAAGGGAAACTACAAGAGCAGTCTAGGAATGTCTAATTAACTCAATCTACTGTTTTGTATGCTAAGATTGTGGCATTGTACCTATTCCATTGGATAAACAAGCCTTCAAAACTACTATAGTCTACTCAGTGGTCCCTGCACACAGTGAAAGCTCAATTCAGATAAATGAATGAGTTGGGTGTGGTCGAGTTTGGTGTAGTGCCTCAAACCTTTAATGCTAGCACTTTGCATGAGGATCATGATGAGTTCCAGGTCAGTCTAGACTTCAGTGAAACTTGCCCCCCCAAAAAAATAGGAAGGAAGGAAGGAAGGAAGGAAAGAAGGAAGGAAGGAAAGAAGGAAGGAAAGAAGGAAGGAAGGAAGGAAGGAAGGAAGGAAGGAAGGAAGGAAGGAAGGAAACCAAAACAAACAACAAAATATAAATAAATAAATAAATAAATAACCTTTTGGAGCAGGGGAGATGGCTCAGCAGTTAAAAATGGTAGCTTGCAAAGCCTGCTGGTCCTGGTTCAAATCCCTAACCACCCCTATAAAGACAGCTGGGCATTCATTTGCAGCAGCAAGATATCCTGGCATGTGTGTGCAAGTGCACACGTGCACATGTGCGCACACACACACAAATAAATAAGTATGTTTAAAAGATAAATAATTTCCTGCTACAGCAAATTATTATATTTTAGTACCTAAGCATCAAAATCCCAGGAAAGTCACATCTCAGAATAATGTGTGATGTCAGAAGGGGTGAGTAAAGGAAAAGACAATTCTACAAGAGAAATTAGCATTCACTTTTGAATATCCCCATGTGTACAGAACACAAATGCTGCTTTTGTTTCACACTGGAAAGACAGCAGTGATTATGGGGCTGGCCCTGGACCCATCCGCTGATCTCATGCACATCACAGTCTGAACTTCTTCACATTGTACAGGCTTAGTAATTTTTTACTGTACTGAAGTACCAACTTTATTTCATGCATTGAAGTTTTCCTTCCTAATTTTTTGCCATTGTTAATCTTGTGACTGTAATTCTCATTCTCCTCTATATTTTTGCTGAAGGATGATAATGTTGATTGCAACTGAATAAAATTCAACAACATATTTAATATTTATTAAATTCAAGAACTATTCTATGCTTTGGGAATTAATGATTAATCATACATTTTTAATTTATTTGAGATAAAGAGGGAGAAAGGGAGAACAGAGAGAACGAATGGGCACACCGGGGCCTTCGGCTGCTGCAAACAAACTCCAGATGCATAGCCCCCCCTTCCTCTTTTGGTCTGTTTGTGGAGCTACACATGCTACATTTTCTTCAACCCCAGTGATTGTTTTGTCTTTTTCTCCTCTCTTTGGCACTTAACTGCATAAACCAACTTAGATTTTTTTTCCAATGATAATCCTTGATACTAGCCTAGACTAGCTTTGAATTCACAGTCCTTATGCCTCAGCCTCCTTCGTTTTGAGATTACATGTGTATGCCACCACACTTGGTGTCATTTATTTTTAACAAGAAAACTTCACCTTGCTGTGAGAAAGAAAAGTAAAAGAAAAGGAATGTTTTTGGTTAGAGACATAAACTGATGACTGCCTGCTGTAGGGTCTTTGGGGTCTTGTATTAGCTCTAAAGTACTAACCATGACCAGGCTTAGTTACTTGCACAAACTTTAAACTTAAGTAAAGCTCAAATCACCGGCATGGAGAACTAAAAAACTGCACATTTCCTCATAATGATTTTAAGCATGTAACATTAGTTCTGAAAGAGTGATTTTAAAACACTTGGTATAAATCTGGCTATGGTAAATATTAGCTATTATTTTTGGCAATTTATATATTTGTATTTTGTGTTGACACAAAAACAAGTAATCCTTTCAAAGATTTACTTCTATAGCAACTAGCTATACTAGGTTTTCCCTTAAAGAGGAGATAACAGGTAAAACATTCAGGTACAGTATCATAAATTGTATACAATAATGTGTTAGAACCAATTGAATATTTCTAAGCTGCTCTTAAAGATCCACTGGAAAGATAGGTAGTGTACCAAATGAAACATTCATTCTTCTTGTTCATACTCCAAAAGTGGGTCCATTTGAATTAGACTTCAAGGGCTGGAGGGATGGCTTAGTGGTTAAGGCATTTGCCTGCAAAGCCAAAGGACCCAGGTTCCATTCCCCAGGACCCACGTTAGCCAGATGCGCAAGGGAGCGCACACATCTGGAGTTTGTTTGTAGTGGCTGGAGGCCCTGGTGCGCCAATTCTGTCTGTCTGTGTGTGTGTGTCTCTGTCTCTGTCTCTCTCTCTGTCAAAGAAATAAATAAAAATAAAATATTTTTAAATGAGACTTCAAGATTTTGATATTCCATGTTGAAATATGCTTTCCTGATTTTATTTTTGTTTTGTGTTTTTTGTTGTTGTTGTTTTGTTTGTTTTGTTTTGTTTTGTTTTGTGAAGTAGGGTCTCACGCTAGCTCAGGCTGACCTGGAATTCATTATGTAGTCTCAGGGTGGCCTTGAACTCATGGCAATCCTCCTACCTCTGCCTCCCAAGTGCTGGGATTAAAGGCGTGCACTACCATGTCCAGCTGTTTTCCTGATTTTCTATATGCTCAGCACCTGTGTGATTCATTTTGTGTGTTATTTGATTCATGATAACTGAAGCTCTGTAAGATCCTATGACTTCGACCTAAATGAAAACATTCACAACAGATAACTTACTAATTTCCAGAAGCCTTTCCTTTTATGAATGTGTATGTGCATGCACATGTATGCATGCTTGCATGTGTGCTCGAGCCTGTGGAGGCCGGAGACTGGTGTTAGGTGTCTTCTTCAATTCTTCTTCCTTCACCTCATTTTCTGAGGCAGGATCTTTCACTTTCACCCAGGGCTCCCTGATTCTTCTAGTCTAGCTATCCTGCTTGCCACAGGTTAGGGTTAGGGTTAGGGAGCTAGCATAACAGGCAAACCACCACACCCACCCCTTATTTAAGTGGGTGTTGGGGACCCAAACTCCCATCCTCATACTTTTGTGGCACACTTCACCCACTGAGCCATCTGATCTGGTCTTTACTTTCAAAGACACTTACTATAGAGGGACCTTCTTACTACTATAATTAATCCTCAGTAAATGTTAGCTATTACTATGTTAATGAAATATTATTATATTAAATACATTTATCACTAATAAAAATACCATAAAAGTTATTAGAACAATTCATAGAAAAATTCAAAGAATGAGCATCAATCTTTCTCAAATTAGTCCATAAAACAGACAAAGAATGAACACTTCCACACCCTTTTATGAAGGCAGCATTACTGATACCAAAACTAGAAAAAGATATACACAAATCTCCAAAATGAATATAGACACAAAAATTTTCTATAAATTCTTGAAGTTAGGCATGGTGGCACACGCTTTTAATTCCAGCTCTTGAAAGGCAGAGGTAGGAGGATCACTGTGAGTTTGAGGCTACTCTGAGACTACAAAGTGAATTCCAGGTCAGCCAGGGCTAGAGTGAAACCCTACCTCAGGGGGGAAAAAAAAAAAAAAAAACATTCAAGGGTTGGAGTAGATGGCTCACTGGTTAACAGCAGTTTTTGAACAAACATAATCAAAAAGATCATTCACCATAAAGAGTTGGCTTCATTCAAGAGGGCCTTCAACAAATACATATCAATGAATGTAATATATCACATAAACAGACTCAAGGTAGAAATCATATGATCATCTCCGGAGATACATGGACATCCCTTCACGATAAAAGCCCTGAAGAAAGTGGGAAGAAAAGGCACATAACAGTAGAATGAAGAGTCTGTAGGGCATACACACAACCAACATGAAGCTAAATGGAGAAAAGCTCAAAGCATTTCCACTAGAAACAGACAGGAGTGTCAACTTTCTCCACTCTTAGTCAATATTGTGTTTGATATCTTACTTAGAGCAAAAGAGAGAGAGAGAGAGAGACATAGACAGAAAAAGAAAAAGAAAAAGAAATTTAAAGGATACAAATATGAAATAAGGAAGTCAAAGTACCCTTATTTTTAGATGATGATTCTAAAAGACACTAAATACTCCTCCAGAAAAACTACAGATCTAATAAATTTGCAGAATGCAATATTAATACTCGAAAATCAGTAGCCCTCCTATGTATCAATGACAAACCAGTCAGAGAAGCAATTCCACTGACAGTCACAAAAAATTAAAATATCTTGACATAAAGCTGACCAAGGAAGTCAAATACCTACTCAAATGAAACTTTGTATCTCTGAAGAAAGAAATCAAGGAAGGCACAGGAATATGGAAAGAACTACCATACTCACGGACTGGATAAACACTGTGAAAATGGCTGTACTACCAAAGGTAATCTATGGATTCAATTCAATACCATTCTGAACAAAAAAAAAGAAAAAAAAAATCTTAAAATCCATGGGAAGCACAAAAGACATTGAACAGCCTCAGCAAAAAAGCATACGTAAAGCTGGAGTTTTCCTCATAGCTGATTTCCAGTTACACTGCAGCACCACAACAATAAAACACCTTGGGACTTGCACGGAAACAGATACATACATAGGCAGAACAGAACACAGAGTCTACATATCACCCATGCAGCTACAGGCACTTGATTTTTGACAAAAGTGCAGAAACTACATACGCTGAGGAAAGTAAGTGGTGCTACCAAAACTAGATGTGTACATGCACAAAAATTAACTCCGCCAAATAAAAGCCCTTAGTGTAAGAACCGAATCTCACACCAGCAGAGCAAAAGGAAAGAAAACACTTCTGAGATACAAATATGGGCAAGGACTTTCTAAATAAGGCTCCACTTGCTCAAGAAATAAGGTCAACAATCAAAAAATGATTTCTCGTGTAATTAAAGCCTTTGCACAGGAAAGAAAACTGCTAAACAAGTAAAGAGCTAGCATACAGAATGGGAAAAATCTCCTAGTTACACATTTAACAGAGATTTAATATCTATAAAATACAAAGAACTCAAAAAAACTAAGAGAATAAAATGATCAATAAGTGGGCTAAAAAAACAGGAATTTTGCAAAATATGAAATGCAAATAGTTAATAAGCCTATGAAAAAGTATCCAACCTTACCAGACACCAGAGAAATTAAACTAAATTAAAACTATATTTGAGAATTCATCTCATTCCACTTACAAAGTGACAGTCATTACGAAAACAAGTAACAATAAATGATGGAGTGGAAACAGAAAAAAGAAACTCATATATGTTGCTGGTGTGAATGTAAACTAATCCAGCCACTGGGGAAATTAATATGGAAGAAAACAAAAATATTATCTATCTATACATACCACTCCTGGGTATTTAAAGGTCCAACAGGAATGAATAAGGAAAATGTGCTCAAAATACAATGTTCACTTGGTGTGAAAGTTTCCTTATAAAACAAAGTACTGTGACCAATGGATATAAACAGAGAGTTTTTTTCAAAATAAAGTCCTTAAATTTTATATTCTTTTTTTTATTAAGTAAAAACTTTATATAGGTGTATTAAGTGTTCCCTCCTCCCCGCCCCCATTCCACTGAGGGCCCTCCTCTGTGGAATTGCTGGAATTCACCAGGAGTTGCGGGTTATGAGCTGAGAGAGCAACAGTCAGTCAATGGTGGCGGGGGGGATAACTCCAGATACGCCCTCCCACCCTGTGGCTCGAACAATTTTTTTTCAGCCCCCTCTTCTTCAAAGTTCCCCTCTATATCTTTTTAAAATTCTAACTACAGCCCTGGTTTGCTCGTGGCCAAGAAAAGCGAGAATTAAGTATGGGAACCACTCCTAGCAAAACACAATGAGATTTCTATTTGCATCTTTTTCCCTTCTTTTCATTTCCTAAATTCATACAGTAAACCTTTTAATATCAAAAAATGCAGATAGAACCTAAGATGGTGGTATTTGCATATTTCAAAGGGAAATCACATTTGTATCCATTTGCCTACAACCTCCATTAACAAGGTATTCAGCAGGCTAGAGACCTTTACAACTCAACAGTTTCACATGCAATGCCCATAACTAGAGGAATTAATATAGGAACTCAACTTCTATGTCAGGATAGCAGGGACAGACTGTATCACAGAAGTACTTGTGGACAGGACAAGATAAAAGAAGGAAATTACTTATTTCAAGGTTGTTACAAAAGAATTTGACAAGAAAGAGCCAAATGACAAGTTTCTTACTTTGTAAAGCTTATACAACAATGCTTGTCTTCTGAAAGGAAGACGTACATGATTACGTAGATTTCATCCTTCCCCCTATTTTTGCTACCAGGAAGCTCCCCATGGACTCTGAAACTTAATCAGAGCATTATTCCTAGATTTACACAGCCATATTTCTTGCCTTTTACCTTTATCCACATTTTGTTACCGCTCTATTCGCTATTGTTTTGTTAGTGCTTGAATAAAACTGTCTGAAATATTTTAAGAGCAAGGCAAAGAAATAAGACAGGAAGACTTGCTACATGTTAATGCAACTTCAAACAGTTTGAAATGTCACAATTCCCAATGTAATTTAAATACAATTTATACACATCACATTAAGTGCTGCTACACATTAAAAACGAACTCACGCCTGCAACTTGCCTAAAAGCCTCCACTTTGAAAATTAAGTAAACACCAGGAAGAACAAGATAAGCCATCTTAAATAATTGGTTTTGTAAAATGAGAATACTCACTACCTGTTTCTTCATTGACTACAAAGAACAAGTGAAGTGGATGTTAAAATGGAATAACTTCAGTTACACACATTTGATACACCATTCTTTCCAAAATACTATTGCTTAAAAGTTACCTGTAATATTCAAGTTCACATGCTCATTCATCATATAATGTTCAAAGTATAAGATTTGAGATTATTAAAGCTATGTGAAGCAGTATAATTTCATATTTTTTTTCAGAATTGATAACTAAAGGCATACCTTTTAGCATTAGTAAACATTCTGAAGAATAAAAATGTTTATGAAGATACAAAAATTGAAAAAGTAATTAGATAAAACTGAAAGTCACAATTATAGTTTTAAAAAAAGAGATGACTCAAACCACACTGAGGGAAGATTTTCACCTATTCCATTGTAACACCACATGTGACAATGAAAGCCTTATGCAGGATGCGTAACAAGATATAGTTTCTCCTACCTTATATCCAGGTCCTAACTGATGAATTGCAAATATCTGGGCTGGGTTGAGTGCTTCACTGAACACATATACGGCACCAAGCTGACCACAAAATACCCTATTTGCATCAGCAGTTTCTGAAGATCCAAGAAAGCACTTGTCATAGCTCTATTTTGTAAAAGTCACAAAGAAATGAATTATTATTTTGTACTGACAGAATACTTAAGAATACCTATTCTTTATTATTTATTATTACCTATTCATTAATGTATAATAAAACTGAAGATAGCAATAACTAATATTTTAGAGTACTGAAACCATAAAATAGTTACTGTAAAAATGAAATCATTTAAATAATTTATATTTCAAGTTAAACAAACAAATAACTACCTATCAAATTTTCAGACTTAACCACTGTCCAAACTGTAGCACTACAGGCTAAAAACCTGATTTTACTAAAGCGAAGTTGAGTTCAAAAAGCTAGTAATTTGTAACTTTTCCTATTTAAAGAGAGATTCGTACTGATAAAAAAAGAAGTGACTTTTCCAAGTCTTACATATAAATCCATAATGCCAGGCTGGGGGAAACAGGTCCATTGACACAGTGTTTTTACTTGCAAGCATAAAGTCCTGAGTTCAATTCCCAGAACCCATTTAAAAATGCCTGGCATTGGGGCTAGAGAGATGATTCAGTTGTTAAGGAGCTTGCCTGCAAAGCCTAAGAACCCAAATTTGATTCCCCAGTACCCATGTAAAGCCAGATGCACAAGGTGGTACATGTGTCTGGAGTTCATTTGCAATGGCTAGAGGCCCTGGGGTGCCCATTTTCTTTCTTTCTTTCTCTCCCTCTCTCTCTCTCTCTCTTTCTCTCTCAAATAAATAAATAAGTAAAGAAAGAAATATATACTTTTTAAATGCATGGATGGCATAGCACTACTGGCTTGGCAAGTGCTGGGGACACAGAGACAAGAAGATCCCTGTTGCCTACATTACAGCCAATCTAGCCTAATTGGTGAGTTCCAGGGCAATGAAGAAGCCTGACTCAATGGTGAGGAATAGCACATGAGGTTGTTCTCTGGCCTCTACATGTATGCACACACACCTGAAATAGTTAATCCCTAGAGATATCAATCACTGATAGACAGAGAAACAGGTAGGGAAACCCTTTTGTACCTCATAAAATAACAAACAAGTTAATGAAATACAAGGATAAGAATCATCATTAAATATGTAATCTGTAATAGAAAGTACAGAGATTAAAACGGTACTTCATAAAGGACATGCATATGTGTTCTTGCCAGCCTTCTACATTTCTTGAAGTATTACCACAGCATATTCAAAAGCCTATGTCTTTCTTTTTGGTAATGTCTTAGCAGTTAATGACAGTCAACAGAATCCCTAGTGTTTCTTTCTGGTTACAGCAGAGTCAGTTCCAGCAACCCCACAGGCCAGAAAGGAAGCAGCAGTAGCCTCTGTGCTCTGATTATTACAAACTGTTCTCTCCTCACATTTGGCAATGGCTCAGAGTTTGTTGGGAAGAAAAAAATGAACTTGTCCTAGAAAGACACAGTTAAGAAATATTTTAAGCTTTGTAAGCTACTTATGATTTCTATTGTGTATTCTTTAATTTGCTCTGTTATTAGCACTATAAAAAAGGAGATTGTTAGCTTCCCGGTCAGAAAAAAACAAGGTAAGGGACAGACTTGCTGCGACAGTACAGTTTGTCAACCAGTGATTTACTGGACAGACTACAGAATGTAAATAGTACCATTTTAAAGAGCACAAAACAAGATATATATATATATATATATATATATATCCCTTGCCTAAGGGGATTAACATTAAAAGATATGCTGACAAAAATCTGTTTAAAACAAAAATTTATCATCAAACTAGTTATGTTGGAAGGGTTATGCATCACTGGCCTTACCAGTAACTTGGACACTAAAACACAAGTTTTAACTTGGCTCTAAATGGCCAGGCTGGAGGCAAAGGAGAACCCAACTAGATAAATACTAATCTTTGAGGGTTTCCACTCAAGAGTGCCTCCATCACCTGGTCTAGTACTAACACACTGATGGAAAGAATCAGTGCCTGTCACTACTGAAGTGTATCCTCTAGGTGACCTCGATCTCCATCAGGGAACTGGAACTACTATAGGCAGACTCATGTTTTCACAATAGAAGCAGACACTGCCTCTCTGCTCAAAACTGGAGGATCTTCGTACCAGGAGAGAAAGGAGAGCTTGGGCCTGGTGTTTACTGAAGAGGCGCTTCATGGTCTGCCCCCAGTACCACATGACCTCATCTATGTACTATTCTGTCCTTTCTTTCCTCTGCTCCAAACAAACTGGCTTCTTTGTTGTTCCTTAACCTTTCCAGTTCTCCCTAAAGGCTTTACACTTACTATTCTCACTGAAGAGATGTGTCCCTAAGTATCCACAGGCCTCCATCCAATTGTTGTCAATAAAATCATCACTGTTTGCTTCTCCCATCTCTACACTCCCTTGTGTGCATATCCTGCTCCAAGGCAGAATTTATTACCATAATAATCTCAGTAACTGTGTGACTACACATGACTCGTTATATTTCAAGTCTTCTTGTTTTTAAATAAGAGATATAGGCTTTTTTCAATATTTTCATTTATTGATTTGCAAGCAGAGAAAGAGAGACAGAAGAGAGACAGACAGAATGGACACGCCAGGGCTTCCAGCCACTGCAAACGACCTCCAGATGCATGTACCACTTTGTGCATCAGGCTTTATGTAGGCACTGGGAATCGAAGTAGGTCGTTAGGCTTTGCAGGCAAACTCCTTAGCTGATGAGCCATCTCTCCAGCCCAAGAGACAGGCTTCTCAGCATTGAGATTTGGAAAGAATAGAATATGCAGTGACATTTCTTTACTCAAAATACTTAAAAACTCCAAATATTTTTTTGTTTTGAATATATTAATCATGTGCTTATGGAATTTGTTAGATTAAGTTTAAAAATTAAAGATTCACTTAATCTGAAATACCAAGTAAAATCTAAGTTTCTATCAACCTATTTATTATTTGTTATAGTCATATGACAATATTGTTGAATACACTAAAACAAAAAAACTTACATCATTTGTGTTAACATGCCAGGCCATATCACCATAGGATACCAACTGTCCATTAACATAACACCGGATCTCACTGTTCCTCCATCGATTGTAAATGTGGACAATGCTGATCATGTACCACTGAAATAAGAACAATGAAATACTCATGTGGAACTTTTGGTTACTATTGTCTACAGTACAGTAATAGTTGTTAAAATTTCCCAGGAGAAGTCTGGGGAGATGGCTCAGAGGTAAAGCACTTGACATACAGGGATCAAGACCAGAGTTCAGATCTCCAACATCCACCTAGAAAGGCTGGGTGTGGTGCTATGTACTGAGACCCCCAGCTCTGGGAAAGCAGAAATAGAATCCCTAGGGTTCACTGGCTACCTAGTACAGATGAATTGGTGGAGATGCTGTCTGAAAGAATAAGGTGGACAGAGATAAAGGAAGCCCCCTAATGCCAACCTGTGGTTTACACAAACACACACACGTACACACATGGCCATGAGTACCTGCACACACACACACGAACACCAAACACAAATACATATGGAAAAAAAAAATCTATGAAAAAACATTTAAAGAACTATTAATGATCACTCACTAATGAACTATCTTCAGTTCCTTCTCCCACTCACACAGGAAACAGTGGTACATGAGGAGTGAGTATGTAATGCTGGCAAGCTACAATCCACGTCCCACACTAGCAGTCCTCATCCACCAAGACATGACAAGACCCGAACCTATACCATTTGCTAGGCGCTTAGATGCCCTAGGCTGACCTTGCAAATCACGGGCCCAGTTCTCCCAGAACAGATAATCTAGTCAAAGGAACATAATATGAGACAAACAATTACAAACCAGGGGAAAACTGAAAAACAATAACCTGAGATTCTACTTTAAATTGTATAGCCAGAAAAGGCTTGTCCAAAAAATAGCATTTTAACATAAGATTTAAGTGATTTCAATTTTATAATGAAGATTTATTAAACCTAGGACCAATTATGCACTTTAAGTTACTAATGTTTGAAACTCATTAAGAGTCAAGGAATGAGCTGGGCATGGTGGCATCTGTCAATAATCCCAGCACCCAGGAGGCTGAAACATGAGAATCACAAGTTTAAGGCCAACCTGGAATACACAGTGAGATCCAGTCTCAAAAAACAAAGAAACAAACAAACAAAAAAAATCCAGGAATAAATTCATTCTTGAGTTCCCATTTTATAGTTACTAGTATCCACCCCAAAAATTGTATAAATTCTGATACCAAATAATTTAAACTTCTTAACAGTTGTGCATAAACTCAAGAGTCTCTTCAGGAGTTATTTTGTAAGTCATAAATTATTTTTTCAAAAGTATAGAAAATACAGATACCTTACAGATATTTGAACAAGTATGCCTTAGAAATAAAGGTAGGAAAAAAAGGCAACATACCAGCCATAAATTAAAATAAAATCTATGATTTCCTCTACAGAATTTATTCAATTATTTTCTCTATATTAGAAACATATAAAGATATCTCAATAATTCACAATTTCTAAATATTACTTAGTCCAAAGTATTTGAAACATTTTAAATAATCGCCTATTTTTATTCATTTCTATTTAGAAAAAAAAGGAATAGAACACAGAACTCAAAGAAGCCAAGAATAGAAAAAAAAATAGTGTTCTTCAATTATTTAAATAATCAGATAAAAAACTGTTTAAAAATTTTATTCATGTATTTGAGAGTGAGTGAGTGACAGACAGAGAGTATGTTCACATCAGGGCTCCTTGCCACTACAAATGAACTCTAGACACACGTGCCACTTTGTGCATCTAGCTTTGAGTGGGTACTGGGGAACTGAAACCAGATTGGGAGGCTTTGCAAGCAGTTGCCTTTAATTGTTGAGGCATCTCCCCAGCCCCACATGGGAAGATTTAAAGGTCTAGAACACATGTCCATTTAAAAGTTGTTCCATTCTAGAATCTTTCACTTAATTAGAAAACTGCATAGACGTTGACCCTGATAATAATATAGCAAATGAAGCCTGGCGTGGTGATGCACGCCATTATTCCCAGCACTTGGGAAGCAGGTAGGAGGATCGCCGTGAGTTCGAGGCCACCTGAGACTACATAGTGAATTCCAGGTCAGCCTGAGCCAGAGTGAGACCCTACCTCGGGGAAAAAAAAAGAAAAACAGGAAAATCTTCAGTAACTGAATAATCCTGTTTCTAAACATTACAAAGTTAACCCCAAAATTCCTCAAAACTTAACTTCAAATGATTTTAGGAATATTTTCATTAACTTTAATACATATAAAGATTAAAACAAGGCTGGAAAGATGGCTTTGCACTTAAGGTGTTTGCCTGCAAAACCAAAGGACCAGGTTCGATTCTCCAGGACCCATGTAAGCCAGATGCACAAGGGGGTGCATGCATCTGGAGTTCATTTGCAGTGGCTGGAGGCTCTGGAGCATGCATTCTCTGTATTTGCCTCTTTCTATCTCTTTCTCATATAAATAAATAAATAAAATGCTTTAAAAATTAAAATATACACGAATCACTTTAAATGATTCAAAAGTATTCCACTAGAATGCAATCAAGGCAATAGAGACCATGCGATCTTTATAGGTTTGAGTAAAACCTTTAATTTGTAAATGAATAGACATAAATTCCCATGTACAAATCAAGACTTTCTACTCAAAAGTAGTCATATGATAGTATGAGATATATCACTTCATTTGTTGACACAGTTAACATAGAAAAATGATCATTCTACCAATATTTGAGTTCTTACTCCAGGTAATTTATTGTACCAGCAAAACAGTTTTAAATTCATATGAAATGGGGCTAGAGAGATGGCATAGCAGTTTGCCTACAAAGCCTAAAGACCCAGGTTCGATTCCCCAGGACCCATGCAAGCCAGATACACAAAGTGGCACATGCATCTGGAGTTCATTTGCAATCGCTGGAGGTCCTGGCATGCCCATTCTCTGTCATAAATAAATAAATATTTATTTAAAAATTCATAAAATTTATCTAGTTCTTTAACTTTCAGTAAATTATTTTTCATCTCTATATCTATTCACATTCTTTAGAAATGGAATAATACTTACTGTATGAAAATGGAAGAATAGTAACTCTAAAAATATTTGACATGTATAAATAAGACACTATAAAATAAATTTATATTTTTATTGACTAGGTCCTCATGATATTTTCCAGCTAAAACTGGTATTATTTACCTCTGAGTCATTCATTCATTAATTCAAAATATTTACTGAGTATATTTTGTGCCAATTTCCTACTCCTACATATATTCTATATGTAGGCATAAAAAAATAAAACACGGGCCCTCTCAGGAAGGTTCCAGCAGAGGGTTGGGGTGATGGCTCAGTGGGTACAGCAGTTGCCTCACAAGCCTAGGAACCCAAGTATTACAAAGGAAGCCAACTGCTTTCTGATTGGAGATAAGGCCCACTCCACAGGAGGGAATTTATGTCTGGTACTGTAAACCTCTTCAAAAGCTCACGGCTGGGGAAGTCATAGGCCCCAGAGAAACATCTACTACTGTTATTACGCTAAATGGACATGCTATCAAACTTGCCCTCTAAATATCTGATGCATTATCACATAAGGTTTAAAATATATAAAAACCTACAGCACCTCCCCCAGCACAACCTAGTCTGATTTTGAATCTCTCATCTAAAAATGGTGAAGAGTCAATCCAAAAAAAAAAAAAAAGGTAAAGAATGAGAAAGCAGAACAAGGAGAGGGAAAGGTAGAAAGAATGAAAAAAAAAAGGAGATGTTAAGAGATAAGTTGGTAGAGGAAAAAGACAAGAAAGAAAGGAAAACAATAAGAGATAGACAAGTCTAAGCATTAACATTCATTTCTATGTCATGCTCCTATGGACATACCTTCCCCACCATGATGGGCTGTAACTTCTAACTGTATGCTGAAAACAACCCCTTCTTCCCTTAAATTGTTCAGGTATTTTGCCCCAACGGAAAGAAAGCAATTTAGATAACAATCAAATGTTGCCTTTGAAAACTAGTGACTGCAGAGGGATGGGGGAGATAGTTCAGGTGTTGAGATACCTGACACAAACGCATGCAGGCCTCGTACCGAGCACCAACATATAATACCATGTACCAGCACACGCCTATAACCCTGGAAGGTGGAAACAGGATGCGTTCAGTGAGGGGCGTGCTCAGTAAGAGAGTCTTTCTCAAAGAATAAGGTGAAGAGCAAATGAGGAAGACATCTGTTATTAACCTCTGGCCTCCATGTGCACATCACATACATGTATCCACACACACATACACATACCCATGCACACTACCAATGTACTTGAAAAGAATTATAAAAATTGTTAAGGCATTTCAGTATTACTTCAATAGATTTAAAAATTGTAAAGGCAGTAAATAATTTCTAAATTATATCAAACCTAAGTACTGTGCACAATTTAATATAACTATACTATGAATAAATAACACATACTATATAATTAAAACCTCAAAATCAGAATAAAGATATAAAAAAAGTATTGGGGCTGAGGAAATGGCTTAGTGGTTAAGGCATTTGCCTGTAAAGCCAAAGGACCCAGGTTCAATTCCCCAGGACCCATGTAAGCCAGATGCACAAAGGGGTCACGCGTCTGGAGTTTGTTTGCAGTGGCTGGAGACCCTGGCACGCCCATTCTCTCTATTTATCTGCCTCTTCCTCCCTCCCTCCCTCTCTCTCTCTCAAATAAAATATTTTTAAAAAGAATGTATTATCTCTTATCATTCTAAGTAACTACTTTCCGTTAGAACTGCACAACATACCTTCTAAACTCTGAACAACATATGAAATTATTTTTGTATTATATATTGTTATATCCAGAGGGAAAAAGGCAACTAACCTTTAGTTTTCAGGTGAATACCATACAGCAACAACCTAAATTAGTTGTCTTTGTTACTCAACTACCTTTGCTCTTACTGCCATGTGGAAAAGGATCTGTCATCCTTTCCTATCAAAAAAGCACTGAGAAGCCGTGGTGGCTCACGCCTTTAATCCCAGCACCCAGGAGGCAGAGGTAGGAGGATTGCCATGAGTTAGAGGTCACCCTGAGACTGCACAGTGAATTCCAGGTCAGCCTGGGCTACAGTGAGACCCGACCTCAGAAAAAGCACGGAGCACGGGAAGACCTGCGCAGCCTCCACTGCCTTTATCAAGCATAGCAGCCCATTAACCTCAGCCCATGAGAAAGTAAGTGCTCCACTCGAGTTGGCTGTCCATATAAATGACACTTAATTCTTCAGAAATTAAGATGATTGTTTTATCTATTATAGTCATATTTTATAAATTACTCACAGTCTACTGAGTTCAATGCACTCTGCCACACATTTAAGGGACTATAAAGATAAACCCATCACTGACCTTAGCCTTAATGGTCACTAAATATGCATATATGAATAATTAAAAGTTTAAATAAGATAGTTATAAGAAATAGTGAAGAACAATGCTCTGAGAGAAATTAATTATATCTAGGAACTAGATAAATTAGGGAGGAAAGCTGGGTTATAGCTCAGCAATACAGTGCTTGCCAAGCAGCATGCACTCAAAAAACTACAAAAAGGAAGAAAAAGAAGCTGAAGGACCCAAGTTTGATTCCCCAGTACCCATGTAAGCCAGCTGCACTGGGGGGGGGTGCATGATTTTGGAGTTCTTTTGTAGTAGCTGGAGGTCCTAGCATGCCCACTTTCTCTATTTGCCCCCCTCATATAAATAAATAATAAATGAAATTAAAAAAAAAAGAAAAGGAGATAAATCAGGGGTTATTCCAAGGAAACATTGTTATGTGAGCGGGACACAGCAGTGGAATGGCATTAAAGACCTAAAGCTGTAGGAATAAATGTGGTTCGCTCGAATCATAAAAGAGAAGTAATGTTTTAACTCAGCATGCATTTCGTGACAATGAGAAGTTAGTCTGAGCACAGGAATATGGTCAGGAAAACAAGTCAGCACTTACATACAAAACAGTTTGGAAGAGGGAAAGACGAACCACTCGCAATGGAGAGAGTGTAACACAAAGGATGTGAACAGCACATAAAGAAAACTTAAAAAGGATTTGCATTTCAGAGACACAAACAGAAGATGAAGACTGAAGCTGAAACAAACCCCCTTGTTAGGAAGATGGAAGACTCTTCTCAGAGGACTGCAGAACAGAGTGGCTATGGAACTGGAGAGGCAACTGGGGCTCAGAAAGACATCCAGGTGGCAACATCTCAGAGTGGATGAGAACAAAACAGAGCTCTGAGGAAAAGATTCAGAGTGGAAAACTAACATGAAATTGAATAAAATTCCCCAATAAAATGTAAATTCCAGGCTGGATAGATGGCTTAGCGGTTAAGGCACTTGCCTGAGAACCCTAAGGACCCAGACTCAATTCCCCAGTACCCGCATAAGCCAGATGCACATGGTGGCGCATTTGTCTGGAGTTCTTCTGCATTGGCTAGAAACCCTGGTGCACTCATTATCTCCCTCCCCCTTCTTCCCTCTGCAATAAATTTATGTAATAAGTGAGTGTGAGGGAAACATAATACAAGTGTTCAAAAGTCAGCACAAAAATAAGAAGAGAACACAAAACGTCAGAAAAACAATAAAAGAATATTGCAGAACTACAGCACATAAGTTTCAAGACAAGCAGAATGACAAACTCTGCAATTCTCAACAAAGTGCTTGCTTTTCCCTACCTTGCGTGGCTGAAAGTCGTATTTCACACAGTGCTGGAAACCTTTCCCCTTGGACTTCAGTGATGTGACTATTAGACAGTTGCCGACAAAATGAGCTGAGTAACCAACTCCTTTGCTGGTACGGAAGCTGTAATGAACATGATAATAACTGGTAAGAAACATACACCTAACGCCTATAGGTATTCTATATAAAAAAAACTTAATTTCCTGTAGAGTAGGAGTTTAGATGTAGACCAAATAGAAAGTAAAACATAAAAAGTTTACAATAACTAAAAAATAAAAAATAAGACTACAGAAACTACTATTTCAATGTAAAGTATTACAAATAATAAAAACAAGTTGATGATCAATAACAGTCTTCCAGAAAGACATAGTCTACATGTAGGGCCATCTTTAATTATTCCATACAAAACTCATTTCCACACAGTTCGTGTTTAATAACAACTTGTTCTCTCTAATCTTGCCATGCTTCAGAAAATAATTTACCAAAAAGACCATGTTGATAACATGACTGGTGCCAGAAAATAGCATATTTTACTCAAAATAAGAAAACAAAACACCTTTAATCCCAGCACTCGGGAGGCAGAGGTAGGAGAATCTCCATGAACTCAAGGCCACCCTGAGACTACATAGTGAATTCCAGGTCAGCCTGCGCTAGAGTGAGACCCTACCCTGGAATACCATAAATAATAAATAAATAAATAAATAAATAAATAAATAAAAATTTTTAAAAAGAAAAAAAACATAAATATTTCTTCATTTGATTATAATTTCTTGCATAGTTACTGTGTCTTTTGTTGGGGGGAGGGGGTTCTTGAGCTAGGGTCTTGCTGTAGCCCAGGCTGACCTGGAATTCACTATGTAGACTCAGGCTAGCCTCAAACTCACCATCACCCTACCTGTTCCTTCCAAGTGATGGGATTAAAGGCATGCGCCACCATGCCAGGCCATAGTCACTGTTTTTAAAGCATATGTTGTCACTTATGCTCATAAAGAAAATAAGTGGAAAGGCCACCAGATGTGGTCGTGCACGTCTTTAATCCCAGAACTTGGGAGGCAAAAGTAGGAGAATCGCTGTTGAGTTCCAGGCCACCCTGAGACTACATAATGAATTCCAAGTCAGCCTGGACTAGAGTGAAACCCTACCTCGAAGACAAAAAAAAAAAAAAAAGTGGAAATGGAAAGTAAATGTAATCTAGTCAGTTTGGTTTCCTTTCTCCTAGATCAGACACCAGTAATCCTACAAAATCCAAAAAGACAAAATATGTCTACAGCCTTGATTCTTAAACTGTAATCAGTGAAAAACCTGACACAGGACTAATTCCTAATAAATAAATACATAAGTAAGATTTAGATGAGTACTTATAAGCAAACATATCCTACCTAATATATTGGCTGAATAAATTACATCTTTTAAAACTAAAGTAAACAGAGAATGTTATAAAAACAAACATTGTTACTTACCAATAAAGATAAGGTTTATCTTTATCAACATTAATATTATTTAACGGATCCATACGAAACCAAGTGTTAAGCGTGAAACCATTCTGATAAGGCCACTTTGCAATGGGGGGCAATGCAATTGCCTACAAGGCAATAAAGAAGGGTAAAGTACAAGTTAACGAAATACAATGTCACTAAGGTCAAGTGTGGCCTTCACAGATTAAAAATAATCAGAAACCATAAATAACTATAGAAAATAGAAACTGTCATCCTATTTACATTACCTCTACATACAATGTTTTTGGGGGTTTTTTGTTGTTGTTTTTTGTTTTTTCAAGGGCCTTGCTCTAGCCCAGACTGACCTGGAATTCATTCTATAGCCTTAGGATGGCCTCAAACTCATGGTGATCCTCCTTCCTCTGCCACCGCCAACCCCCCCCCCCCAAGTGCTGGGATTAAAGACACTCGGGTTCACACAAAATTTTTGACTGAAAAAACATTGAAGCCAGGCGTGGTGGCATGCCTATAATCCCGGCTCTTGGGAGGCTGAGATGGGATGACAGTTCTGAGTTTGAGGCCAGCCTGCTATATACTGAGTTTGAGGTCAATACGGAGTAACACCCTGAATCAAAAAGAAAAATAAATTACATTTTCAAATACATATTGAATTGTCATTTCTAGTTTAATCAGAAGTTTTCTGAATGTTCTACAAGATTAACTCTACCTCTAATTTCACCAAGATAAATATGTCTTGCATGCACGCCTTGGAATTCTGGTTTTTACAACATGCTAGTTGTTAGTAATATTTCATTTTTTTAAAGAGCTGAGAGAGTTGCGCACATCTGTCCTGGAGAACTTCTATGAATGGAATCAGGTGCAATCTCAAAAGCATGTGAAGCCAAGAATAACAGAGGAAGCAAAAAGGGCTAGTGTATGCCTGCCAGCCCAGAGTTCAGGAGGCTGAGAAAGGACAACAGAGGCCAGCCTGGTCCAGCAAGATGCTATTACAAGTAACCACCCAAACAAGCAAAAATACATACTAAACTTTTTTTTGTCTACGACAAGCTAGAAAATGCAAGCCATTAGGAGACAAACTCAGAGGTGTCAAGTGACAAGAGGCCTTACAGATAGGAAAACATAAAAACAAACTCAGGTATTCAAAACTTACCGCAGCACTACACCCAGGGAAATTGAAAAAAGTATCAGGGCCATGTCTTTGTGGCATCTGATTAAGAACTGATAATAATTTTACTGCATGTCTCGGCTGCAGAAACAGTAAAAGAAAAAAAATCACTGTACAAAGTTGGCAATAATACCTAAGTGCCTCTTTAGCTGATGTTTGTAACTACAAAGAAAACAAACTCAAAATCATTTACTAAAGTGTTTAAGAAGAAAACAGTTTCCATTACCAAGTCAAATATATGGCTCTCTGGGGACGGATTCCTGAGCATTAAGTATTAATGGATGGATTGAACTCCTCTCCCACTGACCACAGTTTACTCACCCAGACTCCACTCTCCCCTCGAAGCATGCTGAACAAAAGCTTCAGCTCCTTCACAGTGATGCTGTAGCTGGCAAGAACCCCCAACATATCAACTAGAAGATCTTCAAAGGAAAACAAAGTTATTCTCCACCCTCCTCACCAGCTGTCATTGACCAACTGCATACTTTGTTCAAAGGTCTGAGTCACCAACTATGCCTAGCATCTTCCTGAATACCTGTTCTGATTAACAATTTACAGGATGGATTTGTTATACATAAAGACTGGGAGACAAAATAGGCAAAAGGCACAAGGATGTACCACTGAAAATTGGTTATCTTCAAACGAAAGCTGATAGTTGACCTATTTTCTTGATGAATTGCATTGTATATTAATAAAAGAAGCTCCTGAAATATTTCTTGGACTATTAACCATTTAGAGCATTTATTCTATGTGGGGCACTATTCTAAATGGTTTATATGCACTGACATCACATATCCCTATAACCAGCCTATGAGTTAAATACCATAATTATCCCCTTTTAAAATGAATAAATTGTGTAATACATAACTTAGTAACATGGTCCAAGAATATATGCCTAAAAAAATGGTAGAATCTGGATTCAAGGCCAGGCATTGTGGTTTTGGACCTTTACTGCTGCCCCCTAATCTATAAGTGGAAATGTAATTTAAACATAGTATTACGAATCTTCATGATTTTAATGTAAGTATACAGACATGACAACTCACAAAATAATGAGTAAAATTAGTCTCCATTCTCACATAGCTTTCTCTATACATGTGATTAGTTATTTCTTTCACTGTTCTTTAAAAAAAATTAAGCATGTACGTATTAATACATTTTCTAAAAGTCTAAAGTACTAAGAATTAAATATACTACACAAGTTAATATATAAACCAACAGACATAAGCATTCCCAAAATTTATTAGCACTTAATAAAATAGGTTAGATTAGGTAAATTGAAAGTTTTGGCCAGGCATGGTGGTACACGCCTTTAATCCCAGCACTCGGGAGGCAGAGGTAGGAGGTTTGCCGAGAGTTCGAGGCCACCCTGAGACTACATAGAGAATTCCAGGTCAGGGCTGAAGAGATGGCTTAGTGGTTAAGCACTTGCCTGTGAAGCCTAAGGACCCCGGTTCAAGGCTCAATTCCCCAGGACCCACGTTAGCCAGATGCACAACGGGGCGCACACGTTTAGAGTTTGTTTGCAGTGGCTGGAAGCCCTGGCATGCGTGTGCTCCCCCCCGCGCCTCTGTCACTCTCAAATAAATAAATAAAAATGAACAAAAAAATTTTAGAGAATTCCAGGACAACCTGAGCTAGAGTGAGACCCTACCTCAGAAAACCAAAAAAAAAAAAAAAAAAAAAAAAGGAAAGTTTTGTTTTATACTCCATATTATCAAATGCCACACACTAATAACTAGAATTTGAAAAATTAAAATAAAAATATTTATCATTCACATGTGAATAAATTGAAAGTTAATGTTTGTCTTCAAAAATAAATAATTAACTGATATTTACTTAATACCACAACAAACAAGTGATCTGTATGATAAAATAATGACAGTGTAATGTGCTATGTTTAAGAGATATGTCAATGAAACAAATTAAGAAAGAATTCTTGATAAAAATCAAACTTCACTGGGCGTGGTGGCGCACGCCTTTAATCCCAGCACTCAGCACTCGGGAGGCAGAGGTAGGAGGATCACCATGAATTCAAGGCCACCCTGAGACTACAGTTAATTCCAGGTCAGCCTGGACCAGAGTGAGACCCTACCTCGAAAAACCAAAAGAAAAAAAAAGAGTCAAGCTTCAAACTCTGTAAGCTAACGTGCTTTATTTTTAAGAAATTATCTGATATTGCCGGGCGTGGTGGAACATGCCCAGCACTCAGGAGGCAGAAGTAGGAGGATCATTGTGAGTTCAAGGCCAGCCTGAGACTACATAGTGAATTCCAGGTCAGCCTGGGCTACAGCAAGACACTACCTCGAAAAACCAAAAAAAGAAAAAAAGAAAGAAATTATCTGAAATAGACACCACTAAAGAGTTCTTAAATCTACAAATGAATACATTTTAAAAATAAGACTTCCGCTTGCAATAAACAGAATGTATGGACAAAAAGTGATTGATTAAATTTCTATTTGGTAATACTTTTCTTAACCTTCTTATATATAGTGTACAGGAAATATAACCAAGCAGTTCAGCTTAATTTTATTACAGCAGGTCTTTTTGGACAACAAGATTTTTCAATGAGAAAAAACTGGCAATTATGAAAGTCTCATTTACTTACTACAAATGTTTAAATACTTTCTAATGACATGTATACCTGACTAAAGGAAGAGTATCTCTTTGAACATAACACTACAATTTAGAGATGAGAACTTAGTAGTATTTTTGTAGTTACACAAACTTTTTTGTTATGATACACATATTTTGATTTCTCAATTCTAAGTAAGGAACAGTTTTGTTTTGATATTTTACTGGTACTCATTCCCTTTTCTCATAGCCTTTCACTAACAGGTTAGTTGGGAAGGAAATGCTTAAAACAATGAAAAGTAAATTTCTGTGTCATCAATATTAGCATTGATAGAAAAGGTTAAGAAAACCAAATAACTTTATAATAGAATATCTTAAAATGGGAAAATCCTATTTTCCTCACTGTCATTAAATGCAGTAAACTTCTAGGCATGGATCCTTTGCTAAACTTTATTCTTTAACATGGCAGCCTCTTTATTTATGGAGGGGGGGGAGTCTTATGTCCAGATGCCATGTATAGGTATTGAAAACTTATGTGATTTTTCTATACAACATAAATATATGCTTACATAATTTCTTGTAAAATTTCAAATTAACTGTACAATTTATTTAGAAGTGGTACACATAATCATTTAAAAAATGTAAGTCTGGGGCTGGAGAAATGGCTTAGTGGTTATAACACTTGCCTACAAAGCCAAAGGACCCAGGTTCAATTCCCCAGGACCCATGTAAGCCAGATGCACAAGGGGGCACATGCATCTTCGTTTGTAGCAGCCTGAGGCCCTGGTGTGCCCATTCTCCCTCTCCCCCCTCCCCTCCCCCACCTATTTCTCTCTTTCTCAAATAAATAAAGAAAAAGAAATTAATTTAAAAATGTAAGTCTAATGTCATTTTCAATCATGTCAGCCACTAGTACCCAATCCAGAAAATGCCAAGCCATGCTCTGCAGAAATAATGACACTTTGGAAGCAATAAAAAATGATCTTAACATGATCATTAAGAAAAACAAGAGCTGAGTGTGGCGGCACATGCCTTTAATCCCAGCACTTGGGAAGCAAAGGTAAGAGGACTGCTGTGAGTTTGAGGCTAACCTGAGACTACATAGTGAATTCCATGTCAGCCTGAACTAGAGTGAGAACCTACATGGGGGTAGGGGGCACTTTTTAAAATTTTATTTAAATTCTAAAAGCATTCTAGTACTCAATCCCCTCTTTCTTACTCTTTTTTTTTTCTTGGTCTGTGTTGTGTTATACGCTGTGTGTGTGTGTGTGTGTGTACACATATACGCATTAAGTCTGTGCCCCATGAGCACTGGTGCAGAGACCAGAGAAGGTTCCCTCCTCTATCCCTCTTTCAGCTTACTTCCATGAGTCTTTGAATGAACCTGGAGCTCATGCCATTGTTATGTGTAGACTCTCCAAAGATCCTCCAGTCTCCACCTCCCTCAGCATGGAGTGACAGGCACATTCAGCTGGATGCTTATGTTCAATATGTTTACCCACTGAGCCATTTCAGCAGGCCCTCTGACTTGGTATTTTTTCTTCAGAAATTCTAAAACTGAAGTCTATATGTCACAACATTAAAAGCATTTCCTAGGTTCTGAACTGTTTTAAGGTCCAGATATTATATTATAAAGAGTGAAATTAGCACTTTTGAAATTATGAAAACAATGCCAAAAGTAACCTATCAGGTTGGGGAGATAACTCCGTGGATAATTCACTTGCTGTGCAACTCTGAGTACCTGAGTTTGGATTCCCCCAACCCCATGGGGAAGTTGGAAGCCATGGTGGGCTTGTACTATGATCCCAGAGACAAGGGAGGCAGAGACAGGAGCATTAACGGGGAAGCTCACAAAAGAGACACAAACAAGGAGAGAGCATGGCTCAAACAGGATGGAAGGCACAGACTTGGGTCGAAAATCGTCCTTTGACCTCCACATGTATGCTGTAGCATGCTTATACCTGCACGCATAGGCACACACACCAAGTATTTTTTTTAATTAAAGTTACCTATGCTCAAGATCCACTACTTACAAAAAGAAAAATTCAAACTCTAACCAATTTTTTTTGGAATGACTGCTGCTCTGGGACCATCTGTCAAAATTTTCCTCGTGAAATGCATCTAACCACAGAGGACAAGCATCCCACAGGAACCTAGAGGGTCAGTGGCTAGCAAATCAAAGATTCCAAAGTTATTATTTCAAATAATCCATAACAAGCAAAAACAAAATACTCCAGAAGTTTCGTCTTATTTCTGATTATCTATTTGATAAATAAAGTTTTCCCAAAAATAGTCAGACAAAACAGATACTTCTAAAAGATCTACCATGACTTCTACTAGGCTCTTGGAGCCTCCTGTCTTGTTACAGTACTGCATGCATGAAGAAGTGCACAGAATGGGGCGTTTGGTAAAGACTAATTCACTATCAGAACCAAATCTGTATTATGATATTTTAAGCATAAAATAGTTTCATTAGGATGCTGTTTATCTCTGATAAATTGTAGAGTATTTACACCATAGTACTGAGATTTTCTAAAGCTTAGAAAAATTAATTTTGTTTGTCCAATCAATAATGTTTTTTCTGCCAATCTTTACATTTTCCATAAATATAAAAAGCAAAAATTCTATATAGTTCTACTTATCTATTTTAACTCAAGATAATTTCAATAAATACATACTACCTAAAGAGTATACAGAGATGTACATTAGTTTTCTGTCAGCAGCATACCTGCTATCATGTCATCTACAGCACTCATTTTCAGCAATACTTGCTCTATTAACCCAACTTCTGTGCTAGTCTGTAAATTCCGAACGCTCTTCCGTAGGATGGCCGTGAACATGCTCCATATTTCTGCTTGACATGTGACATCACAGTGCTCCAAAAGCTCTGTCATACATGTTATGCTCTCAGCATCCTGGATAATAAAGTTCATCTCCAAATCAAATTCTCCACCAACCAGCTGAAAGTAAACAGGGAAAAAGAATAAAACAGAAATAGCATGAAAGGGGATTTTAACACAGAAATAGAACACCAAATATCAATTAACAAGAAAGCATCGATATTCTAAAACTTAAGTCTTCTTGTATAAAACAAAGAAGAAAAAAATTACAAGAATAAAGCTGTAACAAATAGAGAATTTCAATAGAACAAATTGTTCCCAAAAAAATAAAATTTACTAGCCAAACTGTATGACAGTTGAAATGAAAAAAAAAAAAAAATACTATACTGGTTAACCAGCAGGTATGAATAGGCAAAACAGAATGCTGAATTTATACACACACAAACATAAAATCCTCTAAAATCAGAAACAAGACAAGAGTAGGCTCACCACTTTTATTCAATATAAAGTTTTAAATATTAGCCGAGAATGAAATAAAATAAATATGAATTGGAGGAAAAAGTCAAATTATCCATATTTATTCTAGTTGGTATATAATTGATCCCATGCTTAAAAACCCTAAGCCCAGAAGACTTAGACCTGTAGACATCTTCAGAAAAGTAGGCTACAAAATCAACATGCAAAACTCAGTAGCTTTTCTCCATAATAACCAATTTATTGAAAAGGAAATCAAGAATCTTTCTCATGCACAGCTTCAAAAATAATAAACTACATAAGCATAAGCTTAATGAAGATGTTAAAGACCTCCATTGTGCACACTATAAAACATGAAAAAGGACTGGTGGTGACAGTGTAAGAAGAAAAGACTTCCACTGTTGATGGACTGGCAGAATTAATATTATTAAAATAGCCATATATCTAAAGCAATTTACATACTTAATGCAACAGTCATTAAAATTTCGGCATCCTTCACAGAAATACTAAAGACCCTAATTTGATATTCAAGCACTCCTAAGCAAAAAAAAGAATAATGCTGGAGATATCACATTTCATAAGAGATACAACAATAAAAACAACATGACCATGGCAAAGAAAAGACAGAAACCAGAAAGTAGCCATATAACTAAATCCATCTGCTTATTTACAAAAGTACAAAAACATATGCTGAAGGGGCTGGAGGGATGGCTTAGCGGTTAAGGCGTTTGCCTGCAAAGCCAAAGGAACCAGGTTCGATTCCCCAGGACCCACATTAGCCAGATGCACAAGGGTGCACACACGTCTGGAGTTTGTTTGCAGTGGCTAGAGGCCCTGGCATACCCATTCTCTCCCTCTCTCTCTCTCTCTCTCTCTCTGTCTCTAATGAATAATAAATAAATAATAATTTTTTGAAAATAAGCTACAGAGTAGAAGAAAACATGTGCAAACCACACAGTGATAAAGGACCTGTATTTGCATGACATAAAGCACTCTTAAAACATCCTTCAATAAATATATTAATTGCATATTTTCTTAAAGAACTCAATAGTAGGGCAGAGATAGCTCACCAGTTAAGGCACTTGCCTGCAAAGTCTAAAGACCCAGGTTCAATTTGCTAGTACCCTTGTAAAGCCAGATGCACAAGGTGGCACATACGTCTGGAGTTTGCAGTGGCTAGAGGCCCTGGTGTGCCCTTTCTCTCTATCTGTCCCCCACATACTCTCTCAAATTAATAATAGCAATAAACAGTAAAAGCAAACCTTGGACTCCCAATAAGAGGGTAGAATACGGAAGCCCTTCTTCAGAGACAGCACTACATGCTAGTTGAGACAGGTAGAATATTAGCAAGGGTCAATACCAAATTCAGGTAAGAATAGGAATGGAAAATTAATTCTCTTCCTTGAGGAGAATGTAAAATGGTGCATGGGAAATAGTCTGGTAGTATAGTTAACATTATTTATAACAGGATAAAAAGATGATAACAAAAACACATGAAAGTCCTTGCAAAGCAACCTAGGAACATGATACAAACCACCAGCCCTCCCTCACTGGGATTGTAGATGAGGCCCATTTGGCACCGACCTGACTCCCCAGCCTGCCCACCTGCACCTCCAGGAATAGGAACCTCCAAACTGATAGCACTTCCCAGGCCAGCGTACTGAGTAGGCCACTCAGGGTTCAGGTCAACTCCTCCATCAGTGGGCACAACCCTTTGCCACCACTCACTGGAATAGGGGATCAGCCCCATTTGGTGCTGAATTCACCCCGCAGCCAGCCTGACTACACAGCCAGAGTAGGGATGCCCAAGCTGATCTCAGTTCATAGCACCTGGCACTGAGCAGGCCGTGATGACCAAGGTCCAGCCCAGATCCACACAGTGGCTCCACACACAAGGAGGAGGCTGCTAAGCTTCCAGTATGCCCAGTCTACACCTGTGCACAGACCACCATATCATGCCCACATGGGTCAAGGATGATCAGGAACGGCTGCTGCTACACTATCGACAGGACCAAATGACTATCTTGAGATAGGTAAAAACAACCCAAAAAAACTAAGAGTAGATATTCGCACACACACACACAAGAAAAACAAGGCTAGTGCCATAGTGGAAGACACTGCCTGGAGGAAACTCCACACACAGATTACCAAAATGCAATTATGATAAACATCTCCAACATATTCAACACACTTAATGAAGCAATAAACAAATGAGTGAATGAAATTTAAAAGGAATAACAAAAAGAACAAAATGAGAACTCAACAGTCACCTGAATAAAATAGAAGAGTATCAAAAAGAACTCAATAAACAGATGAATGAAATGGAAGAAAATTAAAAAAAAAAACTCAATAGATGAATGAAATGGATGAGAATCAACAACAACAAATTAACTCAATGAACAGTGGAATGAACTCAAAGAGGACATGACCAGATGCAAGATGAATTCTAAGAAATAACAAGAAAGTCAAATCCAGAAAAAAATAGACTTTAATAGATATATGGAAATAGGGATGATAATCTAACGAAAAACAAGTATCTCATTTTAAAGGCTTCCCAGAAATCTTCACTAATAGAATAGACTATGTACAGAACAAACTATCAGAATTTGGGGTGAAGACAGAGAAAGTAGACCAGGATGCCAAAATCAATGACAAGTTAAAAAAATGTATGAACAGAACATGACGGAAATATGAGACACATTAAAAGAAACAAATATTTGAATCATGGGCATGCAAGAAAGGGAAGAACTACAAGCCAAGGACATAGAAAATATATCTTCAATAAAAGTATAAAAAAAATTCCCAAACCTTAGAAAAGATAGGTTGATCCAGTTACAGGAGGCACACAAAACACCAGTTAGACAGGACCAGAGAAGAAATTCCACACACAATATATATATTACATATACAATATGTATATATTATATACATATATAAATTTATGTATATAATATATATTGTATATATATAACATATATATGCATAGTTTCTAAACACACGCACACAAAAAAAAGTTTTTCCAATGGAAAAACAGCTCATCCCTTACAAAGAAAGGTAAGCCCATCAAAATTAAATCTGATTTTTCAAGGGAAACTCCAAAAGACAGAGAGCTGTGATAGAGTATTTACAATTTTAAGAGACGATATCTGCCAACCCAAACCACTATACTTAGCAAAATTCTCCTTCATAACAGAAGGAGAAAGAAGAAGTTCATGATAAAGCAGCTCAGCTCTGTGGATGATGAGCCCAAAGCCAGCCGACAGGGGGACTGGAGGGAGAACTTCACACTGACGTCAGGAACAAGCGCACTCCAGACAGCACAGGAGGAAAAAACAACAATGAAAACTACAACAGATGTGAAAGCAAACATCACAAACTCTTCCACCTGACAGGGATGAACTCACACCTCTCACTTGTAACTGTGGACATCAATGACCCAAATCCCCAAGCAATAGACAGGTGAAAAGGCTGGGTCAGAAAAATGGATCAATTCACTTGCTGTCTATAAGAAACCCACCTTACCCTTAAAAGACAGACACCACCTTAGGAGGAAAGGATGAAAAAAGATATTATAAGCAAATGGAAATAGAAAATAAGCAGGTGTGGCTATAGAATTATCTGAGAAAATACCCTTAAAACCAAAAGTAATCAAACGAGACCAAAAAAGGTCACTTTATACTCATCAAGGGACCATTTCAACAAGAAGATATTGCAATCACAAACATATATTCTCCAAACACAGGTGCACCAAATTTTATAAAGCAAGCTCTCCTAGACACTAAATCAGACACAAATCCCAGCACAATAATAATGGGAGCTTTTAATGACCCAATGTTGTAAATGGACAGATCATATAAACAGAAAATAAGAAACAATGGAGCTAAAGAATAATAGAGATCAAATGAATGTGACAGACATCTACAGAACATTCCACCCAAACTCTACAGAATGTAAATTCCTTTCAAAAGCTCCTGGAACTGTCCTCTAAAATATATTACTTATTTATATTTTAAGATAGAAAGTAAGTCTACACAAATTCAGGAAAATAGACATAACTGCCTGTATTATATCTAATCATAATGCAATGAAGCTAGAAATCAACAGAAACAACAGGAAATACACCAACTCCAGGAGATTGAAAAACACACTATTGAACAATGAATAGGCTATTGAAGAAATCATAAAAATTATTGAATGACAATAAAAAACACAACATTCCAAAACTGATAAAACACAGTGAAGGAAGTCGTAGATGAGAAGTTTATAATTAAATGCATACATTACAAAAATGGAGATCTCAAACTAGTAACATAACAATCCATCTGATGGCTTTATAAAAAGAATAATCTGGGGCTAGAGAGATGGCTTAGCAGTTAAGGCGCTTGCCTGTGAAGCCTAAGGACCCATGTTTGACTCTCAAGATCCCACATTAGCCAGACACACAAAGGTTAGGCAAGCACAAAGTTGCATATGTCCACTAGGTAGCACATGAGTCTGGAGTTCCATTGCAGTGGCTGAGGCCTTGGTGTGCCAATTTCCTCTCCCTCTCTCTTGCTCTCTCTCTCTCTAAAAAAAAGGAAGAATCTGAACCCAAACATAAAAGACAGAAAGAAATAATAAAGATCAATGCATAAGTCAATGAACTGGATATAAAGAAAATTTTTTTAATTTTTTGTTTATTTTTATTTATTTATTTGAGAGCGACAGACAGAGAGAAAGAGGCAGATATTTTTTAATTGATGTCGAGGCTAGAGATGGCTCAGAGGTTATAGACACTTGTGAGCAAAGCTTAACAGCCCAGATTCAATTCCTCAATAACCAAGTAAAGTGAGATGCACAAAGTGGAACAAGCGTTTGGAGTTATTCTGCAGTGACTAAAGATCATGGTGCACCCATACTCTCTTTCTCTCTTTTCTCTCTCCCTCCCCCCTTCATAAAAAAATAAAATACTGTTTTAAAAAATGATGTAAGGCAGGTTCTTCAAAACAAACAAGATTGGTAAACCTCTGGCCAAACTGACCAAGAGAAAGAAAGCTCTAATGTACAAGATTAGAGATTTTAAAAAAGAGAGAGAAAGAGAGATGCCATAACAGATACCAACAAAACTAGGAAAATCATTAGACTATATTTCAAAAACCTATATTCCACAAAAGTAGAAAAAACTGATTGGAATTTTGATGACCCATCAAAACTAAACACAAAGGGATAAATTACCTGAATAGAGATATAACATCTAATAAGACTGAATGATTAATTGAAAGTCTTCCAACCAAATAAAAGTCCCAGCCTATACATGGAGGCACTGCCAAATTTTACCATTTATAGCAGAACTAATACCAATTCTTAAATTATTTCACAAAACTGAAAAGGTAGGACTGCTCCTGGACACTTTCTATAAAGCCAGCATTAAACTAATACCAAAACTGAACAGGCACTATAAAAAAAGAAAATCATACATCAATATCCCTGATGAACTTGGACACAAAATTTTTCAATAAAATCCTTACAAATCTAATCAAAGAAAACATCAAAAGTATCATCCATTTTGATCAAGTATGTTTCATCCCTGGAATACAGGAGTGGTTCAACATATGGAAATCAACAAAATTAGTACATCACATAAATAGACTTAAAAGCACAGAATTCACATGATCATTTCAATAGATACAGAAGAGGCCTTCAAAAAAAATATAACAACCCTTCAGGATTAAAATATTACAGTGATTAGGGAGGAAGAGATCATATCTTAACATAATAAAGGCTACATATAACACACCTAAACAGCAACCTGAAAGGCTGCACCAAAGACTTCCTAGAGCTGATAAATACTTTCAGCAAAGTGGCAATATATAAAATCAATATACAAAAAAAAAAAAAAGGGAGCACACTCCAAGATACAGGCATAAGGAAAGCATTTCCGAATATGACCCCAGTAGCCCAGGAAATTAGACAAACACTTGTATACTGGGACTACATGAAACTCAAAAGCTACTGGACAGCTAAGCAAGCCATCAACAGAGTCAAGAGACAACATACAGAATGAGAGAAAATCTTTACCACCTACACATCTGACAGAAGGTTAATACCTAGAATATACAAAGAACTAAAAAAAAAAAAAAGAAGAAATAAAAATATCAATCAACACACTCAAAAAAATAGGTTTGAAGAAAATTGTTTAAATAGGTTTGAGGAGCTAGGGGCTCAGCAGTTAAGGTGCTTTCCTGCAAATCCTAATGACCTAGTCTCAATTCCCAAATACCCATATAAAAGCCAGTTGCAAAAAGTGGCACATGCATCTAGAGTTCATTTGCAATGGCTGGAAGCCCTGGCATGCCTATTCATTCATTTATATTCCCTCTCTCTCTCTCTCTCTCTCTCTTCCCTTCCGTCCTTTTCTCCTTCCCTCTCCTTCTTCCTTTCCTTCTCCCTCTCCCTCCCTCTCTCTCTCTCTCTTCTTGCAAAAAAATAAAACTAATATTTTTTAAAATAGGACTCAGTGGAACAGAGAATTCTCAAAGAAAGAAACACAAATGGCCAATAGATATATAAAAAGATGTTCAACATCATTAGCCATCTGGAAAATGCAAATTAAAGCTACTTTGAGAATACATATCACTCTAGTCAGAATGGCTTTCACCAAAAAAATCAAATAACAACAAATGCTGGGCAAAATGTGGGCAAAGAGGAACCCTCATCCACTGCTGGTAGGAATGCAACCTTGAAGAGCCACTACAGAAATAACACTAGAGGTTCCTCAAAAAATTTAAAAGTAGGTGTAGCATTCAATCCAGTTATAACCATTGCTGGGCATAAAACCCTAAAGAATCTACCCAGCCCCTTGTTTTACGAGGTAGGGTCTCACTCTAGCCCAGGCTGACCTGGAACTCACTATGTAGTCTCAAGGTGGCCTCGAACTCATGGTGACCCTCCTACCTCTGCCTCCCGAGTGCTGGGATTAAAGGTGTGCGCCACCATGCCCAGCTAAGAATCTATTTTTTATTGTAGAGATACTTGCTCAGCCATGTTTGTTGCTGCTTAATTCACAATAACTAACAAATACAATTATCCCAGATGCCCATCAACTGATGGATATATAATGAAGATGTGGTAAATATACACAAAGGAATTTTATTCAGCATTAAGTAAAAATAAAATCACTGTATTTGCAGAAGAGTAGAAGAACCTGGAGAAAAGTCATACTAGGTGTGGTCATACAGTCTCAGAAAGACAAACACCACATGTTCCCTCACACATGTGGATTCTAACATGCAAAAGCTTCATTTGTTCATAAGTCACAGTGAGCTTCTGTAGTACTGGCAAGGAAGCGAGAATGAAACTTCAGTAGAGAGGAAGCAGGGAGGGATGAGAGAAGAAGTACTTGACAGGAGAGTGGAAGGGTCCGGAGAGGACTGGAGTAAGGGAGAGGTTATGAAGGAAGATGCAAAAAACTAGTGATAGTATGAATCAGTTCCACAGAAATCTTCCTCTTGATTAGCTGATTAAAAGATGTAACTGTCTTTGAAAAAGGAAGGTAGGGAGTAGGAATAGTTTGGGTAGAAGCACTCTTTTGCAGGGCTCTCCACCTGCAAGCTTTACCCTAAAACCACAGGGGTTGCTGGTGAACCCCAGTGCCAGAACTAGGTTAACACCCACACTAGACTGTTGGACAGGGAGGCCCAGAAGGCCCTGCAATAACAGCCAAGTGCTTTGGCAGTGGTCTGCATTCTTGCAGGGAAAGACCCTATTCAGAAGTCACCACATGCTGTGGTCTCAAGACATTGCAACATCAGGCTAGAACAGAGATGGAAGTCAGCTTCCTACTATCTAGCTGCCATAATGTTGGAAAGTGCTAATTAAGCTTGGGAGCCCGAGAGGGATAATAGTCACCAACAGGGTGAACAAGCACTGATCCTGCAAGCTATGAAATCAACCACACAAGACATACATACCAGTGCAATAGTGATACACAAGCTATGGGGGCAATCATCTGTCTCTGATTGGGTATGAGCCCTTCTCAGTGGGAGAAAATTCACACCTGGTACTCAGAACCTATAGGGCCTATGGCTTGGAAGGTTAGAGTCCCTACAGGGAAGCTTCCATTGTTCCTTGAGTAAAAGAAGAGGTTCTAACCATCAAAAAGTCTATGTTTATCCTCCTTTGTGGATGCTATTCTCGGGCTGGAGGGATGGCTTAGCGGTTAAGGCGTTTGCCTGCAAAGCCAAAGGACCCTGGTTTGATACCCCAGGACCCACGTTATCCATATGCACAAGGGGGCACACACATCTGGAGTTCGTTTGTAGTGGCTAGAGGCCCTGGCTCGCCCATTTTCTCTCTCTCTCTCTCCCTCTTTCTCTGTCAAATAATAGATTTTATATATATTCTCACTCATGTCTAGGAAACCTACTTGTTACAGATGGCAACAGTACCAGAATAACAAGAAGAGAAATCCAACTGCCTAGCACAAGACCAGCCACCTCTGCCACATCTGCCAGGCTCAGGCAGTATGACTGAAGACTGACTACAAGTTGGTGCTCCTCCAGAGAGATGGTGGTAGACACCATAGAGACTCAAAACCAACAAAGCAGAAAATCAGAGCTTCTGAGAACTCTACATACACTTGAGGAGATTTATAGCATGCCCCCAAGAATCAGGGAACATTGTGGATGAAAGGACTGAAAGAATGTAAGAGGCACAGGTGGGAACGTGTACTGTGTGGTGCTGCCATCTCTAGAGACTGACTGGTAAATTCAGGACCTTAGAGTGAAGAACAATGACAGCAAAATGATTACCCGTAACCCCACTGAGGAGGACCCTCAGTGGAATGGTGGTGGGAGAGACAGAACACAAGAGTATAACCCAATGGGAATATGATCAATATGTAATATAGTACATATATTATTTATATTATATATATACAATATGTACAATAAAGATCTCAATTTTAAAAACAAACATAAATCTGACTAAGTATTTGGACAATATCATTTCACTCCTGTAGTTTTAACAAAGTTAGTTTCATAACTCAAAATGCATACTACTATCATTTGTCATTTATTCTCTATTTATGTGATATTTGGTTTTTCCCTCAACAAATTTCTCAAATAATTAAAAGTTATCGAAGTCTATGCTAATCAATACTCTTCCTAGCAACAGTAAAAACATTTGTGATCAGAACTGTGACAAAAATGTTACAGTGAAAACAGACATTGTTGTTTTCTCAGGAAGATGTGAAAGTGATACTAACAATGGATGTGGAAGATAAAAACACTGAAGTGCATAGAAATGCACAGGAAAAAGCCACGTAATCCCTGTAACAGAAAGGAAAAATTAGGAAGGCATCACACAGTTGCTTATACTTGACACCTAACACTAACCACAATCTCACCAACTATAATAGGAAAGCACCCTACACTGATGTAAAAGCCTTCTCACACTGTCTGGGTATGGGGACCTGTGAATAGGTAGGCTGTGTGCCTGTGTGAGCTCGTGCACACAAGTACATGTCCAAGTATGCCTGTGGTGTCAGGTGATAACAGCCCTGGGCTCTGAGAGGGACAAGGACTAGTCTGGGGTGACACTTCTGACAAGAAGGAGAGTATGGATCGGGACCAGCTCTGACTTTGAAGCTGAGGAGCTGGCGGAAGCCGGACTTCCCAGGCAGCGGGGTGGGGGGAGCACGTTGCTATCACTGTGCCCAGTTGTCCCTAGGGCAAAGCGAAAGGCACTCTAGGGTACATTCGGAATTTTTTGTCTGAGGAAGAAACTCTGTTAAGAGGGCCCTAAGAAGTGACCTCATTTCCTTGACAATGGCCAATAACAGAACTCGGAACCCTGGTGACCAGACAACCACAGTCCAGAAGCAACCTCAACAGACTCACTTGCCTGAGGACACTGGACGCATTAGGATGTTCTCTCGCTGTTTCCCGAGCACTGCAGGCTCAGGCCTCGGGAATGCCTTGTATAGAGGCCCTCGCCGCCTCTGGAGACGCTGGGGGCGCCGTTGTGCCCAGTGTGTCAGGTCAATGTCTGGCAGGTGCACACAGGTAATACTGGACAACCCATAGCAGGCCGACATGGGCCAGGAAACTTCTGCGATAACTAGGGGCTGCCTAAATCTCAATGTGCGTGCGCGCGCGCGCGTGTGTGTGTGTGTGTGTGTGTGTGTAAATTCTTTCTACATACTTTTGACCTCACTCTATGACAATGAGTAATTTAGCAGTCTGTTAATGCTTATACATTTAAACCATCCTTCCTTTTCCCTCTTCATGGTGGTGTAAAGGTGTCGGCCAGTAAGTTTGATCACAACAGTCCCAACTTCTTGAAGAATATGGTGGACTGCAAAGCAACTGCAGTGAATGACAATGATCGCCTTTTTGTGGGCACCTTCATGGCCATCTACCTAAAGTATGCCACTACCTGGGAGGTGCTGGACATGGTCATGAAACGGTAAGTGTGCCATGTTCAGGCTAGGGGCTCAACCCTCCAGTTTCAGTCTTGGGAGGACTGGTCAATCTCTAGATCTGTCTGTCCTCACTGACTTCTGTGAAGGGGGACTGCACCCTGCAGTGGAGCCTGGGCCCCACCCCACTAAAGCTGCTTTCTGTCCAGAACCTTTTCTGAGACCTCAGGTGAAGTCTGTTTTTCATTTGTAAAGAAGGTTCCAGGTGCCCTTAGCATATCTGGCATAAATGGCACATGATCAAAGATCCAAGCAAGGGCATCCCAAGCATCTCTGCACCGCGAAGCTACCTGGGAAGAGCGTGCTTGTGTTCATTCACTGCACAGACACACTAACACCTGTGACTGCAGAAAATTTCCTAGGCGCTTAGCAAATACCTCAGCGAACAGAAAACACAAAATTCCTAGCCACCCCTTTCTCCTTGGCTTTAGTTTCCAGCTCAAACTCAGGCACTGCCTTTAGATATCCAGGCAGATGGGGGGCACAGGACCTAACGACTGACACCTCCTGAATTCCCCTAGGTATCCATCTTTCCAGCATGGTTGTAAGAAGGACCAGAAAGACAGGAGGTAAGTGGTATTTAGGTGCACTGTAGTTATTTAGGGAGCTATTGCTGGAGGGCTGAGCAATGGCCATCACCCTCTTCTGTTGATTTCCACTAGAGGACTGACACCTGGGCTCCCCTGTAGGAGGAGGAAAACAGCTGTGGGTAAAGCCCTCAGTACTGGGAAGCAGAGGACGAATGGCAACCAAAAGCAGAACCCTGTAAAAATCCATACCCACCATAGCCCATCCCAGATGGTTTGCCCAGTACTGTCCCCCACCAGGGTCTGGGCAAGAGGTGTCGTGATGCCATGTGCCCACAGGCCAGACCACCTCTGCTCCCCATGCCCAGCTCCATGTGGGCTGGGGCCCTTCTGACCGTGCTCCCTGACAACTTCCCCCAGGGCCGTAGCCTACTTCCTGGAATTCTGGATGGAATATCTGCCACAAGACTTTTGTGAGTCTCCCAACCTAGCCATGCTGAACCACCTGAAGACCTACGTGAGCCACAACATGGCTTCCTCAAAGCTGGCCGCCTGTGTCTGGCTGCTCCTGTCACGCCTGGAGAACACGGGACATAAGAATGAAAGTCCCCCCGGGCGTGGTGGCACATGCCTTTAATCCCAGCACTTGGGAGGCAGAGGTAGGAGGATCGCCGTGAGTTCGAGGCCACCCTGAGAATACACAGTGAATTCCAGGTCAGCCTAGACTAGAGTGAAAACCTACCACGAAAAACAAAATAAATAAATAAATAAATAAACTTCCCAAAGATGAAGAGAACTGTGGTAGGTGGATGGGAGAAGAGATTTCAGTGATGGGAGTCACCAGATAGGCTCTAAGATGCTGGTGTTTGACAGGGAAGCAGAGGTGGACCCCAGGCTGGCAAAGTATGCTTTTGGGAACATGGGGACTAGAGATTTTCTAGCAGAAAAGGGTGTCTTTTGTCCCTTTGGAAAGAGTTAGGAAAAGGCACTCATCTTGAGAAGCCTTGTCTCATGCTACAACTCCCACAGCACGTGACTTAGAGCTGCCCTCACCAAGAGCGGTCTCTCTCTCCTTAGGTTTCAGTTCCCCCAGCACAGGCGCTCTGAGCTCCAGTCACAGGATGGTGCATCACATATGCAGGAATCTCTGGAGCAAGGACCAGCTTCCTCAGAAGTGTTCCCACAAGAGCTGTCACCAAAAGAAGCAGTGGAGCCTATGAACCTGGAGCCACCTGTGAGAGCGGCAGCCAATGTGTGATCCCGGAGCCATGTGTGTCACCAGCTGCTGAACCAGAACCTGTGAAAATGGAGGCATGGGAGCCAGCAGCAGTGACCATAAACCCAAGTATCCCAGTCATGGCCAAGCCAGGGCCTCGTCCCACTACTGTGGGTCTGGAGCAGCCTCTGCCCATACTAGTTAACACACAGCCACCACTTGCTAAGGCTGCAGACATTGTTCCCTGAGCAGAAAGCTCATTCTGCAACCAAGAACCACACTCTGTCTGCACTCTCCCTGCTGTGGACATTTAGTTTGGCCTGGCCCCTATTTAGGAGTCACAGCTCTAGCACTATGAGCAGAGCTTCCCCTCCCCAGGAAATGCAGCCCTTTTATATTTGATTGTGTTTTAATTATTCAGTAGTTGTTTAAGAATTAACATTAATAAAGCTTTGTTGTTCGTGTTAATCGCAAGGCTCATGGCATGAAGTCCACTCCTTCTATGGTATAACCCCTGGCACTGTCTGCCTTCGGACTGCAACCCAAAGACAGGCACTTGGGTCATGGAGGGAGGACACTTGAGGCAGCAAGGAAAAGGCCCCTGGCATTACAGGAAATGGGTCAATACAATATTGCACCTTGTGTCTGCAAGCAACGCACATGCCATCAGCATGGGCACACTGCCCTATACGTAATGGGCAGTGTACTTAATGGTTAGAGACATGGGCCCCAAGGGCAGGCTGACAGGAGCTCAGTGACAGAGCTCCCTTTTTATCTAGGGACCTCGGTCTGTCAATATGGACAGTGGCCTCCACCAGGGTGAGAAGAAGTCTATTTAATCAAAAATTAATCATTGCAGTCTAGTGTGCATGCCGATAAGCCCAGCACTTGGGAGCCTCAGGTAGGAGATCACCATGAGCTTAAGCCCAGCCTGCACTAAACAGTGAACTCCCAGCCAGTCTGGGCTCAAAATCACAAAAATCAATCACTGTGACTCTCATCCTGGTCACCTGTAGTGCTATCTGCCATAGAGTGGGAAATTAGTGTGGCCAGGGCACTCCCAAGGATGTAGGGCAGCTCATTTTAGGTATCTCGCGAGGAAGATTAGCCCCAACCAATACTACTGACACATTTGGCTTGGGTAAAGATTCTGTATGTCCCAATGCCCTAAGTCACAGGGTCAAAATGTCCACAGTCCATGTCACAGCATGTGAAGGTGAGCCCCAGATCACATCTAGTCTAAGAGGTAGGTGTTTTAATGGCTATGATGGCTGGAGACTCAGGTCTGCAGAGGTCCAGCTGAAGGAAACCCCGCCCTGGTTTATTAGACACAGAACATGGAACATGCACGCAAAGGGAGTCAGGCCCACTCAGCAGAGGGAACAGAGTGAACACGGGCAGTGGAAGCAGTGGCTTGGCAGTGGGTGAAATCAGCAGAAAAGGTGATTAAAGGATCCATATACAGCAGGAAACACTAACTATCCACTCTCATGATACAAATAACAAGTCAGCATATATAGAAAATCTTGCAAAAATCCAGACTATATTTTTACTGCTAGTAAGCATAGTGACCACCATCAGACTGAAAATAAAATACAAACATTCCATGATATAGCTGAAGAATGAAATTAAGAATAAACTAACATGCAGGTGATTCTTCTGTTACTGCCTTGTCCCCTGCTCTCATTGCAGTATACTCTGTAACATTCACTTCCCTCTTAGAAAAAAGAACAAAAAAGCCGGGCGTGGTGGCGTACACCTTTAATCCCAGCACTCGGGAGGCAGAGGTAGGAGGATCACCATGAGTTCAAGGCCACCCTGAGATTACATAGTAAATTCTAGGTCAGCCTGAGCTAGAGTGAAACCCTACCTCGAAAAAAAAAAAAAAATGAAGAGGCCTAGAGAGATGGCTTAGTGGTTAAGGTGCTTGCCTTAACAAGCTAACAACGTGGGCAAGCCAGGTTTAATTTTCCAGTACCCACATAACACCAGACACACAAAGTGGCACATGCATCTAGAGTTCATTTGCAGTGGCTGAAGGTCATAGAGCACCATTCTCTCTCTCTCTCTCTCTCTCTACTCTTTGCTTAAAAATAAATATAAATAAATAAATGAAGAGTTATACAATGAAAATTATGACAAATTGTGAGAAAAAAATGAAGGAACATCCCATTAAATGCACAGAAATGAGTGGTTCATGGAGTGAGCACAATCTTTGAATTCCAATGTTGCATTAACCATCTACACATTTTACATGACTCCTACATAGTGTGATAGGAATGCTCGTGTGAACATTCATGCAGAAGTTCAAAGTGCCATCAAAACAAAACATACCATTCCCAGACTCAAATCCTACAACAGACAACAGTAATGGCTAAAGCAGGGTGTCACATGAGGACAAACAACCAATCAGATTAGGAGGCCCAATCTCCCTCTACCCACTCCCAAAGACTTTCAATGATTCTTGGACACTGGTCACTAAACCCAAGCTTGTTCTCAGTCTCCCAACCTGAATTGTGCATGCCTGGCTGTGTCATTTACCTCCATTGCGCCGTCTGACTCTCATGCTGCTCTCCTCTTTGCTCAGTTCAGGCTCAGATTTGAGTCACTTCCTAGGTAGGTCTGTTTTCCCTCAAGTCTCACCTTGCTAGTCGTCCACCATGTTCTTTCACTAGCTTTTGTTTGTTCTTTGTTGTTTTGTTTTTTGAGGTAGGGCCTCACTCTAGCTCAGGCTGACCTAGAATTCACTCTGCAGTCTCAGGGTAGTCTCGAACTCATGGTGATCCTCCTACCTCTGCCTCCCGAGTACTGGGATTAAAGGCCACCGCACCTGGCTTTTTCACCAGCTTTTTGTATGACTACTTCTATTGTCAGTTTATGCTGTCATCTACTCAGTAATTTTGAACAGCTATCTCCTCTAAACTGAAGCATTCCCTCCTGGGAGAAAGGAGGAGGCTACAAGACTCCAGAAGCTGAAAAAAGTTACAAGATGCTCAGGAAGCTTAGACTCGGGGGTTCAGATAATTAAGACTCCACCCCTCTGCCAGGTCAGTACAAGCAGTTAACAGTTGCTAGAGAAGTCTTCAGCAGAGCTGCTTGCTACAGTTAGGCAGAGAACTCCTGGGAGGCAGCTCTCCAGAGCTGTCACCACACTAGGATGCTGCAGCTGTTCAGGAACGGGGTATGTGACCCAGACAAACTCAAGTCTCTCTAAGCCTGACTTGGGTGCAGTCTTTTCTTTGGTCTGTTGTCAGTGCCCTGTCTGGAGTGAATAAACGTTTGTTCCCACCTACCCAGGAAAACCCATACACGGTGACCACTCTAACCAGATACAGTGAGTCCTCTTTGTTCTAGATCAAAGCACACTACTTCAGGCTGGAGCTGAGCCCTGGCCTAGCAGGTCTCAGGACCTGAAAGTAATCCTCAATGCAAAAAATAAATAAATAAATAAATAAATATCATTGAAAATTAAACATAATATATTAAACACATAAATTAAACATATTATTCATTCATGCCACACACACACACACACACACACACACACACACACACATAATTTCCCCCAATGCCTAAATTCTAAAATGGTAGAGACCGAGTCTTGCCCTCCATTATATATCCTAATACTTACTTCAGGATGTGATACACAACATTTCAAATGGCATGAAAAACACGCCACTTCTGGGAGCTAGAGCTAGAGCTCAGTGGTAGAGTGCTTGACTAAGCTACATGATGCCCTGGGTTCAATCCCCAAAATGGGAGGAAATGCTAATTCCCATTCAAAGATCAAACAAATGAGTTATCAGAGGTACACAAACCCAAATAGCAAATGATGTAAGTTATTAAAAGGACATTTTCCAATGGTGGATAATTCTGAGATTTTAATACAAAGTGAGAAATTCTACGTGTTGACCCTAAAACTTAAAACTCCCTTGACAGATGTTGAATGCAGATGACATGCAGGTACAGTCTGCTAAAATCTCCAGGGAACAAACTGGGAAGCTGGATGACAACTATCAGGAGGTAGGTAAGGCCTGAAAATCTCTAGTCTAACAGTCTAAGTAAAGGTAGAGAGAGAGTAAACACGATGAGTCTGCCATGAAAGCTCTTCTACTGCTGAGAACAGAAACTGAAGGGGACACAGGAGACATCTAATACACAACATGTGGATGTATCTAATCACAACAGCCCTGGTCATAAATCTTCATAAGCACGGCTAAATATCTGGGGGTACATTCAAAAATTAGGAGTCACAATCCTTAGAATATATAACATATTATTTATAAAACTTTTGCTTTATATTTTCTGCTTTTCTATAATAAATTACTACCTATTTGTAAGTTTTGAAAAATATTAAAAATTTCAGATACTGAAAGTCTGAGTTTTTACTAAATCAATCAGGAACAATTCATAATTATGTAAAATCAGATAGCATTCCAGATTACAATGAGTCTGGTGATTCCACATCTCGGTTTCTAGCTATATATTCTGGTTGCTGTAACACCATGTTGGTAAAACTAAGAAGTGATATGCCTGCTATGCACAGGACATTTATTTCTGAAGTGAAATTATCCGTGATGCTTAAAGAAAAGATAAGCTACAAAGGAGAAATGAGAGCCAAGCCTCAAAAGCCTTGGGCAATATTCCCATGTGTTAATGGACAAAGTCAGTAAATACAGGAGCAAGCACAGCAACTCAGGAACGTAGTGATCTGATAATGACAAGACACTTTTCAAAAAAAGGTAATGTTGAGACTCGCAGGTAAAGAGCTTGCTGTGCACAATGAGGACCTCATTTCAGATCGCCTAGCACTGGAAGACAGAGAGAGGCATATCACCTGGGCTTTGCTGGGTGGCCTGTCTAGTCAAATTGATGACCTTGGATCAGCCAGAGACCCTGTCTCAAATAAGTCATATGCAAAGAGATGGAAGACATCCAAAGTCAACCTAATGGCTTCCCAAACACATGTGTGCACACATGCACATATACCACACATACACAAGCAAAAAAAAAGGTGATGTTAGAAACAAAAAAGCAGTCTAGAAGCTGAGATCTGTACAACATCAGGCTCTTTGCTCATAGTGGGGTGCAGGAGACTTGAGAGTCTAAGGAAGACTGAGATTTCAGGTAAGGCGGGGAGAGAGTACTGGACAGAAATGATGAGAACCAAAGAAACTTTTTCAATGAAATACAGCCAATGATGGAGAAACACAGCAAAGAAAGAGAAGATCAAGTTACGCTGGAAATGTCCTTTTGTTGTTGTTGTTGTTCATTTTTTATTTATTTCAGAGTGACAGACAGAGAGAGAGAATGGGCGCACCAGGGCCTCCAGCTACTGCAAACAAACTCCAGACGCATGCGCCCCCTTATGCATCTGGCTAATGTGGGTCCTGGGGAATCGAGCCTCGAACTGGGGTCCTTAGGCTTCACAGGCAAGCGCTTAACCACGAAGCCATCTCTCCAGCCCTGGATATGTCCTTTTCATCCCTCTTAATTTTATTTGGCAGCTCTTGTCTGTCATGACTCAGCCCAGGGAGTTATGAGTGTAAACATTCTCCAACCAACATCCTCAGTGTGCGGCCATTTCCCAAAGCACTTACACACTGTACCTATCTTTATGCAAGCAGTTAGCACTCTAATTGTTGTTGCTACATTCTCTGTCTCTAACTAGACTGATGTGATTACAGCTAAGAACTGTGTACTAATTTTTTAACCCACCCTAGTACTAAATAAATAGGCAATCAATAAAGAAACAAACAGTAAATGATAACTTATAAGAAACCATGACAGACTTTTGTTTATTGGGAGACATTAAGGAAAAATGACACAATTGGTACAGAGGTGAGAATAAGGCTTAGAACTAAACTCAGGGTGAGAGTAAAATGCCATGGCAGTGACATTTAACACAACTCAGTTATTTAATAAATTTTAATTTTCAAAGCTAAAAATTTTAAAATACTGGGCTCAGATCATTAAAATACTGATTTTATTATCAATGTATGAATTGAACTTAAAACCACTAAAGTACCCAAGAAATATCTATGCCTACTTTATACAAAGCTTTGCAAAGTGACAGATAATGGGTTCACTGTGGCTCACAGTTGCAGAGATTTCAGTCCACAGTCCCTTGCCCCATTTCCTGTGACTCGGAAGAAAAGCTCCTCAAGGTACGAGCATGGAGCGAAGGAAGCTGCTTACCTCATGGTGACCCGAAGCAAAGAGAAGAAAGGGCCAAGTACTCACTATCTCCTGCAAGCAAAGACCCCACTTTCCTCACTTCCTCCAGCCAGGTCTCTGCTCTTCATGGCTTACTACCTCAGATCATCACCATGGGCTTGAGCACATAAACCTCTTGAGGACAATTAAAATTTATATCATAGCAGAGAGAATTTTACAGTAAGAGTTAAATAAATGCACCAGGAGACTCAGCAATTCCATCTATAAAATATATGTAGGTATTTAAAAAATATGTATCTGCACAAAGACTGATTCACATATTCCTACCAGCATTAATCACAAAAACCAATAATGGAAAACAAGTAATGTCCATACTAGTAAATACATGATTAGAGCATTCCACACAATGCACTACTAGTTGGTAACAAAAGTGAATATGGGTAAGTCTTAAAAACATACTGAGAGAATCCAAATGCAAAAGACCAGGTTTTTTAACTCTACTTATATGTTATGTCCAGAAGACACAAATATGGAGATGGTAAAGTAATAGTTACCCAAGGCTAAGAATGGGAATGTGTAGTGACCACAAATGGATATGATATTTCTTGGGCGGATAATGTGAATATTCCAAAATGTGCATGATAATTATGGCTAAAGGACTATGTAAATCAAAAGTCAACATACTGCCAAGAAGTGACAGTAGAATATTCAGCACTCAGATCTCTATCACATCTGCCAGGGGTCAGGGTCCGTTGTGGAAGAGGTGGCAGAAAGAATGTAAGAGCCAAAAGAAGGCTAGGACTGCTTACAATGCACTCTTCCAGACACAAAATGGCCGGGATGTCCACAACTTTGTAGTGTCTGACAGTATCACAAGACTTTCATAATAGGAAGAAAAGATGATCACATCAAAATAAAAGACAGACTAATTGAAAGGGGGAGGGGATATGATGGAGGATGCATTTGAGAGGGGGAGGTGGGGGTGAAGAGAATTATCATGGTTTATTGTCTATAATTAAGAAAACTATCAATAAAAAGTTTCAAAAAATAATTTTAAAAAATCTTTGTACTATATTCTAAAAAAATAAGTAAATTTTATATGTAAATTGGTCTCAGCAAAGCTACTGAAGTGGACACAACTAGTACTACATTAATATAATAAAGGAGCAAAACCATATCTCAGTAAGTAGAAAAGTAACTTGACAGAATTCACACATTCATGCTGAAAACTCTTAATGAACCAGAAATATGAAAGTTGCTTACAAAATCTTAAGTAAGTGCTGGGCATATAGCTCAGTTGCAGACCACTTGCCCAGCATATGCAAGGACTTGGGTTCAATCTCCAGTACCACAAAAAAGAAAGAGAGAGAGAGAGAGAGAAGATGATGATGATGAAGAAGAATAGAAAGAAGAATGGAAAGAAGAAGAAGGAGAAGGAAGAAGGAGGAGGAAGAAGAAAGAGGAAGAAGAAAGAAGAAGAAGGGGAAGGAGGAGGAAGAAGAAAGAGGAAGAAGGGGAAAGAGGAGGAAGGGGAAGGAGGAGGAAGAGGAAGGAAGAGGAAGAAGGAGAAAGAGGAGGAAGAAGAAGACAGCAAACATCTACCTAATAGTCAAATAGTGAACATTCTCCTAATTTTCTGAGCATGCCACGGATGCCTATTTTCCTATTTACATTCAACACTGTATTGAATACAGTATGAAAAAAGTACCAAGATCCAAATTAGAAAAATCAAACTACCTCTATTTCTAGAGAAATGTAGAGACATGATTGTTTACATGAAACATCCTAAATAATCTCCAAAAAATACACAAATATGTGCATTTAGTAAAATCAGAGAAGATAAAATTAATACAAATAGTCAATCTACTTTATTTTAAATACAAGCATTACATTTTAAATACTATTTTGAAATTCTAACAGAGGACTGCAGAGATGGCTTAAAATCAGCCATTTCCCCCTCAAATTACATAGTCAATGCAAATCTATTCATAATCCCACCCAGTCTCCTGTTAAAAATTTATAATTGTTTCTAAAGTGTTTGTATAAACAAACAACTACAAAATGCACATTCATCTTGGGAGTGGGGACAAATTTATAGGCTACCTATTTTCAAAATTTACACTGACAGATGGACACATAAGAGAACAAAATGAGTCTCTTAATTTCTTGGTTTTTTTTTTTCCTTTTTTTGGTTTTTCGAGGTAGGGTCTCACTCTAGCCTAAACTGACCTGTAATTCACAATTCACTATGTAGTCTCAGGTTGGCCTCAAACTTACAGCAATCCACTTACCTCTGCCTCTCAAATGCTAGGATTAAATGAGTGTGCCACCATGCCCAGCAGTTTCTTAATTTCTACAAATGTGTTACAGCAATCTAATAAAGGAAATTCTCTGATGCAAATGGCACTGAAAACAAATGCGTATTAATACGGGGAGGGGGCAGGATGTAAACCATTTCTCACACCACACATACAATAGTTTTATAGAGATGACAGACTTGTACAAAGCTATAAAGCCTTTAGAAGAAAATAACAGAAAAATATCTGCATGATCTGTAGTGAACACAATGGCAGGGACACGGTTTGGGTCTGATTTTTTTTTTAATTGACAGCTTCCATAATTATAGACAATAAACCATGGTAATTCCCCCCACCCCACTTTCTCTTTGCAACTCCACTCTCCATCATGTCCCCTCCCCCTCTCAATCAGTCTCTCTTGTATTTTGACATCATCATCTTTTCCTACTATTACGATGGTCTTGTGTACATAGTGTCAGGCACTGCGAGGTCATGGATATCCAAGCCATTTTGTGTCTGGAAGAGTGCATTGTAAGCAGTCCTACACTTCCTTTGGTTCTTACATTCTTTCTGCCACCTCTTCCACAATGGACCCTGAGCCTTGGAAGGTGGGATAGAGATGTCTCAGTGCTGAACACTCCTCTGTCACCTCTTCTCAGCACTATGGTGTCTTTTGAGTCATCCCAGAGGTCACTACCATCTGAAAAGAGAAGCTTCTCCAGCCAAAAGTGATGAGAGTAACATTAATACATGAGTATGAACATTAAGAGAAGTGCTTACTGGGCATTTTAGTGAGTACAATATACACACTTAGCCAGACACCAGCAGATGTTACACCCCTAGGGATCATGACTTCCCCAGTCATATGTTTTCAGTATCAGGCATGTATTCCCTCCAGTGGAGCAGGCGTCCAGTCCAATTAGAAAGCAGGTGGTTTCCCAAATAACAGACATGCCACTATAGCACCCGACGGCTCATTTGCCCTGGCTGGCCAAATTTAAGGCTTGCAGTGTCCACTGTTATCTCCACTGGTGATTTCTCTCTCTCTCTCTCTCCCCCAAGGAACTACATGCAGCATTGGCTTTTTCCAGCTTTCTGTCACCTGGTTAACACTGAGGAGGTTTTCAGCTCATCTCCAGCAGGATTTCTCAGCGACCTTGAAGCACAAGTGGGTGGAGTCTTCAGCAATAATGTCTTACCATCTACTCCTGGTAGGAAACCAAGAACCTCAGGAATGGCCTATAATTTTTTTTTTTTTTTTTTTTTTGGCGGGGGGTTATCAGGGACCTCTTTGGCCAACGGTATTCTATCCCTGGCACTGAAAATTTTCTAGTAACAATCTATGGCTTCTGGGTGTGCCACTGTCCAAAAATGTTGGTTTCCACATGACTTATTCATACCACTCTTAGATTTTGATTAACCCTCCCCTCACCTTTCCTTTACTCAATCTCTTCCCCCAACCTCACTTACAACTGTCCACCTTTTTTGTCTGTTTGTTTGTTTGTTTTTTGAGGTAGGGTCTCACTCTAGGCCAGGCTGACCTGGAGTTCACTATGTAGTTTCAGGGTGGCCTTGAACTCAGGGCAATCCTCCTTCCTCTGCTTCCCGAGTGCTGGGACTAAAGGCATGCACCACCACACCCCTCCAGGTTTGATTTTTGAGACAGGGTCTTCCTATCTAGCCTACAAGATCCTTATGGCTACTCCCTCTAAGGGCCAAGAGCATAGAAATAAGCAACCACACCCTGTGTAGGCTGTACTAATGATTTTTTTTTTAAGAGAGACAGAGAGAGGGAGAGAAAATAGGAGAGAGAGAGAGAGAGAGAATGTGCACCCGAGGGCATCCAAAACGAACTACAGACACATGCACCACTTGAGCATCTGACTTATGTGAGTCTTAGGGAATCAAACCTGGGTCCTTTGGCTTTGTAGGTAAGCACCTTAAATACTAAGCCATCTCTCCAGCCTTAATGATTTCTTAAGAATACAAAGATGGCCGTGATGGCACGCACCTTTAATCCCAGCACTCGGGAGGCAGAGGTAGGAGGATCGCTGTGAGTTCGAGACCACCCTGAGACTCCATAGTGAATTCCAGGTCAGCCTGGACCAGAGTGCAACCCTACCTCGATAAACCAAACAAAAGGAACACAAAGTAATAACTATAAAAGTTAAGTTTATAGATTAGATCTCACAAAAATTACAATGTGCTCACAGCAAGATAGCTTTGGTTAAAATAAAATTTCTTCCTAAAAAATGTTCTAAAAACATGTGCCCATAGCCAGATGTGGTGGCGCACACCTTTAATCCCAGCACTCGGGAGGCAGAGGTAGGAGGATCGCAGTGAGTTCGAGGCCACCCTGAGACTCCATAGTGAATTCCAGGTCAGCCTGGGCTAGAGTGAGACCCTACCTCGAAAAACCAAAAAATAAAAAATAAAAAATAAAAATATAAAAAAAAACATGTGCCCAAAAACAGACAGTGATTGGCAGATGATATATAGAATTGCTATCATTTTTTCCAATTTACAAATTGACAAGAGATTTGAAAAGGTTAGTTTACAAAAGATTTACAAATAGCCAATAAAGATATGAAAAAAGCTTCAACATCATCCTTCATCCCTTAAACTGAAATGAAAACAATGAGACACGACTGCAGCCCATGAGAACAGGCAACCACTTGAAATCTGAGTATGTGAAATTCTAGGACAGTGGTATTGTTCATACACGACTAGAAGTATAAACCGTCTTAGGCAGTTTGGTAAATAGTCTGGCAGGTTTTCATTAACTCAAACACATTACCATTTCTCTGAACTAATAATTACGATTAGCATTATTTCCGCAAAAGAAACCTTTTTAAAAAATATATTTATTTGTTTGTGTGTGTGGATATATGAGTGTATATGGGGGGTTAGGGAAATATGCCAAGACCTTTTGCCACTGAAAACAAATGCCTACTTGGTTTTATATGGGTGGCTACAGATTGAGCCCAGGCAAACACATTTTGCAAGCAAGTACCTTTAACCACTAATCAATCTCCCTAGCCCCAAAATAAATCTTTTTAAAAATCCTAAAATGATTTCTTCAAACAAGTTTTAGTCACCATAGCCAAAAACTAGAAACAGACCAAAGTTCCATCAACAGGATAAAAAATAAACTAACTCTGGTATATTCATTCATCAGTAAAAGTATTAAGCCTGTTGGTAAATAAAATAAGTACTCATTACATAAAAGACACTTTTCTTAAAAGAGTTCACTCATTATGTTAAATACTATTTAAAAAAAATAATAAAGGGCTAGATAGAGGGCCTTAGTGGTTGAGTTGCTTGCCTGTGAAGCCTAAGGACCCAGGTTCATTCAATTCCATAGAACCCATGTAAAGCCAGCTGCACATGGTGGCGCATGTGAATGGAGACTGTTCTCAGTAGCTAGAGGTGTGTTGGGCCCATTCACCCCCTGCCCTGTAAATAAAAATAAAATTAAAAAACAAGAAAACACTCCAAGAGCCAATACTAGTCGGTGGTAGCAGGAAACACCAGAGGGGCTGCCTCTGAGAGCCTTGGGCAGGGAGAAGTGGGCAGATGACAGGCATGAAGAACTGCATGCCTGCCACATGCTGTGTCTTCCCAGGCATATGCACTTGTCAAAACTCAATAGATATTTTCCTCAAGACTGATGTCACTACGGCAGTAGCCACCTTCTCATTGCTGGGACAAAACACCAAAACAGAAGCAGCTTCTGGGAGAACAGGTTTTCTCTCAGGCTTCCAGTGCCAGAGGGAAGCCTCATCATGGTGGGGAAGGGCATAGCATGAGCATGAAGCTCCCTCCCGCTTCCTTCCTCCACCACAGAGAAAGAGAGCAAGAGCAACCTCACCCTGCACAGCCCATGGGGCTGGAATAGTCACCGAGTTCTGCCCCTGGCAACCCGCCTCCTCCATCAACACACATTCCCCACACACACACACCAGTTGGGAACCAAGCAGGAAGCTTGATCAGAACTTCTGAGACATTTACATTCAAATCACCACAACATGGAACATTTTAAGCTGGTGATGTTGCTCAGTGGTAGAGCGTCTGCCTAGCATGTCCAAGGCTCTGGATTCATCACTGGTATCCCAAAAGAAAACTGCTAAGGGTCACTGTAATTTTATGTAGAAAGAGAGCAGAACAAAAACGCTGAATTAAAATAATCAGATAACCGCAGCTGAGACCTACTTTAAAATGCCTTCACAAAGTGAATGCACAAAAACACAGATATTAAGACCTACTTAGTAAATATAAATTTCAGGTGGTATGCACATGGGTGCTTAATATAAAACCTCCTAAATTCTAGCAGTACATATTATTAGAGGTCTGTTAGCCAACAATAAATCTTGCCACTGTGAAATATGGCAGATAATCTTTCAAATACTCCCCAAACTTATTTTTTGATTAGTAATGCTTAGATTATACCCATTTATAGGTTTAAAATGCTTTAAAAACAAAAGTGAGGCCTGGGGAGATGGATCAATAGTTAAAAATGCCTGCTTTCGAAGCCTGCTGGCACCAGGGTAAAGCCAGGTGCCAAGTGGAGCATGTGCTGGTGATCACAATGTGCCTAAGGCAATGGGAGGCAGGGGGCAGAATGGGAAGCTCTAGACCAGCTGGTGTGAAGTTTGTTTGCAGTCTGGCAATTCAATTGCAGTAGAAAGAGGATGGAGCATGTCCTCTGAGCTTCACACATGCAAAGTTGTCCTCTGACTTCCACATACGCACCACAGTACTCATGCCCCTTCCCTGTCTCTCTCACATACACACATACACAATTTTTTTTATTTTTATTATTTACTTATTTGAGAGACAGAGGGAAAGAGGCAGATAGAGAGAGAAAAAGAATGGATGCACCAGCCACTGCAAAGGAACTCCAGATACATGCTGCCACCTTGTACATCTGGCTTTCGTGGGTCCTAGGGAATCAAACCTGGGTCCTTTGGCTTTGCAGACAAGCGCCTCTACAGCTAAGCCATACCTCCAGCCTACAAATAATTTAAGTTAAAAGACAAGTATATCCAGTCTGGAGGGATAGCTTAGTGGTCAAGGTGCTTGTCTGCAAAGCCAAAGGACCTGAGTTCGATTCCCCAGGACCCACGTTAGACAGATGCACAAGGTGGCGCATGCATCTGGAGTTTGTTTGCAGTAGCTGGAGGCCCTGGCACGGCCGTTCTCCCCCCCCCCTTTCTCTGTCAAATAAATAAATAGCCAGATGCAGAAGGTGATACATGCATCTAGAGTTCATTTGCAGTGGCTGGCGGCCCTGGTGCGCCCATTCTCTCTGTCTGTCTCCCCCCCCGACCCCCCCGACTCTCTCAAATAAATAAATAAAATGTAAAAGGTAAATAAAAATAAAATATTTTAAAACAAATAAATAAATAAAATAAAGCTTAAATAAAATAAAATATCTTAAAATAAATAAAATAAAACTTAAATAAATAAAAATATTTTAAAATAAATAAAACTTTAAAAAATTAAAAATTAAATTAAAAATATTTTAAATAAATATTTATTTGACAGAGTCAGAGAGAGAGTGAGGAAGAGAATGGGTGCGCCAGGGCCTCCAGCCACTGCAAACGAATTCCATTCACATGTGCCCCCTAGTACATCTGGCTTACATGGGTCCTGGAGAATTGAACCTGGGTCCTTTGACTTTGCAGGCAAACACCTTAAACACTAAGCCATCTCTCTAGCCCCCAAAATAAAATATTGTTTAAAAAAATGACAAGTATATCCTTCCTCCTTTCTTCCCTCATTTCCACAGTAACTGAATGCCTGGTGTGTAAGCAGGCACAAAAATCTAAAACAAAATCGTGCACATTGTAAATCTTCACACAGAAGGAAAGGACTCCAGACATCAAGACAATGAGATCACTCTAAGAACTGACTGGCATTACACTTATGCACAACCCCTGTCCATCTGCACTTTCACTTAAGTACATGAGTGAAGGCATGAAGTGGCATGGAATGGTCTGCTTTAAGCCACAGTGTAAAATTAAAACACCTTTACATCACTGAGACTGTAATGTATCACTTTTTTTAAATGTGTAACATCAACAAAAAGTATAGGAGAAACGGTGGAGCTCCCATGTCACCTCTGAGAAGCAGTCCCCACTTCTGCAGAGCACGAGTGTGGAAACCACAGTGCACAGAGCAAGTCTAGCCCTGCGCCTGGCTGTACGTAGGCTGCATTGAGACTTAACCGCATCTGCCCATCTCCGTACCAGTAGACACCCTACAGAGCAATTAAAAAGATGAATTTGTTCTCTGCACCCAGTTCCTGGTGCAGAGCTTCAAAACTCCTTGGAACTTCCTAGGTTATAGTACTATTCTACTACTCCTGTCAAGATCCTTTGACTTTGGGCAAACAAAATGACTCAAGGTGAGTCCTGGGGACAGTTTCAAGAAGGGACTGGCCCTTCCACAAAGATCAAGTAAAAAAGACAACACAGATGAGTGAAGCTTAGAGATGGACCCTAAACGAGGCCCACACAATAAAGCCACAACAAAGATTCTTGAACACGCAAGTCCAGACAACAGAATGTTGTGATGGAAAAATGGCATGTCATAACAGGCATGGCAACTCTGAAGTCCATTCCTCCCAGTAACTTCCCTAGGACATCTCTTCCATGTGGCGTTATGCAGATGCACCCTTTGTAATACAGCCACAACTCTACTATAATCACAGCACTTTCTGAATTGCATGAGTCTTCCTAGCAATTACTAAGTCTCAGGAACATTGTGGGAACTCCTGAATTTCTAGTCATTAGGAGAGAACTGCAGGCAGACTGGTCCCACAACTTGTGGGAGTAACATAGGTTCCACATAGTAAGTTTTGGAATTGGGGATTTTGCCTTTAACTTTTGCATTTTACACTAACTCCAGTTGACATCAATAGTGAATTAAACTCCAGGTTATCTAATTGGTGCCAAACAATTGATACTGGAAAATGGTGTTTTTAGTCATATGACTGTCTCCCCAAGGTATTGCAAGGGAAGTAGTTGCAATAGATGCTGTATGGTACACAAAGCCTACACTAGGACCTTCACAGAAAGTCAGCTTGCCTCTACAGAATCTCAGTCTCCTAGCTCACATGTTTTGGCTTATCTATCATATGATATATAACTAACATATTTACTATTTACTTGTCTACTTCCTCCAAGAAATTGTTTGTTATAATTTGGGTACATCCCCCAAGTGAGAACGTTAACGTCTCCAGGCAGTAGTGTTGGGGATGTAGGTGGGACCTACTGGGAGGTATCTTCACTCAGAGAAGTGAAGCCTTCATGAAAGGGCTCCTTTCTCGCTTCAAGTATGTCTGGCTGTCACGGACTACATCAGCCAGCACAAGAGCATTGTGGTGCTGGAAGAGCACCCAAGGTTCTGTCTCTCACAGACACGCACCCTGTACTCTGCACAAGCTGAAGCAGCATAGGGTCCTCACAAGAAGGCACCCAATCTTGAACTTTCTAATGTCTGTAACCATGGGCAAAAATTAACTAATGAACTACCTGTAATCTTCATAAATTAGCCAGCTTCAACTATTCTGTGAAAACAACAGAAAATTGACTGAGTCACTATCTGAGGACAAAAACATTCTAATAAATCATATCCTTATTGCCAACAATTCTTGTACTTAGCACTAAAAAATTACTATTATTACAAAATATCTTAAAACATTTTTCTCCTATTCCAGTGCTCCTTATCTTCTACTTTAAAAATGAGGCCTATGTTCTGTTATGAAGGGAAGGAGAGAAAGAAGGAAGGTAAGAAAGAAAGAAAGAAAAAAGAGAGAAGGTAGGGGAAGGGAGGGAAGGATAACAGATTATTATGTTAGGACCTACCAGGACTACAGTTATTAAATCCAACTTTATTTTCAGTCAGAGAAAACAAAATCTAAAATATTCCAGTGACTTGGCCAATTAATTTGTAATAAGATAAGAATCCGGTTTTAAACCAATAGTCTTTTCACTAACAATAGCCAATTTTTCTAATACTACAAATCAAAAGAAAAGTAATATAATTGAACTAAGGTTTTTCCAAATGTTACCCCGGAGTACTCTGTACGCATGCTACTCAGGAGTGTCAACCAATGAGATTATAGTAAAACCTAAGTCCACACACTTCCAGGATACAACGTATGCTGAGTTACATAAGAGATTAAAAGAGAGAGTTCACACCTTTCTTCTATTAAAATATATGCAGTATATATCTATCCCTACATATATAAAGTAGATATATAAAGGAAACAAGAAATAAAGGATCAGAGAGATGTAATATTTGATTCAAGATTATAAGGCAAAAAAAGAGAAAAGAGCCAAGATTTGAATTCAGATTAGTCACACCACAAAGAACAAGCTATTTATAGAAAAACTAGAATACTAAAATTGATTCAAAACCTTATTTACACACTAATTTATAAACTCAAATAGAACATCAGGCACATCAGTTAATGGTTGTAAAATTCCCAAAAGGAACACATACAAGATCAAGCCAGGGAACTATGGAGACTTCACCTGAGCAAACTCTCTATCTTCTCTAGGTAGTCCTGATCCAGGCAGAATTCCAGAAAGACTGCAAGGATAGGAAAATGCCATTCTACCCAATCATATCATCCTTCAAGGAATGAACAGACTGTTTGCTCCTGTTACTTTCTTGCAAAATCCCTCTGTTCCATACTGCCCAAAGCCCCTAAATTCAAATTCACCATCCTTTACTTTTTTATGTCAATCAGGGATAGACATGTCCATGTCATGGAGTTACTATATTAAAAATAATGCATTTTCTTTTCACTAGAAAATATTTTTCACACCTAAAAGTTCTGAAATTAACATATATATAACTCACAACTGATGTGTCTGTTTAATTTCTTAAGTGTTTCTTTGCTCACAGGGAGAGTTCTTATTGAACAATTCTAACCTCAGCAGCCTAATATGGTGTAACAGTGACAAGAACATGTAACTACTCCTATTAATTTACTGTATTTGGAGCAAACAAGCAAACAGTAGATGACTCTAGTTTTGGAAACATGTTTTCCAGAATTTTATGTGCTTTGATGTAAATACACATGTTCAAAGGCATTAGTTCTCCTTCCCTTTATAGTCCAGGTGACCTTGATCTTGCCAACTACAGCTTTGCCAACCATTTTACATTTCTAACTCCTGAGTTTGTTGAAAGACTGATATATTTCACAAAAATGGAAATATGAAATTGCAACAAAAATCTCTGATGGTGAGAGAAAAGCATACAGAAGAGAGAAGAGGTTAAGTTCATACATAAGGGACAGATGGAATTTGGTAGAAAATACTGACAGACAGGAAGAGCTACAAAGTGAGTATACTTCATCTAAAATGGTTGAAACCAGAAGTGATTCAGACTTTGTAAATAATCCTTAGTCTAGAAAATCCTCCAAAGACTTCACAAGTTGAATATCCCTAATTCAAAAATCATGTTGGAGCTCAGAAAGTTCTGGATTCTGAAGCATTTCATATTTCATGTTTGCAGATTGGGGGTATATAATCTGCATTTTGAATGCACTGGCTGATTCAAATTTCTTTATATGGAATGCCCTCACTCCACCCAGTCTATTCAGCAAATTCCAGTTAACCCTCCTCAGCCAAATCCAGGAGAACCCTCCACCTTCAAGTCTTTCCTGGGGGCAGTATCAACATTGCTACTCAAGGTTACAAGCATATAGAAGAGCCAGGAGCTTAACCTGGATTAGCTGTTACCACAAATGCCTGATAACATTATTTAGTATTTTTAATTTACATATCAGCTTCATGGGAATTTGATGTTTTTTTTTAAATTTTATCGATTTGCATGTGTGTGTGTGTGTGTGTGTGTGTTAATGCTCCAAGGTATCTTGCAACTGCGAAAGAATGCAGACAATTGCACCACTTTTTGTACCCAACTTTATGTGATTTGTTGGGGAACTGAACCTAGGTCACCAGGCTTTATAAGCAAGGGTCTTTAACCACTGAACCATCTCCTCAGCCTCCAAGAAGGTGATGTTCTTAAGATAAGAATCATTATTCCAATCCTGCCTCCTTACATTTGGCATATTATCCATACGGCCCCACTAAATATCTAGAAAGAATTTCAACTAAGCATCTTCTCCTGACCATCAGGTCTTTGGAGCTCCTTCATGTGTTAAGACCATCTAACAATGTCGCAGATGCATGTTAATGGGAAAATACATAATAAACTATGGTGTTTAATGGGAGACTGTATCATAAACAGACAATAAAGGGAGGAGAGAGGTTTTTAAATTTATAGTGACACTGTTCTAGGCCATTTTGCTGAGACAGACGCCCAACTCTGAGCACTGCAGCGGCATTCTCAGACTGTACTCAGAGTCCATCCCTGATTCAGACACTCTTCTCTCCTGGACCTAACTTTTCTCCCACTGGAATCAAGTGACCTACTAATGAACTAATGAAGATACAGTTCTCCCCACTCTTCCTATACAATCTTGCTTCCATCTGCCCCCCCCCCCCATTTAAAGTGCAGTTGGCTAAATCTACATAGGTTATTTGCAAATTCTCTTCAGGGAAACCCATAGTTGCCTGCAAACAATTCTTTTAATTTTCTTTTTGGCCCCAAAATCACTCTCAATAGTGCAGACACAAAACCAAGCACATCTTGGACAGTGCCAAAGTAACATATTCTTTTTTTTTTTTTTTTTTTTTTTTTTTTTGGTTTTTCGAGGTAGGGTCTCACTCTAGCTCAGGCTGACCTGGAATTCCCTATGGAGTCTCAGGGTGGCTTCGAACTCACAGCAATCCTCCTACCTCTGCCTCCCGAGTGCTGGGATTAAAGGCGTGCGCCACCACGCCCAGCTAAGTAACATATTCTTGACTGGAAGCAAAGAGCATGTGCAACCCAAGGAGATGTGATTGCTTTCAACTCCAGAAAATAAGACTAGTTTACTATAGATAAAGCATGCAGAGCCTGGGAGAAGCGGGACAGATCATGGCATGCTATATACATCACTACCACTGAACTTGGTGCTTATTAAGAGAGACATTAAATAACTGCAAAGCTGAGTATACAAATAGTGTCTTGAGAGCTGAAAGACTCAAAACTTCAACCTATTTAAAAAGTTCCAAAGCTAAATGCACTGAGTATTTGCCACACTAAACACTATTGTAACCACAAACCTATCTCTGTCCCTTAATTTTAATGAGGCTACAGTTAGGAATTGAAATGGCAGCAAATAAAATTTTAAGAATTCTTTTTACCTTTTAACAAATTACCAAGCAGGCAGCATAGCGTGTGCTCCCTCTGTGTGACCCTGAAGATAATTCTTAGCATGTGGTCCTGGGAAAGCTACTTAACTCTCCTTGTAACCTTGGTTTTCTCACCTAGAAAACAGCAAACTTCAGAGATAGGCTGAAATGTACTGCATATATGACATTTAGCACAATGCCTGCTACAAAGGTTTGCTACTGTTACTATACTGCAATTGAGAAAAGATCTCCCTTTTCTGCACTACTGCAGATATTAAAAACATGCCATTAATGGTCAAGTAAAAACTCAGAACTGTGCTTGAGATAATGCCAATGGATCCTGTCTCTAGACGCACAGCACAAGACAGGGGGCATGAGAGCAGGGGGTCTGTTCTGTGTGTGTGTGTGCCCCGCAAGCCTGAGGACCTACATAAAACACCTGACATGGTGACGGCGGCACTCATTTGTAATCCAGTGCTGAAGAGACAGACACAGAAGGATCCCTGGGGCTCATAGGTCAGCCATTCCAACCTACTTGATGAGATATAAGCCAGTGAGAGAGTGTCAAGAAAAATGGGCAGTGCCTGAGGAACAATGCCCAAGGTTGTCCTCTGGCCTCTTCATGCACCTGCACACACACACACACACACACACACACGGGCACACAAACATACACATGTGCACACAGAAGACTATAAAATACATAACAGAAACCTCAGAAATAAAAAAAAAAAGGAAGAAGTAGAATCATGGAAAGGATTCAAAGCAAGGCAAGGGTCTACAAACAATAGAATACTGGTTGCTGGAGAGGTGGCTCAGCAGTTAAGGCACTTACCTGCAAAGTCTAACAGGTCAGATTCAATTCCTCAGTACCCCAGTAAAGCAAGAGGCTCAAAGCACATGCATTTGGAGTTCATTTGCAGCAGCTAGAGGGCCCGGCATGCCCATTCTCTCTCTTTCTCTCTTTGCTTACAAATAAATAAATATTTTTTAAAAATAGAATATAGAGCTGGCACCCGCCTTTAATCCCATCACTCGGGAGGCAGAGGTAGGAAGATCACCATGAGTTCAAGGCCACCTTGAGACTACATAGTGAATTCCAGGTTCCTGGACTACAGTGAAACCGTACCTTGAAAAAAAAATAGAATATAGGAGAGATGGCTTAGCAGTTAAGGTGCCTGACTGCAAAGCCAAAAGACCCAGAGTCTATTCCTCAGGATCCACTCAAGCTAGATTCCAAAGATGGCACATGGGTCTGGAGTTCGTCAGCAGTGGCTAAAGGTTCTGGCACACCCATTCTGTCTGTCCGTCTGTCTGTCTCTGTCTCTCTCTCTCTCTCTCTCCCTCTCTCTCTCTCTCTCTCTCTCTCTTTACTTACAAATAAAATTTTTTAAATATTTTTTTTAAAAAAGGAGGAGGAGGCAGTAAGCCGGGTGTGGTGTAGAACACCTTTAACCCGGTTCTTGGGAGGGTGAAGTAGAGGGAGCGGCACGTGCCCAAGGCAAGCCTGGACTAGAGTGAGTTGTAGGTGAGCTTGGGCTAGAGTGAGAACCTGCATCAAAAAGATAAAAATAAAAAACGGAATTCAGTGATTTTTTTAAAGAAAATTTAATAAAGCTCTCCAAACAAAAGAACTTTCTTTTTCAAGAGCTGAAAGTGCTGGCGCACAGCTTCTTTTTTTTATTTAATTTTTTATTTATTTGAGAGAGGGAAAGAGGCAGACAGAGGGGGAGAAAGAGAGAGAATAGGCATACCAAGGCCTCTAAGCCACTGCAAACGAACTCCAGTTGCATGCACCGCCTTGTGCATGTGGCTTACATGGGTCCTGAGGAATCAAACTTGGGATCTTTGGCTTTGCAGGCAAGCCATCTTAACCACTAAGCCATCGCTCCAGCCCAAGAATTTTCATCTTTATCATCACCTCTCTTCTCATTTTTATTTTTATTCTGGTTAAGACCAGCTGTGATGAGCAGAACTGAATTCCTCACCCCCCCCACCCAAAAAAAGAAATGTCTACAATCATTGAAGACATAAAGAGCAAATCACCACTGACAAGTCCAGGAGAGCTGTTCAGAGAAAACCAACCTGCAATAACGCCAACCTAGGGCTTCCAGCTGCCAGACGACGAGGTAACGCTCTGTCACGTAAGCCACCACGCCTGTGGCATGTTACCATGTTACAGCAGCCCTAGTCAACGAACACACCAACCAAACGCCAGAGACTGGGCAGAACAAATCCTCAAGACAAGAAAGCAGACTAAAGTCGAGTCCTAGGGCACAATGATTTAAAATCTGACTGCCCAGTTTCAACCAGCAGTCCACATTTGAGAACCCGGGTCTGTGAAATCTTATGAACCACTAACATGTCAGAACTCCACTACTCTGTTCAGAGGCCTATTTCAAATATGGGGCCTCTTATAACTAATCCCAATTTAGGTAATAAAATAATCTAGTTTGGGTAAGATATGTATTGATAAGTAAGTCTTCACAAAACAGATACCTTGTTTTTCAGGTAAAAGTGAGGTCACTTCTTGATTTCTGGCTTTTTGGTAAAAAGCAAATGCATAGATTTCTATGAACATGAGTATTCACATATAGACTTTTTAAATATTTTATTTATTTAAGAGGCAGAGAGAGAGAGAGAGAAATAGACATGTCAGGGCCTCTAGGCACTGCAAAAGTACTCCAGACATATATGTCACCTTGTGCATCTGACTTTACATGGATACTGGGGAACTGAACCTGTGTCCTTAGGCTTTGCAGGCAAGTGCCATAACTGCTGAGCCACCTCTCCAGACCTAGATTTTTATAGTAGCTCAAAAATGTAGTTTTTTTATTATTCCAGAAAGAAACATATCTTTGCAAGCCTACCACTAGGAAAAAAAAAAAAAAAAAGCCTACATTTGATCCTACCAATTGCTTTCCATCAACATTGTAGCAATGCTTACAATTCCCCTTCCATAGTCTCTGCTGACAATAAAATACATTTTCATTTGTTGCTATATTGATTTCCATGAATTATTTAGACAATTTTTACCCGAGCAGGGAAAGCAAGTTTTTCCCCAATGACATGTGGTTTGTAAATTGTACTATTAAGTCAATGCCATTAGTTATGATGAGGTTTACTGACATATAACAGGAAACCCAAAGTGTGAATGGCTTGAGCAATGTAAAAATTGTGTGTGTACAAACACACACACACACACACACACACAATGTAGTTGTGTGTAGTTTCATTCTACATTTCAAATGATTCAGTTTGAAATCTTCAAAACTTAAAAAACATACCCTTCAAACAGATATCCAACAAAAATATAATATATCACAAGTACAACCCACATACATTATTTTAAATGTTCTACTATCTACATTCAAAGAAGAATATAGTTAACAGGCGAGGTTAAATGGTATCTTAAGGCAGCAAATCCAAATATTCAAAATACATTTCAACATGTAATGTGGTTTATAATTACATGACACAATAGACTGAACAGCTTTGGGAAGATTTAGCCACCTTTCAAATTCAACTATCTTTACCCTCATGAAGGCTTCCCTAAGGTCCTTTTGTAAATTTCTTTTAATATGAGCTGGTATACTTAGCACATTTCTATCAGAGAATGTATATCTGAGTACAGATCCCCAGTACACACATTTAAAAAAAGACCACCAAAAAAATGGGCTGAAGGGATTGCCAAGTGGTTAAGGTACTTGCCTGCAAGGCCTAAGGATCCAGGTTGAACTCCCCAGTACCCACTTAACGCCAGATATACAAGGTGGTGCATAAGTCTGGAGTTCGAGTGCAGTGGCTGGAGGCCCTAGCATACCCATTTTCTTTAAAAACAAAAGGAAAAGGAAGACCAAACCAGACCAGACTAGACCACCTAGAGGCAAAAGCCTGAAATCCCAGTGCTGGGAAAGCAGAGACAAGAGACTACCCAGCACTTACTGGCCAGCTAGCCTAGCCAAGGCAGTGAGCTCCAGAATCAGTGAGAGACTCTGTCTCAAACATAAGGAGAAGAAAAAACCCAAGGGCAATCTCTGCTCTCCACACACACCTGTACCTGATTGAACAAGCACCTGCCCACATATGTACACCGAAACACATAACCACACACATACATCTCATACACACAAGAATGTACATGTCTCATTGTCTATATCTGTCAAGCCTACACACTATAAACTTTATCATTACATTCATAGTGCCTAAAATGACATACAATAAGAATTCAATAAATATTTTTATTTATTTATTTGTAAGCAGAGAGAAATAGAAAAGAAACAAAGAGAATGGGCATGGCAGGGCCTCCAGCCACTGCAAACAAACTCCAGATGCATGTGCCACTTTGTACAACAGGCTTCACGTGAGTATTGGGGACTATCAGGGAACCTAACTCTGGTTGTTAGGCTTTGCAGGCAAGTGCCTTAACCACTGAGCAATCTCTCCAGCCCTCAATAAATATCTGAGGGACAATACAGGTACATACATTAGAGTGGAGCTAGACTGAAAAATAAATGTACACATTCAGACCCAAAAGATTGGCACTGAAGTGAGAGAGGAATGAAGTGACAGAAAAGTAGTCAGAAACAAAAAAAATGGGTAATCTATATATTAAATATACTGATCCATCCTGAATAAACTAAACCCAAACTGGAAATTACATAAGGCAATAACTTACTAATGTACGATAAACATTAATATCTGACCATGTACTGATAAATATATAAAGAAAACCTTTCATAAATTTTCTGGCTTTGGGGCTGGAGAGATGACTTAGTGGTTGAAGTATTGCCTGCAAAGCCAAAGGATCCAGGTTCAATTCCCAAGGACCCACATAAGCCAGACACACAAGGTGGTGCATGTGTCTAGAGTCTGTTTGCAGTGGCTAAAGGCCCTGGAGCACTCATTCTCTCCCTCGCCACGCCCACCTGACTTTCTTTTTCTCTCTCAAATAATAAAGTTTTAAAAATTCTATTTTATTCCCATGAACTACCTTTCCATTCATGTACCATTATTGTTTTTTACATATAAAGACATTAACATAAATTATAGAACTCATTATCACATGAATTCAAAATGCCAACCATTCTTTTTTTTTTCACTAGAATCTCTATTTTAAATTCCTTATTTTCTAAGCAGGCCATTTTGAATTTAATTCAGAGTTTGGCAGCATATTTTTTTCAATATAATTGGGTTCAGCTGTCATTCTGAATAACAACTTGTCATGCAGTAACTAAAATTTACTTACGAGTTTATCTTTCAGAATACACATCAGTAATCAGGTTAAACATTATTCCCAGTATACATATTTTGTCATTTTTTAATGAAAAAATAATCAGCAAACCTGACTGAAATCTATATGCTCAACATATTACCTATACATGGACTCATGAGTATTCTCACTGAGAAAAATTCTTCACAGCTACTCAATCAGTCCCTAAAATGAGTAAATCCATCATCTAAAAGTGAGAGCTTTTTGATCCTTATGGCTTGGGTGAGAAAATGATACCAGTTTAAGATAATTCCATGATCACTCAAGGGATACTGCTGAACTAACACCAATTAGTCTAGTTAGTTACTACACAGCACTAATGAAGCCAACTAAATGAGTTACATTTCCATTTGAATCAGGACTACTCTCTTCTCTCTCTCTCTCTCTGCTTGCAAATAAATAAAAAATTTTTAAATGTGAATCCATCATCCCATTCTTACTCATGAACATTTTTGAGAAAATCCTTCTTGCTACAAAAGAAAGGATGACTCTATGACAGTTTATAAAATTACATGCAAGGTAATGAATTTGTCTCCCAAAGCCTCCAATACAAGGACTTATAAATGGCACTAGCTACAGACCAATGTGAGCACAAATATAATTTTTAAAAATTTAATAATCACAGTAAAATAAAAAGAAACAAGTAATGCAGTAGAGTAATTGTATCATACTAAAATAATCCTAAAGGCAATATATCCAAAATTTAACCATGTAAGCAATATAAAAACTATGAGATTTTGGGGCTGGAGAGATGGTTTAGTGATTAAGGCGTTTGCCTGCAAAGCCAAAGGACCAAGGTTCGATTCCCCAGGACCCACATAAGCCAAATGCACAAGGGGGCGCATGTGTCTGGAGTTTGTATGCAGTGGCTGGAGGCCCTGGCACATCCATTCTCTCTCTCCCTCTCTCTGCCTCTTTCTCTCTCTCTCAAATAAATAAATAAAGTTTAAAAAAAACTATGAGATGTTGTCCACATTTTATAAAAATGAAGTCTTTGAAATTCAGTGCATACTTTATGCTTAAAACAAATTTCGACTCCTCATGGCCACATTTCAAGTGCTCAATAACCACAAGACCTAGGGGCCTCCACAGAGAATGGTGCAGCTCAGCTACAGACAAACACAGACAAGTGGTGCTCAGCTGAGGGAGATGGCCAGTGGTTAAAGCAACTGCTGCACAAGCATGAGGACCAGAATTCACATTGCCAGCATCCACGTAAATTAAAAATAGGCTTTGCAGCCACTCTTTAATCCCAAATCTTGGAGGCTAGAGACTGAGTCCCAGGGCAAGGTGGCTAGCTAGACTAGCAAAATCAGCAAGCCCTGTACCTGTGCCAAGTACCTGCTTCAGTGCATAAGGTGGAAAGTGACTGAGGAAGACACCCAACATAACCCTCAGGCCTCCAGTACATGCAGACCCATTTAAACATGTGTGGAGTTGGGGAGACGGCATAGCAGTGAAAGGCCCATACATGTGCGCCCCCACACCTGAGACTGCATACACACACACCACACACACAAACATGTGCAGAGAAAGCAGTAATGTAAGCATTAATAAATAAATTAAATAATAAAGTAAGCATTAATAGATAAATAAACCTGCTATGAGACAAAGCTCTGAATAGACTCATAGAGGATAAACCCACAGCCATAACTGGTAAGTCACTAGCTAGAACTACAGTTCAATTGCAATATTAAAAGAAGAGACTGGTTGTGTGTTATTTCTTCAAATATATGAAAATAATGATGTAAAACTATCATTTTCAGAACCTGTGTATGATATGAAATGAGTTCAGAGAGATATGGACCATGGTCTCTAGAAGCCTATAACTCAACATGCTCACTAGACTCTCCAAGGTGTAAGATAAATTAGAAAGTTAAAGTTTTTGTTTATTCTTGTTTAGTTTTGTTAATTTTAAAACTCGGGCTGTTTAATGGAAGCATATTAACAGTCCCTGGGGTAAAAAGTGAAATTTCATTGTTTTGTTTAGATGGAGAACAAGTTGACTATTTAATAAAGAACTGAAATCACGACATGTAATCACCTGTAAGAAATTAGCTGTCATCCATTCAAATTTTAGGTGACAAGACAAAAATAATAAATGTGTGAATGTTCCTAGTTTTTCTTCCTCCTGTGCCTACTCAGGAGAATTCTGGCTTGTCTTGCTGAGTCCTCAATTCCCCCACCTTTGAGAGTACCTTGTAGGTCTCATTATTTTAAGCTTTACAATATGCAAAGACAAAGAAATACAGCGACTACTGAAGAATGGGGCTGGTATGGGGCTTTATGCAGAAGATGATATATGAAAAATATCTATATTTGAGGAAGAAAACAAATTGTATAGAGAAAATAGTATTTTTTAAAGAAAGACCACTGTGGTCCACATTTTTTTTAAGTCTTCACTGCCCTCTGGAGAAGAAGAGAGAGCTTGCACACCAATTATCTCTCAAATAGCTTTACACACCCATTTTCTCAAGCTGCTCTCACTCTCAGTGGGAGAATCTGCTTTATCTTTTACAGATGGCAGAGAAAATGGAGGACAGTGGAGATCCATGGATAAGACAAGAAGATAGCAGATTGCCCACCACAAGACCTGCCACCTTGTCCACATGCCAAAGTCCAGAAGTGGCACCATGAACACAAAGAACTCAACACTAAACCAGATTGCCAACAGGTCTGCCATGGCTCAGGGCACATTGTGGAAGAAGGAGCAGAAAGACTGTAAGAGCCACAGAATGAGTGAGAACACCCTGAGGCACAGTCCCTCCACTATCCTACTGGGACTGACGGAGGCCCTCAATCCCAATACACCACAGAGGAGGGCCCCAGGGACAGAGACACAAGGGAGAGGGAATAAAAGAGTATAATTTGTTAAAAAAATAAATAAATTTTATAATTTTATTTATTTATTTACTTATTTTTTGCAATCAGAAATAGAAGAGAGAGACAGACAGAGAGAGCAGGCACGCCAGGGCCTTAAGCCACTGCAAATGGACTCCAGACGCATGTGCCACTTTGAGCATCGGCTTTACATGGGTCCTGGGGAATGGAACTCGGGTCATTAGGCTTTGCACAGCACCTTAACTGCTAAGCCATCTCTCCAGCCCAGTCCACTATTTTTTTTTTTTTTTTTTGGTTTTTCAAGGTAGGGTCTCACTTTAGCTCAGGCTGGAATTCACTATGTAGTCTCAGGGTGGCCTCAAACTCACCGTGATCCTCCTACCTCTGCCTCCCAAGTGCTGGGATTAAAGGCGTGTGCCACCACACCTGGCCCAGTACACTATTTTTATTCCATATAATATTCCAGCACATAAAAGAACTTAATTGTGTGCCTTGAGCTATGCCAGCACACTGAGACCTATCTAGAACATACAACAAGTATACTCAAGGAATCTCATCTTACGGAGACTGGCTTAAATCAAAACCTTTTACTCAGGCTGGAAGGATGGCTTATTGGTTAAGGCACTTGCCTGCAAAGCCAAAGGACCCAGGTTAGACTCCCCAGGGCCATTATAAGCCAGATGCACAAGGTAGCGCATGCATCTGAAATTCATCAGCAGTGACTGTAGGTCCTGACGCTCCTATTCTCTCTCTCTCTCTCTCTCTCTCTCCCCCCCCCCTTTTCTCTCAAATAAATAAATTAAAATAAAATATTTTTTAAATCTTTTACTAATTAAAGACATTATACTAAATGAATAAAATTTATTCAAGAAAATAAAATGCTGAACTCCTTCATTATAGTTGTAAATTAAAGGCAAGAAAAACAAAAAGGCCTCTCACAAAACTACACAGAAACAAAACATATTAATATCTCACACCACTTTAACATATGATACACACTCACTGACTTAAAAGGAGTACAGCAATGAGCCTGTGTATCTTTTGTTATGATAATTTAATTTATTAATCCTATGATATTATAACTAAACCATCAGTTGAATATACCAATGATAAACCTTATATGCTAAGTTAAGAGAATTTTGCTAACAATTTTTAAAAAAATACTCTTAAAGTCCCTGTACAAGCTACTACATTTGGAAACACTATTCTTTTCCTGTCCTGTTTTGCCTGAGCAAGAAACAGTTAACAAATAACACACACACACACACACACACACAAAAGCCTTCTAAGGTTCCTCCAAGTAAAGTTAAATCTTCTCAACATTTCACTTATATTTTACTGCAATTTTACTTTTGGTGTAATTTATGTTTCTAGGTCTACTTCCTGTGCTGAACTTTTGAGTTATTTGAAAGCAGAGATTACAAACACGTTTTTATATCTTCCCTCTAGCACTAGAACAGTGGCTTAGATTATCCAGTCAATTATTTAACCATTACTTCTAGTATTCTGATCAGAGTTGAGTGAAAAGCTCCCTGCTGCCTTAAAGTTACAAATGGAGCCACAGATAAAGTGGCATTCAAGTCAGCAAGAGTAAACACAGGACTGCGTCAGGTCAAGCTTCCCCTGTGGGAAGGATGGTAACCAATCTGACTCTACTTCCTCACCTTCTCAAGTGACAGACTATGCATCTCATCTGGAGGCACTAATGCTCCTCCTACCCATGTCAAATGTTCAGAAGACCTTCCATGTTGCTACCAGCCTTCACTCAAGAGAGTCAACACAGAAATGTGAAAGCAAGTAGCAAACACAGAAACAGCAAAGCCTTACTGAAGAAAATCATGAGCAGAAAAAGCAAACAATATATTAAAGATGAAAAATACTCAAAAAAGAAAGTCGCTAAGTGCCACAAAATGCCAGGTGCTGATTTACATACTCACAAGACCAAGGTGAGTAAGGTAATGCTCGATCCACAAGGGGACTCGAGTCTCTAAAGCAGTGCAACAAATAATGACACTGTGTCCACATTAAGTCTGAAGCACATACCAAACCCTAGAGAAGACGAGGAAGAAGAGAACATGAGCAGATTGTACAAGAGTCATTTAAATCAAGAAAAGCTAAATCTTTTTTTTATTTTTTTATTTTTTTATTTATTTATTTATTTATTTATTTTTTTGGTTTTTCAAGGTGGGGTTTCATTGTAGTCCAAGCTGGCCTGGAATTCACTACGGAGTCTCAGGGTGGCCATGAACTCACAGCGATCCTCCTACCTCTACCTCCCAAGTGCTGGGATTAAAGGCGTGCGCCACCACACCCGACTAAGAAAAGCTAAATCTTAAAAGATGAGGAATTTTTTGGACAAAATATGGAAGAACAGGACAACAGAAGAAATGAATTTATTTAGCAGGTAACATTCAACACTCTATTCTTTAAAGGTATGAAACAGCCTTCTATTAATTCATATTGTTAAAGAAATGATTCAAATAAATTTAAGTATTATGAAAGAGCTATCTGGAATTAAGTAAAATGATTCAGTAACATTTTATAACAAAATACTTAAATATTTAGAGGTGATAATACCTCTCTCTCTCTTAACATAGATTAAAGATAGACAAAGACTTTTTACTCTTCTCTGAAGCCTTTAAATTCCAGGTCAAGACAACTAAATGAGGTAACTCCCATCCTAAACTTACCACAGGCCTAAAATATAGGAGTCAGGAAGCTGAACTGCTGTCATACTGTCATTATCATCATTACCAAAATAATAGTTTATTTTAAATAGAAAATTTGGAAAAGGAAGGTCTCACTTCGAGTCATCCCTGAAACTCAGCAGCTCTGCACCCTTGGACAAGCCCCTACACCACAACCATACCTCACTGGCCGGGTGAAAGTAAATCCCGATTTATTTGAGTTTGGAGAGGATTTTAAAAAACAAAGGCATGAAACCACCCCAATCCATAAATGGCAAATCCTTTCCCAAAAGTGAAAATTCTGTACATCACAGTAGAAACTGTTATATAACAACTCTGACTCAACTACAGGTTATTTCTTTCAGTATGTAAGAGAATCTGCTAAAAGGGAGAAATATCTAGACAATTGTACTCCCATAAATTTTATATTAATGTTTGCTACACATTAGTAAACAGAGAGAAACCAGTAACTGGAAATGTTGTTACCTGCTTTATTCAAGTAAATATGGTTTGATATATACTCAAGTAAGTACATTATGGCTTCTATAATTCCTTCTAATATATAGCAAGAATCTTCTTTTTTTTTTTTTTTTTTTTTTGGTTTTTCAAGGTAGGGTCTCACTCTGGCCCAGGCTAACCTAGAATTCACTATATAGTCTCAGGGTGGCCTCGAACTCACGGCGATCCTCCTACCTCTGCCTCCCAAGTGCTGGGATTAAAGGCATGCACCACCACGCCCGGCTTTATATCAAGACTCTTTAATCCTACTTTTTCTACCTAAAACATTAATTCCCACTAATGGTAGTTCCAAATACAAAGTATCTATCTTTTGCTGTAAAAAGGTATAAAAGCTGAACCCAGATACAAGTATAATACTATATAGCAAATCATTTCTTTAAAAACTCAAAAATAAATAGCTTACAGCATAGTTCTGCTAGGTCATTCTTGTGTACAAAGCCATGCCAGTATCATGCGTGTGTTTTTTATTTTTCTCACCAGATTGTCCAGAGTCATCAATGGGAAACATTCTCTCCCAAAGAATCAAGTCAAGGAGGCTGGTCTGTTTGTTCCTCCCTTCGATGTCACCTCTTCACATAATGCTGCCTTGGGAGAATTTCCTTCCAGATAGCTATATTTTTGTCTGCTAATAAGGAAGAACCCTAGCTTTGAATCTCAATCTGTGACTAGCCACGCTACTCAGTACCTAGAGAACCATGTCTAGTGACCACATCTCCTTCAGAATTTGTCTCTGACCTTACCTGTAAAGAAGGAATGGGATGGATTCAAAACATTACTCTGAAGATTAGACAGTGTGGTTTAACTGCACAAATTCAATGTAAATTCTTCAGCCATTAAAATATACACTAAAACTATTTTCTAAAATACTTAGCATGGACAGTGTTTGCTCCTCTAATTTGTCCCTTGGGGTTATTACTCAAGTAGTCTTCTAAGTATTTAAGCAAATCTGCCAGAAAGAAGTGTTACCTGAATCAGCACTCAGGTCCCACTACATCGCTAACACCGTGTGAGGGGGCTATGGAGCTTGTACTACCCACTCCTGTTCTTTCCCATTTTCTAACTTTAAAAGTTGAAAGCTTTAAAAAAAAAAAAAAAAAAAAAAACTTCCTGATGGCCTGGAGAGCTGGCTTAACAGTTAAGGCAGTTGCCTGCAAAGCCAAAGGACCCAGGTTCAATTCCCCAGGACCCACGTAAGCCAAATGCACAAAAGTGGCGCACATGTTTGCAGTTTGGGGAGTGAAGGCCCCGGGCATGCCCATTCTCTCTTCCTTTTTTTCTCACAAATAAATAAATAAATATTAAGATAAACTTCCCAAAGCACTATTAAAAATAAACACAGAGTCGGGCGTGGTGGCGCACACTTTTCATCCCAACACTAGGGAGGCAGAGGTAGGAGGATTGCCATGAGTTCGAGGCCACCCTGAGACTCCACAGTTAATTCCAGGTCAGCCTGGGCCACAGTGAAACCCTACCTCAAAAAAATAAATAAATAAACAAACACAGGATTCAGGAGGACAGATGTTTCATGCTTCACCAAGAAGTCATAAGTGCGTACATGAGACATCCCTGCTACAGGTCCACTAGACTCAGATACTGTGAACCAGTTTCAACTAGGTTATTATTTCTCCTATGTTCAGATGACCCTTAGGACTAAGAATAAGGACAGCAACAGTAAGTAGTAAATAAAGTTAGCTGTGTGTCCCAAGCTCTTTACATGTATTAGCTCAGTAGGCACAACTTTCTAAAGTACATATCCCACTTCATAGAAAACTGAGGAACCAACTATGTAGATGGCTAGATACTATTCAATAAGGATGTGAAACAATTTAACTCTTTCCTATTGTTGAGCCTTTAGAGTGTTGTCAATTATTTCACATCATCAAATTATTTTATGTTTTTAACCCTCTAATCTGTCCAGAAGTAAATTTTCCTTGGCCTAAAGAGCCTAAAGATTAAGGATAGGAACCTCTTTTAAATGCTTAATAAATCTTACTAAAATGTTACTCAGAATAGTCTAACATGTTGTGTGCTCAGCAGTATTTAAGATTTATAAGAATTCTCTAGCAACTAATAAACATTTGTTTTAATCATTTCTTTTCATGTTATTACCCAATGTTCATATTTTGTGAAGGTGAATACTCCATGACTTGTATCTATACTACATGTGTGTTTTTAATTGTGTTTACTTTTTCTTTTTGTAATTTATCAAGCCTTTGACAAAACAGTGATTTTCATGATTTGTTCACTAATAATACCATAGGGTCTTTTTTATTTTTTTATATTTATTACTTATTTATCTGCAAGCAGAGAGAAAGAAGAAAAACACACAGAGGGAATGGGCACACCAACGCTTCTAGCCACTGCAAAGGAACTCCAGATGCATGGGCCGCTTTGTGCATCTGACTTTGCATGGGTACTGGGGAATCAAACCTGGGTTACACTTTGCAGGCAAGCTCCTTAACAGCCGATTAATTTAAAATATTAGGAGTCTTTGGAATGCAGTAGGTAGAAAAGGACTCAAAGTGACAAAAGCAACTAGGGAGTGAGTTAGCTGGACCCACAGAAGCATCTTCCACTGAGGTGTCCAAGGGTGCCCTCTGCCTCCCTTGCTTCTCGGTGCCTTGGCGCTCACACCATTGTCAGACAGACTCTGCCTTCATTGTGGCAGATTGCCCATCAATTCTACATTTATGTTCCAACTCTTTTTCCTTCATCAGAATAAAAGAAGTGATCAAGCTGTCTGAAAAGTACAGACCTTCTAACCAGTATATGTTATTGTCGGGTTCTATTTGGGTTCAAAACAACAAGAGTACAAGGGAATCCCCAACTGTGAAACTGAGGGACGATGAAGACATAGACATGATTTCCCCTAGCAAGCATCAGAATGTCTAGAACTCTTAACAGCAGAAAAGAATGGACGCTAGGGGCCAAAACCAAACTCTGCAACATGTGTCCTTCATTGCCATTCCCTTCACACACTAATTCCTTTAGATATATACAACCTTTTGTAATTCTCATGTTTCTACCCTCTTAGCCACAGGAGAAAATGCACCCACAACCTCACCACGGGGTGAACAGTAACTTGTCTAAAAGATAATATTCAGTTACTACATCCAGCAACAAGTCTAAACTTTCGTATTAGAAACACTGTTCGTCAGGTCCAAAGGCACATTTATAACCTGACAATAAACAGTTACACAGGAACATAGGAGATCAAACTAGCCCTCATGGAAGTATATACAGTGGCTAGAAAGGGAACACAAAAGTACTATCAGCCCCCACTTAGCAGAGCAGAGCAGAGCAGAGCAGGTGAGCACAAATAGTCATTAATCAAGAGTACTCCATGTAGCCGGGCATGGTGGCGCACGCCTTTAATCCCAGCTCTCAGGAGGCAGAAGTAGGAAGATTGCCGTGAATTTGAGGCCACCCTGAGACTACATAGTGAATTCTAGGTCAGCCTGGGCTAGAGCGAAACCCTACCTTGAAAACCAAAGACAAAAGAGCATGGGATCAGCAACAGTTCCCCTTCTGTTACACATACTTCCTCCCTTTCCCATTATCCTCCAGGGCCACAGGAGAGTTAGTTCCCTCCCAGCATTCCTCCTGGAGAGCCTCAGAGGCTTAGAATTGCCATGGAACAAAACACAGGCTTTCCTTGACCAGATTACATAGTAGTACATCTTCCCTATAACCTTACTAAGCTTTTGGTCAATTCATTCCAGTCAAGGGGTTGAATGATAGCTGGAAAGATGGCTTAGCAGTTAAGGCACTTGTCTGCAAAACCAAAGGACCCAGGTTTGATTCCCCAGGACCCACGTAAAGCCAGATGCACAATGGGGCACATGTGTCTGGAGTTAATTTGCAGTGGCTGAAGGTCTTGGCATGCCCATTCTCTCTCTTTCTCTATCTCCCTCTGTCTCACTATCTCAAATAAATAAAATAATTTTTTTAAAAAAATAGAAAAAAAAGGGAGTGTGTTAAATGAACAACTAAAACAATAGACCTTGCTAAGACATAAGATACCAATTTAGGTTTCAGCTTTTAAGTTTCAGTAACAGGCCTGTCCTACAACCTCCTGTGACCCACAGCATCATGATCTTCCTTCCGATATGAAACAATTAGCCGGGGAGGACACACAATGACCTGACCACCACTTGTCCATGGCTGCATCCCAATTTAAAGGTGTTCACAAAAGAAGTGTTGCTTTGGTCTGCATGCTGGGAGAATACTATGTGACGTACTTGGGAGGAGCTTAGAGAAACAAAACTTTTGATGGGCTTGGTGATGCACACCTTTAATCCCAGCACTCAAGAGGCCAATGTAGAAGGATTGGCATGAGTTCGAGGACGGCCTAAGACTACACAGTAAACTTTCAGGTCAGCCTGGGCTAGAGCAAGACCCTACCTTGATAAGCCAAAAAAAAAAAAAATTAAACAAGAAACTTTTGGGCTGGCAAAATGGCTCAGTGGTTATAGGTGCTTGCTTGTAAAACCTGAAGTCCAGGTGTGATGCCCCATATTCCACGTGAAGCCAGATGCACAAAGTGGCACATACATCTTGAGTTCATTTACAGTGGCAAGAGGCCCATTTCTCTCTCTCTCTCCTTGCAAATAAATAAAAATATTTTTAAAATACTTTTAGCATTCAAGTATTTTATCTCTTTAGCATGAGGTAAAATACAGACTTTCCAAACTACAAAGTCCTGAGGCTCTGATGCTCTCCATCTGGAATGGCAACTGCAGGCAAAAAGGGCCCGTGTGAGCTGGAATGACAAGGTGTCTTATCTTGTCTGCTCTGAGCTAAGTCATCGTGGACAAAGCTAACTGCTCTCAGCTATGAGACTGTCACCTGCTTCAAGAGATGCCCCAAAGAGTCCACCATCCCTAAACTCTAGCCTCTGTAGTTTCACCAAGAAGGCTGGTACACACAGTCATCCAAGGAGCTCTGCAATTCCTTCAAAGGAATTACAAGGGAATAGCAAAGTCCTCACCACCCCGCATTCCACTTCATCAACAGTGTCTTACAAGGGCTCACTTCCAGACAGTAAGTCTGCAGCGGGACGATTCCTTCCATTAGCCACTGACAAGAGCCCGACCTCAAAAGATTCTAAGTCAGCCAGTGCAGTGACAAGATCCTGTAGTAGTAAGAAGACAGTCACCACAGGCCCAGAGGAGTTCCTGGAGAATCAATACAGCCTGGGCCCTCCTGGCCTCACACGGTGAAGTGCAAAGCAACACACTAGAGCAGAACCTGGGTGAGCCTGGCCAGCGACCTGCTCCGCATCCTGAACAAGGATTCCAGCAAGTCCTGGAACTGACTGTGACTCCTCTTGGGTTAAATGTTTCCAATCACCAATTCTGGCCAACCTTCAGTGGGGTTCACCCTCGTAAACAGGCTGAACTAGGAATGGGGGAGGGGTAGTTCACGATTCACAAGAGAAAAATGAAGCGTCATTACAAGGCTAACAAAAACAAGTATCCATTGTGTTTATAACATGACAAGTGTTAACAACGCTTTGTAAATTGTCCTTCAATGAACTATTTTTTAATAACAAAAAAGTAGAAATGTTGGGCTGGAGAGATGGCTTAGTGGTTAAGGCACTTGCCTCCTAAGCCTAAGAATCCAGGTTCTATTCCCCAGTACCCACATAACCCCATGCATCTGGAGTGGCTGAAGGCCCTGATACACCCTCTTCTCTATCTGCCTCTCTCTCTCAAATAAATAAATACTTAAATATATATATGTGTATATATATATATATATACATATATATACATATGTACATATATATATGTATATATATACACACACACATATATATATAGAATGAGGGCTGGAGGGATGGCTTAGCGGTTAAGGTGCTTGCCTGCAAAGCCAATAGACCACATTCAATTCCGCAGGACCCACATAAACTAAATGCAGAAGGTGGCACGTGTATCTGGAGTTCATTTGCAGCAGCTGGAGGCCCTGATGCACCCTTTTTCTCTCTCTCTCTTCTGTTCCTTCCTTCCTTTTTTCTCTCCCTCCCTCTTTCTCTCTCTCAAACATACAAATAAAAATTAAAAATTACTTGGCCGGGCGTGCTGGCACATGCCTTTTAATCCCAGCACTCAGGAGACAGAGGTAGGAGGATCTCTGTAAGTTCAAGGGCAGCCTCAGGTCACAGAGTGAATTCTAGGACAGCCTGGGCTAGAACGAGACCCTACCTTGAAAAAAAAAGAAAAAAGAAAGAAAAAACTTTAAAAATATTTTAAAAAACAGAAATAAGATCAAAAAATTTTTACCAGTCTGCCAGTTAAAACTAACATAAATAACATAGGGTATGGTGGTACATGCCTATAATCCCAGCACTCAGGAGGAAAAAGTAGGAGATCACTGAGTTTGAGGCCAGCCTGGGACTACAGAATGGGTTTCAGGTCAGCCTGGGCTAGAGTGAGACCCTGTCTCAGAAAAGCAAAAAATACTAAATAAAACAAACATTTACATATGAAATAACACTTAACAGCTAACATAGTTCAAGTATCATGAATGAGCAATAAACTAAATTCATATACTTTACTTTAGGATTAATGATCTGGACCCTACAGGATTGACTGACTTAGAGGATGACCTTGCCTCCTCATACTCCTGCTTCCACCTCCCTAGTGCCCACACCTGGTTTCTTACGGTTATGCTAGGGACAGAATCCAAGTTTCTTCCTGGCGGGCACTCATACCAACTGAGCGACATTCCCAGCCCTGGACCCTACATACTGTTGAACATATTTTCAGAAACTAGTCTTAATTGATATTGCAAAAAAAAAAAAAAAATGGGGCTGAAGGAATGGCTTAGCAGTTGAGGCGTTTGCTGCAAGGCCAAAAGACCCAGGTTCGATTCCCCAGCACCCACATTAGCCAGATGCACAGGGGACACACACAGCTGGAGTTTGTTAACAGTGGCTGGAGGTCCTGGCGCACCTATTCTCTCATGCTCTTTCCCTCTTTCTCTGTCACACAAATAAACAAAAATAAAATATTTCTTTAAAGTGGCATAACACATACTAAAAATGCACTGAACTTACCTAGCAGTCAGAAACACAGAGTTCAGAGACTAGGATAATAAGCTCCTGCAATCATACAGTCCAGACTAGGATAAGTATATAAAAGATGAGCTCCTGCCTCATGGAGTCCAGAAGAGGATAAGTACATAAAAGATGAGCTCCTGCCCTCATGGAGTCCAGACTAGGATAAGTATATAAAAGATGAGCTCCTGCCTCATGGAGTCCAGAGACTAGGATAAGTACATAAAAGATGAGCTCCTGCCCTCATAGAGTCCAGACTAGGATAAGTACATAAAAGATGAGCTCCTGCCCCCATGGAGTCCAGAGACTAGGATAAGTATATAAAAGATGAGCTCCTGCCCTCATGGAGTCCAGAGACTAGGGTAAATATATAAAAGATGAGCTCCTGCCCCCATGGAGTCCAGAGACTACGATAAGTATATAAAAGATGAGCTCCTGCCCTCATGGAGTCCAGACTAGGATAAGTATATAAAAGATGAGCTCCTGACCTCATGAAGTCCAGACTAGGATAAGTATATAAAAGATGAGCTCCTGCCCCCATGGAGTCCAGAGACTAGGATAAGTATATAAAAGATGAGCTCCTGCCCTCATGGAGTCCAGACTAGGATAAGTATATAAAAGATGAGCTCCTGCCCTCATGGAGTCCAGATTAGGATAAGTATATAAAAGATGAGCTCCTGCCCTCATGGAGTCCAGAGACTAGGATAAGTACATAAAAGATGAGCTCCTGCCTCTTGGAGTCCAGAAGAGGATAAGTATATAAAAGATGAGCTCCTGCCCTCATGGACTACAGAGACTAGGATAAGTATATAAAAGATGAGCTCCTGCCCTCATGGAGTCCAGACTAGGATAAGTATATAAAAGATGAGCTCCTGCCTCATGGAGTCCAGAGACTAGGATAAGTATATAAAAGATGAGCTCCTGCCCTCATGGAGTCCAGACTAGGATAAGTATATAAAAGATGAGCTCCTGCCTAATGGAGTCCAGAGACTAGGATAAGTACATAAAAGATGAGCACCTGCCCCCATGGAGTCCAGAGACTAGGATAAGTATATAAAAGATGAGCTCCTGCCCTCATGGAGTCCAGACTAGGATAAGTTATATAAAAGATGACTCCTGCCCTCATGGATTCCAGATTAGGATAGAGTTATATAAAAGATGAGCTCCTGCCCTCATGGAGTCCAGAGACTAGGATAAGTATATAAAAGATGAGCTCCTGCCCCATGGAGGTCAGATACTAGGATAAGTATATAAAAGATGAGCTCCTGTCCCCCTGGAGTCCAGAGACTAGGATATTATATAAAAGATGAGCTCCTGCCCTCATGGAGTCCAGAGACTAGGATAGAGTATATAAAAGATGAGCTCCTGCCCTCATGGAATCCAGAGACTAGGATAAGTATATAAAAGATGAGCTCCTGCCCCCATGGAGTCCAGAGACTAGGATAAGTATATAAAAGATGAGCTCCTGCCCTCTTGGAGTCCAGACTAGGATAAGTATATAAAAGATGAGCTCCTGCCCTCATGGAGTCCAGACTAGGATAAGTATATTAAAGATGAGCTCCTGCCCTCATGGAGTCCAGAGACTAGGATAAGTACATAAAAGATGAGCTCCTGACCTCATGAAGTCCAGACTAGGATAAGTATATAAAAGATGAGCTCCTGCCCTCATGGAGTCGAGAGACTAGGATAAGTATATAAAAGATGAGCTCCTGCCCCCATGGAGTCCAGAGACTAGGATAAGTATATAATAGATGAGCTCCTGCCCTCATGGAGTCCAGAGACTAGGATAAGTATATAAAAGATGAGCTCCTGCCCTCATGGAGTCCAGAGACTAGGGTAAATATATAAAAGATGAGCTCCTGCCCCCATGGAGTCCAGAGACTAGGATAAGTATATAAAAGATGAGCTCCTGCCCTCATGGAGTCCAGAGACTAGGATAAGTATATAAAAGATGAGCTCCTGCCCTCATGGAGTCCAGACTAGGGTAAATATATAAAAGATGAGCTCCAGCCCTCATGGAGTCCAGACTAGGATAAGTATATAAAAGATAAGCTCCTGCCCTCATGGAGTCCAGACTAGGATAAGTATATAAAAGATGAGCTCCTGCCCTCATGGAGTCCAGAGACTAGGATAAGTACATAAAAGATGAGCTCCTGCCCTCATGGAGTCCAGAGACTAGGATAAGTATATAAAAGATGAGCTCCTGCCCTCATGGAGTCCAGAGACTAGGATAAGTATATAAAAGATGAGCTCCTGCCCTCATGGAGTCCAGAGACTAGGATAAGTATATAAAAGATGAGCTCCTGCCCTCATGGAGTCCAGAGACTAGGATAAGTATATAAAAGATGAGCTCCTGCCCTCATGGAGTCCAGAGACTAGGATAAGTATATAAAAGATGAGCTCCTGCCCTCATGGACTACAGAGACTAGGATAAGTATATAAAAGATGAGCTCCTGCCCTCATGGAGTCCAGAGACTAGGATAAGTATACAAAAGATGAGCTCCTGCCCTCATGGAGTCCAGACTAGGGTAAATATATAAAAGATGAGCTCCTGCCCTCATGGAGTCCAGACTAGGATAAGTATATAAAAGATGAGCTCCTGCCCTCATGGAGTCCAGAGACTAGGATAAGTACATAAAAGATGAGCTCCTGACCTCATGAAGTCCAGACTAGGATAAGTATATAAAAGATGAGCTCCTGCCCTCATGGAGTCCAGAGACTAGGATAAGTATATAAAAGATGAGCTCCTGCCCCCATGGAGTCCAGAGACTAGGATAAGTATATAAAAGATGAGCTCCTGCCCTCATGGAGTCCAGAGACTAGGATAAGTATATAAAAGATGAGCTCCTGCCCTCATGGAGTCCAAAGACTAGGGTAAATATATAAAAGATGAGCTCCTGCCCTCATGGAGTCCAGAGACTAGGATAAGTATATAAAAGATGAGCTCCTGCCCTCATGGAGTCCAGAGACTAGGATAAGTATATAAAAGATGAGCTCCTGCCCTCATGGAGTCCAGAGACTAGGATAAGTATACAAAAGATGAGCTCCTGCCCTCATGGAGTCCAGACTAGGGTAAATATATAAAAGATGAGCTCCTGCCCTCATGGAGTCCAGAGACTAGGATAAGTATATAAAAGATGAGCTCCTGCCCCCATGGAATCCAGAGACTAGGATAAGTATATAAAAGATGAGCTCCTGCCCTCATGGAGTCCAGAGACTAGGATAAGTATATAAAAGATGAGCTCCTGCCCTCATGGAGTCCAGAGACTAGGATAAGTATACAAAAGATGAGCTCCTGCCCTCATGGAGTCCAGACTAGGGTAAATATATAAAAGATGAGCTCCTGCCCTCATGGAGTCCAGACTAGAATAAGTATATAAAAGATGAGCTCCTGCCCTCTTGGAGTCCAGAGACTAGGATAAGTACATAAAAGATGAGCTCCTGCCCCCATGGAGTCCAGAGACTAGGAAGAACAGCACAAGTCAGTAACTATAATGCTGAATGACTGATGTGTGACACAAAAGTTCAACAGTGCTAATGTATCATAAGCACAAGCAAAGTATTTAAAAAAAAAACTAGACCTCATCCATAATACTGTAAATAATAAACCGAAAGGCAAACAACTCTATATAAGGCACCTATACTGGCATGTGTACTAGAGCCGGGCTGTTGGAATCACTCCACTGTACTTTTCTGTGGAATAATATACCAACGATAGAGTACCTTGGGTTACTCTAGTTAATGGTCTAGTATATACCCAAAACTAGGCACATACAAAATATTTATTTAAGGGCACAAAGCATGACCATACACTACACAGTATGCATTGCTTTGGTGTCAGCATGTAACTAATGATATTTCTATGGAAAAATCTCAAAACTCCTCAAGATAATGAAACTTATACTGGTCACAAAGTTACGTTTTTATGCCAATAGTGAGAAGTAATATGCAAGCTACCACATATTAACATGTGAGAAATTCCCTTACAATAAGTACATGTGGTTTGGGTAATATTAAAGACTCCCATGCTTATATCTGGGATATAACTGCATATTTTTAAATAAATTCAATATATATGTATTAAACTCTAAATAACCTTAAATAAAAATCAACTTGTGAAAACTCTCAAGGAAGGCATTACCCTCATATTCAAGTACAAAAAGTAACTTAAAATTTCCCTTTTGACAAAACAAACATGGTCTATGTACTAAAAGGAACTTAACAGTCCCCAAAGCTCCTTCAATAATTATGTCACTTAGAATATAAAAAGAAAAGAAAGAGGCAATACCATTCCAATAACTAAAACAATTATATATCTCAGCAAATCATGAAAAAAAGTCTGTAAGTGAATAATTAAATTCCATCATTATTAAATAACTACAAAGAATTACAAATAAATAAAACTGATTCAAAAACTACTATGAGTTATTCTGTTGCGTAAATATTGGTGTTCTATTTTACCTTTTCTAAAAATTTATGTTTGCATTAAAATCTGTGATAAAGATAAACTTCCACATTATAAACAAAGATAAAACAGGATATTTACATAGCATTTACTTCAAGCAGGTAAAAACTTACATATGTCAAGTGTGTTTACAAAGGAAGCAAAGATTCAGAGCACCTGATGTACAAGAGAAATCCAGCCAACAAAGCCTGTTTATTAATATAGTTAAACTCTCCTCCTATGATGTCACATTCAAACATTCCTACTAAACTAAAAGCTTGTTTGGTTATGAGTTTCTTTCACTGAGACAGCCACAGTGCAAATCCTTGATGATACATTCCACGCAACCTCACTTTCAAAGTAATTTGCTCATCTTCCTGTTCCTCTGTCTCACATTGAAAAGGCAACTGTACTATCATTACATACAATGTACGTATGCATGTGTAATGAAATCACTTGATTTCTTATTACAATGGTGATTCTTCACCACAACCCACTTGAGTAGCAGAAAGGATCCTCTACTTTTGGTTAAAAACAGAAAAATTCCAATCACAGCTCTGATGAAATCCTGTATTTTGCTACACACCTCTACTTTACTCTGAAAACTTTTTTAACTTTTTAGCTGACATAAATATACACTCAGGGCCAATTAAATATCCATGTGCTCACACTCAAGAGCAAGAAAGAATGAATGGGAAGAGGGAACATTTTGTTAAAGGTGACTGTGACCTGAGTATTGTTTAAAGTGAAAACTGTTTTGAACTGCCATGGGTTCCCTGAGTTTCTTTTCTGTCAAGGAGGACACTGTGAGAGAGATTACACTATTTACACTTTACATTGTCCTTAACTTTTAAATTAAGACTGAAAACTGAAGTAATTGATTTTAGAGAAAATCATAATGGTTTCCACCTTCTGCCATAAGTGAATTTTAGTGATTTTATTACTTCTTATAAAATTTATTACTTCTTAAAAATATAGTTGTTTTGATAACTATTTTAATACCTATGGTTTGCAAGATACTTTAAAGAATCAACTTAAAACTATGAATTCTATCATGAGTACTATTAAACAATAAAAGCTTAAGCCTAAAATTCCAAGAAATATTACACTTCAAATGACTAATTAAGAGACTACAATTAATATAATCAGCAACTTAGTAATAACTCATTTTGTCATTTACTTTTTGCCATACCTAAAAAAATTGATTGCATTCTTTAAATGAGTGAAGAATTTGAAAGCTATCATTTTTATTCCTCAAATCAATGCAGGTAAAAAAGTTCCTAAGTGGATTGCAATGTATACCATTTTGGTACTGCTTTGTTTCTAATGACTCTAAGCTAAGTAAAGTTAATCTCTAAATAATGTTTTCATCCTCCATGGCACACTTTCAGTGCACTAAAGAGTTATGTTTCTCTACCTCCAGAGAAATATTTCACTTCCTTTCTCATCCTACTGGATATCTAAGGAACACCGTGTGTTCAGAACTGGTCCAACATACAGCTCTACTGCAGCACAGTTTCATGTGGTTGGTTACACATTCCAACCGGGTTTCCAGCCTGCGAGAGCTCTTCCTGCACACACATACTGCCATGGCATCATCTACATCGAAAATGAGACCAGATTCGAGAAAGAGTGGGAAAACTTGAAATGTGTTCCTTTAAGTATAAAAAAATACAGCACCACCTAACATGCCAACATTTTTTATGCAATTTCATCTTCTTTTGTAAAAAGAAAAGAGGCAAGTATTGACCTCCTATCTGCAGTTAGTTAAAAAGACCAAGTCAACCACCTCCCCATTAGTATTTGGAAAAGAAGTGGGTTTGGTCTATGGGGTAACATTCTTCCAAACTTACAATGACTTTTGGATACACAAAAATAGAATAGGGCGTTTTGTATTTAAGAAGCAATGAATAGCAGAGACAAATGATCGCTGACTTGACACTTAGCAAAGGGAGGAAGCTTCAACTTTTCTGAAAATCTAAAAGGTTCATAAACCATAAGACGTTATTTAATCCATGTCTGGGGCACCACTGCCGTAAACTGCTGTTGTCTTCAATTTCCCAATACATCAAATAAAAATAATTGCTTAGCTGAGAAATCAGCTCTGCATGGGTGTTATAAAATCCCCTGGCAAGCATATTTTTATATCCTTGAGATTCCACACCAACTACAATAGTCAACTGATTGCTCCTGATTTACACCTTGCCTTCTACAACCCAGCCTTCCGGTGGGTCAAGGGCTGGATGTTGCAGAAGAAACTGTTTGAAAAGCATCGCTGCAGAGAAAACTGCATTTACAAAGCACACACACACACACACACATACACACACACACACACACACACAAATGAACTACTCTCAATTAAGCTCTATTTATGATCTTCCTCTCCTTATTTCTCCCCGTCATCTTGAACGCTCCTAAGCTCGCTGTAGATAGCGCAAAACATTAAGTCATACACAGTTCTGCAGTAACTCTTTCTTATCATGAAAGAAAGCAAAACCTAGGGCTGCCTTTAAAAAAAATCTTTCCTTTAATCTTTACCCATAAGCCAAGCTCCTGATGGCAACCACTGAGAAACCAACCTGTATGATTTGGTGCCCTCATATTTTAATACCTTGTTGTGCACAAAATTTAAAAAAAAAAAAGAAAAGCATGACGAACAGATCAGCATACTCAGAGCAATATTACAAAGAAGGGAAGGCTGCTTAAGAGATGGAGGAAGGGGGAGGGGGCGGATACTGGCACAACCCTCTCCATCACAGCCTCGGAATATAGACTTAAAGACAGATGCCAAAAGAAAAAAAAGGAAAAGAAAAAAAAAACACACACACACATTTTTTTTTCCCTCCTCCCTCGAAAACATAACACCCCAGCTGCTCAAGTTGGAGCTAATGCGCTTCTCACATTTCAGAAGCACGAGGGAATTTGGGCTCCCGGGGGCCAGCCTGTCACCGTCGGAGAGCGACAGCAGGGACAATTAAGAAGAGTGGGAGAAAGAGCCCGGGAGAAGCGGAGGTGTCCTCGTCCCCCCGCCCCCTGCCCTTAACTAAACTCTGAAGTCCACCCGGAGCCTTCGCGTGGAGGACAGAGGGGACCCCGCGGAAGGTCTCGGCAAGCGCCCGGGAGCGGTGTTAATTTGGACACGGTGCGCCGGCGGTGACCGGAGGAGAGGCGCGGGCGGCGGCGGCGGCGCGGCTCGCGCGGACAGGTCGCCCCGCCGGGCCCCGGGGACGGAGGGCTGCTGCGGGTCGGGGCGCGGGGGATGGAGGTGCGGAGGGAGGGGGGGAAGAGACCGTGCACGGACGGACGGCACGCCCGTTCCCTTACCAGGTTGAGTACGGTCTCCACGATGTCCCGGTTGCTGACCTCTCCGACCTGTATGAGTCCGATCAACACTGCGAATTTCATCCGGATGTTGCGGATGGGTACCGAAGGGTTGATCATGCCCGCGGGCAGCACCACGGAGCCCGCGCCGGGGCCGGCACCGGACGCCCCTCTCGATTCCCCCAGGGCGCTGCCAGTCCCACCGCCTCCGCCACCTGCGCCGCCTCCGGCCCCGACGGCGATGAGCCCCACGGGCTGAGGAGGTTCGAGCCCCGGGCCCGGCTTCTCGCTCGCCATTGGCCCGGTTCCTGACGAGAAGCGGACGACAGCGACAGCAGCAGCAGCAGCGGCGACGACGACGACGACAGCGACAGCAGCAGCAGCAGCAGCAGCCGCGGCGCTGGCTCGGCCTCGGCCGGTACCGTTATCCCCGCCGCGGCCCCCGCCCCCCGGCCGGCGCCTCGGAGCCCGAGCATCCACCAGCAGCAGCGCCGCCCGCGCCTCGGCCCGGCCCGGCCCGGCCCGCCGCGCTCCCTCCCCGGCGGGGACGCTGGCAGCCCGGCTCCCGGCTCCGGCTCCGGCTCCGGCAGGCAGAGCCCGCCCGCCCCGCCGCCGCCGCCGCCGCCGCCGCGGCCCCCGCCTCTCCCTCCTCCCGGCCCGGCCGGCCCGGCCCGCCCCCCGCCGGGATGCTGCTGCCGCCGCTGCCGCCGCCGACGACGCTCGGTGAAGAGCCCGCGACGCGAGCCGCTGGGCCTTGGCGCTCACGGGTTGTCGAAGCCCCGGCTGCGGACGACGCTACGGACGATGCTGCCGCCGCCGCCGCCGCCGCCGCTGCTGCCGCGGGCGCCACTGTTGTTGTGAAGCCCCGACGCCGCCGCCGCCGCTCACTCCGCCATGTTGCCGCCCCCTGCCTGCGGTAGCGGCCACTGCGCCTGCGCGCAGCCTCCGGGGGGGCGGAGCCCTCGCTGCACGCACCCCCCCCCCCGCCCCAGCTTTGGGCAGCAGACCCTCCTCCTCCTCCTCCTCCTCCTCCTCTCCCCCTTCCTTCCTTCCACCCACCCACCGCGACACCCCTGGGCCCTCCCCCGCCCCCACCCCCGGAAGGATAGACAGGTGAGCAGGTGCACGCGGGAAGGCTGCCAGACACCGGGGCGGTGGCTTCCTGGTGACTGCTCCCCCGGAGGCTGAGCTGTCCCTGCGGGGAAGGACACCCTGTGCGTGTCTCGCCTCGGCTGTCACCTCCTCCTTCCCTGTCTGTCCTCCGGCGGGGAGGAGGTTCTCATCCTGGAAGGTTGCATCCAGCTGCTGCTGCTGCTGCTGCTGCGAGCGCCACGTGCCCTGGAAGGTAGGGGAGTGGCGGGAGACCTCTCACTCTAGCCCCCTGTCCTTCCTCGCTTTCTTCCGTCCGCCAGGCCTCCCTTGGGAATGTGCCAAAGGAAGAGGTGCATGGCCAAACCGACCATCCTGCCTTGCCCCGGGAAGGATACAGATGGAGCGTAATGGGTCTTTTCCTACAGCCATGACACCTGCACACACACAGGGGCGCGACTTAAAATAGAACTTGTCACCCAGACAGCTCGTGGACTCTCCTCCCCCAGCCTACAAAAGAGAGAGCGCTGTGTGACACTGGGCGGTTGTGTGCTGGGCAACAACAAATCCCGCACTTTAGCCACTACCCCCAACAACCCGCAGGTATGATCTTTGATTAATGGTGTCTCCCTTTTTCATAGGTGTGTACGGTTCAGAAGATCTTGGAAATTATTTAAAAATAACGAGTGATCAGCGCTGCCGGCTGTATTCCATGGGAGAGTCGATTTTGGTGTCTACGCACCGAAGAAAAAAGATGTTTTGAATTTTAAAAAAATAACATATAATACGTGTAATCTTACTGATGGTATTGAATTAATATTAAATACGCATCACTGCTGGTTTCTTCCGTGAACTGAACGATGTATTTCTTTAATATTTCATGAGGTCTGCCCTTTTCAACAAATACATGTTACCAGCCACCAGGAATATGAAGGATCTTAAGAGTTTATTCAAACCATTTTAACTGTCATCTCAAACCAAAAAAAAAAAAAAAGTTAATGTAAAACTTAAAATTCATAATAATTTGTTTTGTTTAGTTTTAATAATCTTACTTAGTTAAACCTGCTAGTCAAATCCCAGAATATACAACAAAGTTCCTCAAAACCAGTACTTAGGATTAGTTTTTGGTGGTATATTTGACTGACTTCCATGCAAGTGATGGAATTATTCAAGAAATTAAGCAGAATTAAGCAGAAGCAATAGTTGATATGTTCATTTAAATGAAGTGGCAGTGGAATTATAACATGATAACAGAGTTAAAACTGCATGTGGGGAATATGCAAGATGAGTGAGACTTATTAGTGTGATGTGAGATGCACTGTAATTGAAAACCTCTATAACATGTATATCTATCTCCCCACAGCATTTTTTGCTGCCTCAATATCATCTACTGCTATTAAAACTATTTCATTTTCAGTTTAAAATATGTAAATCCAGGCTGAAGGGTCATCACACTTTTTATTTCACTGTGCATGTATATGCTCATCCATGATGTAGGCATGTGCAATGTATGTGTATACAGCAGCAGGCTCTACTTTCTGCTGCATTTTAGACTGCTTTCATGAGTGCTTGGAGAAACAGTGACAGCCTGACTTTCTGTTTCCTTTCTGAATGAATTCTTAACATCATTTTTTTAACATCTCTGAAGTTCCTCTGTGGGTTTCTGAAACAGTGGATGCATTCATTTTGGTTTTGCTCTTCTTGTTCATTTTCCTGGAGATTGGGATAGGTAAAGTATATCACTATTTAAAGAAGGAAAAACCCACTTTTGCATATTTAAATCAATTCCAGAGATATTTAAAAGAGCTTACCAGTTAGTGTTCTCCTGTGCACTGTCAGCTCCTCCCCTTGTGGAAAGTGGTCAGGGTTTGAATTACTCTCAAAACTTACTATCTGTGCAGTCTATTCAAGACAGACATGATAATAACCTATTCCGTGCAAAGGAATTGCAATGAAATAATATATTAAAATATGTCTTTATATCCTTCATACACAGGCACAGTGTGAAAGACTAGTTACAATCACATAGACTTCTATAATTTCACACTTACATGAAATTAATATGATCTCCCAAAGCATAGTTCAGAAAGAAACTAGGTCTGGAGTTTAGAAAAGAAATCAGGTTTGATTCCTTTTGGTCTCAAAAGCCTGTTTCCCAACACGAGCACAAATAATCCAAGTGCTTACATTCACAGTGTTCTGAAATAAAAGCTAGCCCCATCATAACAGAAGTAACTTAAAATGTTCACCTTTAAATCTAGATTAAAACACATGACGTGATGAATGTAAATGTTATACACGATTTTGCCTATGCTGGACTTCCAAAGAGGCACTTTCAAACATGCAAAGCCTGTGAACCTGTGTCTCGGAAAGCAGTGCTGCACAATAGTTGAGAATGTGTGCTCCAGCTTCATCAGAACCTAGCTGTGGATTCCAGTTCTACCTCCTTCCCTGGCTCCCAGTTTATGCAAATGCTTGTGTGTTTTAGAGCCTCACTCTACCCCACCCACTGTAGTGATTATAATACGATTTCCTAGGCTTAAAGCAGCTAATATACCTAAGATACTTAGTACAGAGCAACTGTCAGAGTGTGCTTTCCTTTCATTAATTGTGGGAAAGACAATGATGCAGTCACTTTATGTTTTCAGCATCTAACATGCCTGACTTGCAATTTGCATTCATAAATGAATGGATAAAAAGAATAATTTAAGCCGGGCGTGGTGGCGCACGCCTTTAATCCCAGCACTCGGGAGGCAGAGGTAGGAGGATCGCCGTGAGTTCGAGGCCACCCTGAGACTCCATAGTGAATTCCAGGTCAGCCTGGGCTAGAGTGAGACCCTACCTCAAAAAACCAAAAAAAAAAAAAAAAAAAAAAAAAAAAGAATAATTCAAAGTTACTCTTCCCATTCCCTTCACCTGTTCCTTGAGGAACAAGCTTTATGATGTTCTCCAAACTATCTGAACACAGTACTCTATGTGAGTTGGGAGGGGAACTGTTACTTCACCCTCTACCCTCAGACATCCAACTCCCGTTGATGAATCCCCAAACCAAATCAGATCGGATTGGGTTGGTTCTGTTTGGAGGTTTGCAATAGCATGACACCAAACATTTGTGTAATGTGGTAGGTTCTCAGTTAATTCCCTTTCATGTTAAAATTCCTATCAATAGGAAAAACTAAGATTTTTTTTAAAGAAACTCCAGATGCATATGCTACCTTGTGCATCTGGCTTACATGGGTCCTGGGGGACTTGAACTTGAGTCCTTTGGCTTTGCAGACAAGCACTTTAACCACTAAGCCATCTCTCCAGCACAGAAAAACTAAGATTTTTATTTGTTTTGCTGTGTTTCTAAAAAAGCTATTATTATTAAACAGCCCATCTCTAGTATGTACATTTATATGTAAGGTTTTAATTATAAAGAATTTTGAGCCAGGCGTGGTGGCACACAGCTTTAATCCCAGCACTCGGGAGGCAGAGGTAGGAGGATTGCTGAGTTCACTGCCACCCTAAGATTACATAGTGAATTCCAGGTCAGCCTGGGCTAGATTGAGACCCTACCTCGAAAAACCAAAAAATAAAAAAAATAAAAAAATAAAGAATTTTGCCTGTCTCATTAAATTTTTGTTTTTATTTTATTCAAAAATTCTATTTAATTTCCTATTTAAATTTAATTTTCTACAGATCACTTAATCCTGGATATATCTTGCAAATAATTTGTGACCTTATTCTTATCAGCAAAACTGAGAACATTCCTTCTACACTTCCATCTAAATAATTGTAATTTTTTTTATTTATTTGAGAGATAGATAGAAAGAGGCAGAGAGAAAGAGAGAATGGGTGTGCCAGGGCCTCCAGCCTCTGCAAACAAACTCCAGATGCATGCACCACCTTGTGCATCCGGCTGACATTGATTCTGGGGAATTGAACCTGGGTCCTGTGGCTCTGCAGGCACGTACCTTAACAGCTAAGCTATCTCTCCAGCCCCAAAATATTTGGATAAAATAAAAACCATTTAGTAGTTACTAGTAATGTTTTGGTTATGGTCAGTTCACAGTTTTCAAATTGGAGACCCCACCCCATCAGAGTCATGAAACTGACTTAATGGGTAGCATCAGAAGTTGGTTTTTAGTGGAATACAACAGAAATACACAGAATAGGAAATATTGACATACATCCATTTTATAAGGGATGGGTACTGTTTTATGAACATTATTATAATTATGCATAAATATCCATGTATGCATAATACATGTATGTTGCTAAATAATGATGTAAATTTAGTTATCAGTGTAAACATGGTCAAATTTTGAAAACTACTGATTTGTTTATAAGCATCTACTGAGTACAACCTTTCAGTTATTAATTAGCTACCACACTGTGTTAACAAACAGCATATATTTCTTTAACTTGCCCAAAAGAGACCTTGACAGTGAGCTAACTGAAGTCAGATTGCAATCAATGTCTCTATATTTGAGTAAAATTAAATGCAAACATATAGATGTTATTTATAAGTTTGGATGATATTAAGCAACCGGATTTAGATTTCTAAGGCTTTACCTCCCTCTGCCTTAAGAATTTCAACCCTTTGGCCCTTCTAATTCTCTATGACTCCTCAACAACTATAAAGGATTGCCCAGATAATGTCATGATCAGTACGTACATTTTGTCCTGCCTTCAGGACGGTGGTGCCTCATTTAGACCAGATATTGACAGGCTCTTCATCAAATGTAAACTTCAGTTCCCTTCAACAGCTATTACTCTCCCATACCCTTGTTTTTTAAAGAGATTTTTATTTATCTATTTGAGAAAAAAAGAGGAAGAGGGAGAAAAAAAAAAGAATGAATGGGCATGCCAAGGCCTCTAGGCACTGGAAATGAACTTCAGACGCATGTGGCACCTTGTGCATCTGGCTTATGTGGATACTAGGGTATTGAACCTGGGTCCTTAGGCATCATAGGCAAGTACTTTAACCACTAAGCAATCTCTCCAGCCCTACACTCTCATTTTTTCCTCCAAAATTTTTTCTCCTAAACGTAGAACAGACAACACAGAAATTCATTTTTTACCTCATTTGATCTAGGCAAATGATGGTGCATATACCAACCAACAAACATGTGAGTGCCTGTTATAATTTTACAAAAAAAATAATAAACTAATTGAAGTGAATGATTTTTGAAATTTCCATTTAGAGAAATATTATCCTATATAGAGACTAATCAGGAAGTCAATACATGAAAAATGTCAAGGAAATGGTATAAAAATAATAAGCAATCTGGAATTTCAAAACAATCTAAGCAACAAGATGCCACACAAACCCTCAAGCATGGCATAATTATACACAAAATGTTCCGTGTGCAAACATCTTTTCACATTAACTTAGCAGCAGCCTCATACACTTCCTGAAACCACCACCTAGCCTTTTTCTTATTCTTTGCATGCTTGATGCCATCATCTTGCCAGAAATGTTCTACATGGGGCTGAACAGATGGCTCAGCCATTAAGGAACTTGCCTGCAAAGCCTAATGAACTGGGTTCGATTCCCCAGTATCCATGTAAAGCTAGATACACAAAATGGGACATGCATCTAGAGTTTGTTTGCAGCAGCCCTGGTGCGCCCATTCTCTCTGTCCCTCTTCTATCTCTCTCTGCTTGCAAATAAATAAATAAATAAATAATTTTTTTCTTAAAAATACTCTATATGAAGCCAGGTATGATGGCAAATGCCTTTAATCCCAGCACTCGGGAGGCAGAGATAGGAGGATTGCTGTTGAGTACAAGGCCATCCTGAGACTACATAGTGAGTTACAGGTCAGCCTGGGCTTAGGCGAGACTCTACCTCATAAAACCAATAAGAAAGAAAGAAAGAGAGAAGGAAAGAAAGAAGGGAGGGAGGGAGGGAGAAAGAGAGAGAGAGAGAGAGATTCTATATGGTCTCCACATCTTCACTCTGCTCATTTTCATTTTCATTTCACTATCACATAATCTCCATCTTGATGGACAGATAAGTGGCCCACAATATTTACTTTATTGATCGCTACAGATTCTACACATGCACATACAAGACATTCTGAACATCAGCAGTAACCCTCTTTGTCCAAAAATGTATGATTATAGTTCTTATCAGAGCACCCAAGGCCCTATACACTGGCTTTCCTTCAAGCTTTCCCTCATTCGATTTCTAAAAGAAATCCTTTCTCAATGATGTCCATTGCTTTTGAGTGTGCATAACTTGAAAATATTTTTTCTGAATTCTACACTCTTACCTAGAAATATTCTTTCTGATATTCTTTTAATATTCCATTAATTGGGAAAAATAGGAAGTTTTGAAAGTCACTAATGACTTGGAGGTCATTAATGCTAAATAATTAAACCATTTTAATGTCATTTAAATATTTATATTAAATAAATTTTACTTTTTAAAAATGCTGTACTTCATATACTTGGCACACACACACACCATGCAGGCACATATGCTCGTGTGGATTGAATTATTTCCTCAGAAAAAAAAAAAAGTCAAGTCCTAACCTTTAGTAGCTGCTTTTGTGATCTTATTTACAAAGAAGGTAATTTGTAATTAATTTCAGATAAGAGGATACTGGAATGAAGTGGGCCTTAAGTGAATATGACTGGTGACCTTATAAGAAGAAAAGAGATAGCAAGACCGACAGATAGGGAAGAGGAGGGGAAGGAGGCCATGTGACTATCAGGCAGAAACTGGAGTTAGACAGAAGGCCAAGGGCACAGGGTTTCCAACAACCACCAGAAACTAGGAACTGTTCCTCTCTGGAACCTTCAAAGAGAGTGAGAGAGAGCATGGCTCTGATGACACCTTGACTTGTGATTTCCCGTCTCCAGAACTGTCACAGAATTAAATTTCTGGGTTTTTTTTTTCTTTTTTCTTTTCTTTTCTTTTCTTTTTTTTTTTTTTTTTTTTTTTTTTTTTGCTGCTGCTGTTTGTTTGTTTGTTTTTGTTGTTGTTTTTCAAGATAGGATCTCACTCCAGCCCAGGCTGACCTGGAACTCAGTCTGTAGTGCCAGGCTGACCTCAAACTCACAGTGATCCTCCTACCTCTGCCTCCCAAGTGCTGGGATTAAAGGGGTGTGCCACCATGCTGGGCACAAATTTCTGTTGTTTAACAAAGCACCCCAGTTTGTGGTGCTTTGTTATACTGCATCTAAGAAGCAACTTTAATGCACACAGCATAAATGTGTTTGAGTTAATCATCTCCATAAACAATACCTACTGTATGCACAACTCTGTTGGTCACTTCCGATAATTCTCAGGTCCCAGGGTTGGAGATCAAAGCTTTAGCCGGGCGGCAAGCCTTTCCGCTGCGCGTGAGCGTGCTGTTCTGGGTATTCCCTGGGTATCTTTTCCACGTTCTTCCGCCTGCCCACAGCACTCTCCACGCCAGCCCTTTAGAAGTGTCTGTTGGTGTAAATGCCATCTCCATGGGTACATCCATAATCCCACTTAGGTAAAAATAATCTGAAATAATACTCCCATTTTAGCTTTAAAAAAAAAATGACCCTAGCCTTTCTTTTCAAATAACCTTGGTTGACAAATTTTCACTAAAATAAAATAAAAGTTCCCATCTTTTCTTCCTTACTTGTTAACAGAAAATTGTATCTGAACCCATGTAGTCAACCTGGTCTTCTATCGCTTCCTATACAAGTACAGAAAAAAGGATTCAGTGATGTAGTGCTTGCCTGGTACACCTAAGCCCCCGCAGCACACAAGTTCAAAACATCTCATTAGCCTTTTTGTTTCCTGGTAATTTAAAAAAAAAATCACTTGGGGTAAACAAATTGTTTTTAATTATACTCATTAAAATTAATTAAAATTTGGATCCATAATCACAGTAATATACCACTCCTTCTTACACACTTTCTTGCAAAGATTTTGTTACGTATCTGACTAACCACGAATCTCCTAGCTCTTATTGAAAAGTATTGCCTTCTAACCCTGCACTATTATAATAAAAAAGCACAAACTCTGGGTAAAGGGAAGACAAGAAATACTATGAAGAAATATCCAAGGATATTTGGAATAGCGGTCACTTTATTAGGATCTTTTCCAAGCATGAGGTAGCATCTTTAGCAAATTCTAGCCCAACTCAGAAACAGCGCATAGAATCAGCCAGAGCCTTGTACAGGTGCACAGAGCTTTAGATTAGAGCCTTCCTCTGGAGCCAGTAGGCCTGTGATACGTAGTGAAGCTCAGCCCTGAAACAACTAGCTAACTGCTCAGCAAACAGGTCTATGGAGCTTAACCCTGATTGTCAACGTGAGAGGGTTTAGAATCATCTAGGAGACCCCCATTGGATATGTCTCCGAGGATGCTTCTAGAGAGGTTTTAAGGAAGGAAAACTCATCCTTAATGTGGACAGCACCATTCCACTGGCCAGAGTCCCAGATGGAATCAAAAAGGACAAAGGACCTCTACCATTGGCCTCGCTCTGTGACAGGCTGTCTCAGGCTGCGGCCACCATGCCTTCCCCACCCACCGTGACGGACTGGACACTCCAACTCTGAGCAAAATAAGTTAGGTCTGTTTTTGTCAGGTATTTTATCACCGCAACAAGAAAAATAACTGATAGAGACATAGAGACAATTTAAGGCTAATCCTTAGCTTCTGACAGAAGGGTCAGGATCAGAGAAGAAAAATAAAAAGAAAGAACAGACTGTCTGACCTATCCCTTCTTCCTTACGATGTATTGTGAGGCATCATTATACAGAGCTGCTTTGCTGTCCAAGTAAAAATTGGATCTTTTATAATATATATTTTTTAATTTATTTGCAAGCAAAGAGAGAGACAGAGAGAAGAGACAGATAAAGAGAATGAGAATTGAATCCAGGTTGCTAGTCTTTGCAAGCATCCTTTTATGTTTATTATTCTTATTAACAAAAGGTTTCATATAGATGCATTATGGGTTGGTACCCTCTTTTCCCTTGTCCCTGCCCCCATTTCATTGGGGACCATCCTTAGTAGGGTTGCAGGTATTCCCCATGGGGTTGTCAGTTATGCATTGTGGGAGCAGTAGTCAGTTATTTTGGAGGGGAGGGAATGCCTCTGGCCATGATGTCTCAACCTGTGGCTCTAACAATCTTTCCACCCCCTCTTCTGCAAAATTCCCTGAGCTGTGGTGGGTGAGTTGTAAGTCTACTTCAATGATGAGCTCTTAGGAGCCTCTGGATCTCTGCTCTGGTAGGTGTTGAGTGTTCTCAGGGTCTGTCTCCTACACTCTGGCGCTGATTATCAAGAACAGCATGGAAGCAGCACTCATGCTTGTCTCCCCAATTCTGTGGATGCAGCTGAAGTGCGAGGGGTAGTTTATCTCCTCGGCTCTCACTACCTTCTGAAAAAGAACAGATTGTCCAACGGAGAGTGAAGTCAGCATAGTTTAAATGGGATAAGCATTATTAATTTAGAGAGAATTTGATGTATGTAACCCTCTTTCAGCCTAAGTCTAGTGAGAGCTTGACATTGGAGATCATAATCTTTGTCTCCATAGGATTCTGATATGGTTCCCAATTCCAGATATGGGTTCCTTTACACTGAGCACATTTCTTAGCCAATCAGAAAGCTATTGGCTACCCATTGAAGCTGTGTGTCACTATTGCACTGACATGTACATCCTGTCAGAGTGTTTGCTTCTGAGTAGCTTAGACCTCTGCTTGCTCAAACCATTGTTGGCCATTTTCCCCCCAGTAGCTCATGTAGCACTTTCTAGCACTACAGAGGCTGTCTGGGGACTGGCTTTCTTCTGAATTCCAGCCAGGTCTCTCCATGCTCTGTGTCAGCAGCATATGGTGTCTTCAGCAATGGGGTCTTAGCAAGCAAGCATCTTAACCATTGAGCCATCTCTCCGGCCCCAAAGGTGAAATTGTTTTTGTTTGTTTCTTTTGAGGTAGGGTCTTACACTAGCCCAGGCTGACCTGAAATTCACTATGTAGCCTCAGGAGGCCTCCAACTCACTGTGATCCTCCTACCTCTCTGCCTGTCAAGTGCTGGGATTAAAGGCGTGCGCCACCATACCTGGCCCCAAAGTGAATCTTAAAAAGATTACAGGAGTGCTAAAGGGATCAGAGCACTTAGTCACATGTAGTGTTTAGCTATGTGTTAAGCATACACAAAAGTGTATACAAAACCTCATTTCTGTTTGGCTGATCTAATCTTGTGAGAAGCCAATGGAATGTCATATGTTGGCTACAGTTAAATCACTAGTTTCTTTGTTTACATGAAAACAAGCTCCTCCACACTTCTTTTTGCAGTGGCAAGAAGTCATAAGAGCATGTCTCAGGCTATTTGCTGTTAGTAAAGCCTAGTAAGATGGCAGCCATGTGATTTGTCTTCATAACTCATGGTGCTATCATTCATAAATATTGCAGAAAATTCACACAGTCACACAGTAAAGTAAAGCATTTCTCCCTCACATTTCACTCGTTTCTTCTACTAATACCCCCATTCTAATCCTAAATAATCCTTTATAGTATGATAGCGTAAAGGGCAGGCCCAGAATTAGCTATTTTGATATCTGTTTCTCCACTTTTCCTTCTGATTAAAATCTTCACTAACCGCTTCCTTTGTAAACAAATTTAGTACTAGAATTTATGGTCAGATAGACGGTTGTTTCTGATTTTCTGATTTTTCTTTTTTAAAAAAGGACTGGATTTCATACAATTAACTTTTCCAATTCTTTCTTAGGTACATGTGTTAAAATTAAACATTGACTGACACTAACCCACAACACTATGGCATTATTTGTATACCATCTACTGCCTAGCCATATGGCTTTCAATTTTTAACAGTATTTTTGTGCCTACAATTTCTTTCCCTAGTAACTTTTTGGAATTTTCCTACCTATAAGTGTCTATAAAATTAATGGTGTCTCTTGTTGTCCCAATACCTTAATATCTTATATTAAGTCACTACAAGACCTACATTGACTTTTCAAGTATGTAGTATTATTAACTATGTTTAAAGCTAGTTGAACAGATATCATCTTGGTACTCTGGAATGGTACGACATACTCTATCTGCTAAGTAAAGAAAATTACAAAGAAAATATAATCATGTATACATAGCAGGGAGTTAAGAGACAAGATTCAAGGTAACATAAACTGCAGCAACTGTGTACATGAAATAAATAAAGCTGAAGCATCAAGCTTTTGAACTTGTGACTATCTGCCATAGTTTGGGGACAAAGCTAAAGAGACCACAAATCCTTAAGATGAAAGAAAGAAAGAAAGAAAGAAAGAAGAAAGAAAGAAAACAACAGGAAGGAAGGCAATTTAAAATTGGATGAACAAGAGGCTGGAAGGATGGCTTAGTGGTTAAGGCATTTCCCTGCAAAGCCAAAGGACCCAGGTTCACTTCCCCAGGACCCACATAAGCCAGATTCAGAAAGGTGGTGCATGTGTCTGGTGGTCATTTGCAGTGGCTGGAGGCCCTAGCACACCCATTCTTTCTCTCTCTCACACACACACTCTCTCTCCCTTTTTCTCTGTCAAATAAATAAATAAAAATAAAACATATTTTAAAATTGGACCAACAAGCAAAAGTCTGGATGCATAATAGACTGAATGAAAAATAAACAAGAGGCCAAGTCTGACATCTTCCAAAGGCTTAGTGGCAAGTTTGCACCTCCTTAGCTGGGCATGATGGCAGCACTCAGGAGGCAGAGGTAGGAAGATCGCCATGAGTTATAGAGGCCAGCCTGGGACTACAAAATGAATTCCAAGTCAGAGCCTACCTTAAAAAGCTAAAAAGCAATTTTAAAAAAAATCAAAGTTTGCACCTCGTGTATTTTCTTTTTGAGAGAAATGCATGAATACCCAAAGGACAGTGGCCGTAGCGCAGGTGTTTCAGGTAAGGGAACATAAGCAGAGACAAGCCAGCTTCTCCAAGGATGCTGGCAATATTTCCTTAGTTCTTAGAAGTCTCTTTCTAGTAACCCAGTCTGTACTCTGACAGCAAGGTAAAATTTTGTCGAATCCCTGGACATATTTCCCTCAGCATTTCTACTATGTTGTCATGATGATGCAAAATATTTTGAAAGTGAAAAGGCTAAATCAGTAGTTATGCACACACATTGACATGCTCCATGCATATGATTTCAGCTAGGATTGCAAGCATTTTCTCTAATTTTGTTTCCCATAATTTAAGTTTACTAACTTACTGCCTAAAATCAGTTGATAGATAAACTGTACTGAACAATAATGCATGTCAAAGTTTGGCAAAACCCTTCAGTGGATGGGGGCTAATTAACTTCATCAGGTAACTGTTTGCATTTTACCTGTAAATCCAAAACTGACTACCAAATACACTGGCCACGTGTCAGCTAGTGGTCACCAATGAACCTCAGGATGAGACTGTCAACGTTGGGGAAGAGGGATACTAGTCAAGAATCAAGGTGGTTTTTCTTTCTTTTTTCCTGCAAGTGTTTTGCATCTCTTCTCCTCAATTCATGGAAACTCTTACAGGCTATTAGGTTAATAAGCAACTGAAAAAAAAGCAACTATGTATTTCCTAAATTTTGGCCATTTGACAGAGCATGCACACTAGTTAGGATTACAAATACTAGCTTCCAGGTTTAACATCACAGTTAGGTAGGTATCTGTTACATATAACCTGTTATAATCACCAGGATGAATCAGCATGAAGGCAGCATATATTAAAATATGGAAATTAGAGCCGGGCGTGGTGGCCCACGCCTTTAATCCCAGCACTCAGGAGGCAGAAGTAGGAGGATTGCTGTGAGTTTGAGGCCATCCTGAGACTCCATAGTGAATTCCAGGTCAGCCTGGGCTACAGTGAGACCCTACCTCGAAAAACCAAATATATATATATGGAAATTAGTAGTATCAAAATGTTTTATATTTATTAGTGCCATATTTACAAACAAGTGACTAGATGCAAAATTAATTAAGCACTAGATAGATTAGTTTCAAATGATCACTATGTATTAATCCATATGCATTTACTTATGCATTAATATTTTTAAAGTGGTTTACTCTAACAAAAACAATTACACTTTAAAAGTTAAGGACATTCAGAGCAAGATGTAATGGCACATGCATTTAATCCCAGCACTTGAGAGGCTGAGCTAGGAAGATCCCCATGAATGGAAGGCTAGCCTGAGGCTAACAGGTGAATTCCAGGTTGGCCTAGGATATAGTAAGACCTTACCTCAAAAAAAGAAAAAGAAACGATATAAGGATGTTAAACTTCATAGAGTTGTAGTCATTCTTAGAGTGAACACTAACCTTTTTTGGTAAGTGAATATGTTCTGCAGGTTTAACTTCCTAAAGGTCTTGGTATGTTTTTCCCCACTTACAAATATATATGATATGTAAAATATCATACAATATATTGGTTAACAGTTTGCTGTTTCATTCTTCAAAGTTTGTAGAAAAATATGATAGTACAAATTCTTGTAAAAATCATAATATAAACCGGGCATGGTGGCACACACCTTTAATCCCAGCACTCTGGAGGCAGAGGTAGGAGAATTGCTGTGAGTTCGAGACCACCCTGAGACTACAGAGTGAATTCCGGGTCAGCCTGAGCTAGAGTGAGACCCTCACCTCAAAAAAAATCATAACATATAAGAATCCTATAGCTACATTTGGAAAGAAAATTTTTCATTAAAAACATGTTACTTTTGGGCTGGGAAGATTGCTCAGTGGTTAAGGCACTTGCCTGCAGAGCCAAACAACTGGAGTTTGATTTCCTCAGTCCCACATAAAGCCAGATTGCATAAAGTGGTGAATGCATCTGGAGTTTATTTGCACTAGCTAGAGGATCCAGTGCACCAATTCTCCCTGTCTGTCTCTCTCTGCTTACAAATAAATAAATAAAATATGTAATGTTATTTTTACCTGTTCAATTATCATTACTGGCATTTGAAGAACTTTCATGATTTCTTTCACCATTGAGGATTAAACACAGGGCCTCACACATGTTAGTCAAATGCTCTGTCACTGAGCTATAGCCCCTGCCATCTTGTGATTTTGATATATTTCCTTTTCTGTATTTTACTAATTTATTGAGAAATGGTAGACCAAACTTATGCTGTACTTGAGATTAAAATGGGAAAGCCAGATATATTTATTTTGAGTCATGAATTTCCATACATAATGGTATCTGTGGCTAAGAAGTTTAAATCTTTTTATTAGAGTACCTTCCCATATAACAAGAATAACAGCAATAACAATGTCAAGAAAACTATTTATTAAATGATTTCTTTTTGCCTGTGCTCTTAACTATCATGTTCCAACCATTTGTATGAACTTGAAATTAATTTGAAACTAGATATACAGCATTTACTCATCTCTATAAAGGCATTCACTGTTACCAAGGAAAATTACTATCCTTGGTGCTGAAAGTCTCCTGCTCCATCTTTGCAATGGGAAGATGAGAAAGCTTCTCAAAGACATATCGTCCCATTGAAATTATATATTGGATAAATGTGCATACCTTAAATAAAAATGTTCACACCTCAAACATCACATATGTTAATGCCTTATTATAAGATCAATATTAATAGCCTACTAATTCACACACACACACACACATATATACTTTTTTTTTTGGTGAGGTAGGGTTTCACGCTAGTCCAGGCTTACCTGGAACTCACTCTGTAGCTCTAAGCTGGCCTCAGACTCACAGTGAAACTCCTACCTCAGCCTCCTGAGTGCTGGGATTAAAGGTGTGCACCACCATGCCCGGCCATGCCTAGTAATTCTTACTATGTTTGATTGTTGGAAAGTTGCTTCTAAGAGAACAGTTCAAAAAAACAGTACATGAGACAAATTTATAAATGTTCCAGACATCCAAAAACATATCACTACCAAACAAAAAGCTCACTCTGTTCGTTCTACATAATATTTATGTAGATGTAAGAATTAAAGGATTTGTTTAAAAATAAATACCTGTAATCTAATTCTCTAGCTGCATTAAAGCACTCTTGATTACAAGCTTTAATTCAATGCTTAGAATGACTTAGAAATTAGGGTGAAATTGTCTTGCCTAGGAGGATTGCTTTCTTGCTCCTGAGTTAAGGTCATGTCCAGGAGATAGCTCTCTTTTTATACATGCACATAAATAGAAGTTCATGAAAACTTAGTATAAATTCTTCTAGAGAAGCAAATCCATAGTCAATATTGACCACAGGCACCCTATGCGTGATGGATCCATGGACTTGTCTTCATAGCAAGAACAACATGGGGAAGACTGTCTTGTTCATTAGGGCAAAGGAATTTCTGTGCCCATTTCAGAACTTTTTATTTTTTTTATTTTTTTTATTTTTATTTTATTTTTAATTTATTTATTTGAGAGTGACAGACAGAGAGAGAAAGAGGCAGATAGAGAGAGGGAGAGAGAATGGGCGCACCAGGGCCTCCAGCCACTGCAAACGAACTCCAGACGCGTGCGCCCACTTGTGCATCTGGCTAACGTGGGTCCTGGGGAGTCGAGCCTCGAACCGGGGTCCTTAGGCTTCACAGGCAAGTGCTTAACCACTAAGCCATCTCTCCAGCCCCCCATTTCAGAACTTTAGAAGCCAGAAGAGCCTATGCTGGCTTGTGCTCCTGCTTGATTAGTATTCTTTACAGTCAAAACATAAATATAATCTAAACTTTATGTGTACATTTGTTCTCATGAATTCACATCTTACAGTTAAAGAACTGTATCGTGTTTCAAATGAGGTGGAAGAGAAGGACTGTCACATTAAAGTTGTCCTCTGACCATGGTACGCATGTGCCTGCACTCACACCTCACACATGGACATGTGCAGTACACATTACACACAACATTTAAAAATATTTTTATTTGTATTCACTTATTTGAGAGAGAGAGAGCGAGAGAGAAAGAGGCAGATAGAGAATGTGTGCTGCAGGACCTCCAGCCGCTGCAGGTGAACTCCACGTGCATGTGCTACCTTGTGCATCTATCTGGCTTATGTAGGTCTTAGGGAATTGAACCTGGGTGCTTTGGCTTTGCAGGCAAACGCCTTAACTGCTAAGCCATCTCCCCAGCCCAACACACACATTGTTAATATGTAGTCAAATTTGCAAAGCTGAGAAGTACCTCAGTTGGGATTCCAAGCTAGGCAGCCTGCCTCTAGAGCCTGCCACGGCTTTCCTGTGCTAATGTGCTCCCGATCTCTGGACTCTGTACAATTTACTTGCCGTTTCAGTTGTCTGGAAAGCCTTTCACGACCCAACCTACCTGTGTGATTCTTGCATATCTCACAACTGACTCCAGTTGTCCCTTCTTTGTGACAGTTTCTTTAACCCTTCTGGGAGGAGTTGGCGTTTTGGTGCCCAGGACACATCGAATGCTCAGAATGGCCATTTGGTGTTATGGGCAGGAAGCAATTATGATGTGGGACAAGCCTGATTTGTCTTTATGGCTCTACTGTATATTGGGTATGTGACTTATGGAAAGTCAATCTCTCTAAATGTGTGTGTCTTTTGAGATTAACAGTACCTCTTTCAAGGAGTTATTTTGATGAAATGAGTTAATTTTTATGACACGCATCTGCTACAGAGACTAAGCCATAACAAGAAATCATTACTTCTCTCACCACCTCCTCCAGGGCAGCCCGGGCAATTGAGTGAAAAGGGTTCCTACTGGCTGCTCAACCCTGTCATCTGGCAGAGCTTGGTAGGCACTAGTGAAAGCTAATACCTAAGGACACAATTTAGATAGTCCTTTTGTCTAGTTTATGGGCACAAAGTATAATGAAGAAGTAACTATTGGCAAAGAGAATTCGGTCTGGACTTCTTTCTTGCCTTTATACAACATCTACAGCTTTTGTTTATGATTTAAAAATTAAGCTACACTATCTCTTTAAACATATCAGGTTTAGGTAAACAAGGCAGGGATGGCTCAGCAGTTAAAAGTGCTTGTCTGAAAGCTTGCTGATCTGAGTTCATTCCTAGCCAGCACCCACATAAAGCCGGGCACAAAGTGACACACACATCCGTGATCCCATGGGCTCATAGCACTGGATGGTTGAGTGTGAGGAATCAATAAGCTCACAGTCTCTGGGCATGGTGGTGCGCGCCTTCAATCCCTGCACCCAGGAGGCAGAAGTAGGAGGATTTCTGTGAGTTCTGGGCCAGCCTGAGACTACATAGTGAATTCCAGGTCAGTTTAGGATAGAGTGAGACCCTACCTTAAAAAAACAAGAAAAGAAGCTGGGCGTGGTGGTGCACGCCTTTAATCCCAGCACTTGGGGGGCAGAGGTAGGAGGATCACCATGAGTTCAAGGCCACCCTGAGACTATATAGTGAATTCCAGGTCAGCCTGGGCTAGAGTGGAACCCTACCTCGAAAAACAAAAACAAAAACAAACAAACAAACAAAAAATTGGTGCGCCAGAGCCTCAGTCACTGAAATCAAACTTCTGACACTTGCTCCACCTAGTGGGCATGTGCGACCTTGCGCTTGCCTCACCTTTTTTTTTTTAAGAGTGAAACCCTACCTCAAAATAAAAAAAATAAAACCAAAAACAATAAAAGAAGTTCACAGTGTAGCTAGTGTGATACACACAGGAGCAAAATTAAGAGAGTTCCTGTATCAAAGAAGTCGGAAGGCGAGGATAAACACCTTGCCATTGAACTCCAAATACATGCACACATACATATACATACATACTCACACATACAAATAAATATTGTTTTAATTTTTATTTTTACTTATTTCTTGACAGAGAGAGAGAGAGAGAGAGAGAAATTGTTGGCTAGGGAGGTCACTGATAACTCCAAAACATTATAGGCCATTGCTGAGGCTCTTGGTCTCCCACCAGGAATAGATGGTAAGACCCTATTGCTGAAGACTCCACATACCTGAGCTGCGAGGTCACTGAGAAATCCTGCTGGAGCTGAGCTAAAAACCTCCTCCCTATAGACTAGCTGGCAGAAAGCTGGAAAAAAGCCACACTGCATGCAGTTCAATGGGAGAGAGAAAAATCACCAGTGGAGATATGCAACAGTGGACACTGCAAGCCTTAAATGTGGCCAGCCAGGTCAAATGAGCTAACAGGTGCAATAGTGGCATGACTGTTATGGGGAAAACCAACCACTCTCTAATTGAACTGGAGGCCCTCTCCTTGGGAGGGAATACATGCCTGATACTGAAAAACTACAACAGGGGTAGTCATGAGCCCTAGGAGTGTAACATCTGCTGGTGTCTGGCTAAATGTGTATACTGTGTTCACTAAACTGCCCAGTGAGCATTTCTTTTAATGTTCATACCCATTTATTAATGCTACTCTCACTTTTTGTTAGAGAAGCTTCTCTTTTCAGATGGCAGTGACCTTGGGATGACTCAGAAGGCACCATGGTGCTGAGAAGAAGTGACAGAGGAGTGCTCAGCACTGAAACATCTCTGTCACATCTTCCAAGGCTCAGGGTCCATTGCAGAAGAGGTGGTGGAAAGAATGTAAGAACCAAAGGAAGGGTAGGACTCCTTACAATGTGCTCCTCCAGACACAAAATAGACTGGATAGCCCTTACTTCAATGTGTCTGATACTACCTACATAAGAATATCATAATAGGAGGAAAAGATGATGACATCAAAATAAAAGAGAGACTGACTGAGCGGGGGAGGGCATATGATGGAGAGTGGAGTTTCAAAGGGGAAAGTGGGCAGAGGTAGTGAATTGCCATGGGTTATTGTCTACAATTATGGAAGTTGTCAACAAAATAAATAAATAAAAGTTTTCACACAAAAAAGAAATGTTCCAGGGCCAATTCCTCGAGATATTAAATTATGAAATATGAGAGTAGAAATAGAAGAAGGGCACTTAGGTGAGAATACTGTACACTACTGTCTCTTGTGAGTTTGTATCCCATATTTTTAGTCTCTGCTTAATAGATCCTTCAAGTACTACAGATTGATGGACTTCAGAAATCTACACACCTGCCATTAGAAGAAACCATAGCTTATGTATATTAGAGGTCATTCTAAATGTGTGAACAAGCTGGCAATCTACAAAATCTGAGGTGACCATAGCTGGAGTCCAGATAGACTTAATTGCTTTCCACAGGAATAAATCAGTAGATAATAATATGACAGGTGGAAATAGGGTATTACTTCCAAAAATAAGTTTATAAAATTATCCAAATAAATTAATATATGAATTATTTGAAAATGAATAGCAGGTCCTCAGAATAGCCCTACCTATAACCAAATAATAAAAGCACAGATTTAGGATCAAGGTGTAAGTAACTATATGATAAAAGTATGGATTCAGTATCAGATTGTTAATGAAGCTGCCTGTCTTGTTTTCCTCAATAGCAATCATCTATCCTTCTTTCTGAAAATATGCATTATGTTCCCATTATAAACTTTAAATGTAAGCCTCTTATGTTTCTGTTTTTTTCCTCTGTTTTATTTCTGTATGTATATATGCATTATTTTTGGTTGTTTGTTGTTTGTTTGCTTTTGAGATAGATTCTCACTGTAGCTCAGGCTTACCTGTAACACACTCTGTAGTCTCAGATGGCCTCGAACTCATAGCAATCCTCCCACCTCTGTCTCCCCAGGGCTGGGCTTAAAGGTGTGCACCTTCCGGCCCTGCATCTAGCGGTTTTTGGTTGCTTTTTTTAAAGACATGGTCTCATGTGGTACAAACTGGCCTCATACTTGCTATTAAAGCTGGCATTCACTGAGTTCCTGATCTTCCTGCCTCTACCTCCCAGGTACTGAAATTACAAGTCTGTGGGCCACCATCATGTTTTTTTTTTTTAATTGTTGTTTTGTTTTTGTTTTTGTTTTTCCTTTTACTTTTACTTTTTATGTATTTCCTGCTGTCTAGTCATGGGAGGTTAAAAATATCATGAAGTCCCATCCTTACTTCTCATTTGAGGCAGGGCCTTGATAATCTAAGATTCTCTCTACTAATGGTAGGGTCCCATTATCCTTTCTCAGACATTGACCCTCACAAAAGTAGATGAAAAAATATACACTCAAATAACTCTTGAAGTGAGTAAAAAGACATTCTGTTCAAAGAAGAACTGCAAATTGTCTACTAACACAAAGATGTACAACCTTAGATCTCAAAGCATGTATGATCCAGTATTGTGACAGCTTTGTGTATATAGTGAATTTCAGGTTAGCCTGGGCTACAGTCAATACACTACCTTAAAAAATAAGAATAAATAAATAAAACCTCAAGCTGGGCATGGTGGCGCACGCCTTTAATCCCAGCACTTGGGAGGCACAGGTAGGAGGATCACCGTGAGTTTGAGACCACCCTGATACAACATAGTGAATTCCAGGTCAGCCTGAGCTAGAGTGAGACCCTACCTCAAAAAAACAAAAAACAAAAACAAAACAACAACAGTAACAAAAACCTCAAAGGAGACAATTCAGCCTGGAATCAGTCAATTTAGAGCAAAACCAAGGAAGGTGGCAAGTGTACTGAGAAGAATGTCTGCCCATGGCCCTGCACTGAAGCAGCTGGAGTGGGAGATGATATTGTGCCCACAAACCATGGCAGGGCAACCTTTCCAACCCAGTGGCAAACACCAGAACAGAGTGTTGCTTTCATACCAAGACACCTGGTCGCAAGCAGCTGCTACTAATTTGTTAAGGGTGTGGAAGGGAGACAAAGCCCAAAGCCCATCAAGTAAAAGTCCAGGATTTCTCAGGATACATCTCATTAAAATAAAATAGTTTTCAGGGTCAACTTGCCTACTAAAGTGATCAAAAGAAAATATATTAGGAGTCCACTATAATCTTTAAAAATTATTTTCATTAAGCTGGGCGTGTTGGCGCACACCTTTAATCCCAGCACTTGGGAGGCAGAGATAGGAGGATCGCCATGAGTTCAAGGCCACCCTGAGACTACATAGTGAATTCCAGGTCAGCCTGGGCTAGAGTGAAACTACCTCAAGAAAATATTTTTTTTCATTTATTTATTTGCAAAGAGACAGAGCGGGAGGAGAAAGAGAGAGAGTGAGTGGGCATGCCAGGGCATCTTCCTGATGCAAATGAACTCCAGATGAATGTGCCACTCTGTGCACCTGCCTTTATGTGGATACTTGGGAATTTGAACCCAGGCTGGCAGGCTTTGCAAAGCAAGTGCCTTAACCACTGACCTTCAAAAGCTACACAGATAATCATACTATTCAAACAAGTTCCGGGCCCCAACTTGCCCTTCAAGACAGCAGCTGCAATGCTGTGCTACCCTAAAAAGAAACGTTCTCTGTGCCCATACCCATATAGCCAAGGTAAACAATGGGCAGCGAGGAGCCTCTGACCGTTGGCCAGGGAGGACCATGAATGAGGGAGTTTCTCCAAAAATGAGTGCAGAGGCCAATCAAGGAACTGCATTCAAGGGAAGGAAGTTTGAGAATCTGACAGCTGCCAGGATTTAATCATTAATAAAAACTAGGAGAGCCTGTATGTTTCCTAGTTTTTAGTAAGAGATCCTATTCCCACTTTATGATGCAATATGAATAAAATTAGTCAGTTTTCCTTTAATTTATAAGGAGCCATCGCTGTGCTTGGACAGACACCACACACCACTGTGAAGAGCGTAGCAAGTCCCACATGTAGACCAGAAAGGCTGCGTTTGGGTGCCTGGGTGGCTGAAGACGTGACGGGAAAGATCAATAAAGGTCTCCCCATATCTGTTCTCTCTTTACAGTAAAAGTAACCCCAGATTTTCAGGATAAAGGCTACACTGGTTCACTTCCTCAGAATCAGTGCGTCAAGAGTGCAGCCGAGAGCTGGAGAGGTGGGTTAGTGGCTAAGGAGCTTGCCCACAAGGCCAAAGGACCCCGGTTTGATTCCCCAGGACCATGTAAAGCCAGATGCACAAGGTGGCACACATGCCTGAGTTTGTTTGCAGTGGCTAGAGGCCCTGGCCTGCCCATTCTCTCTCTATCTGCCTATTTCCCTCTCTCTCTTTCTCTCAAATAAATAAATAAAATAAAAATTTAAAAAATAAACAAGGGCTGGAGAGATGGCTTAGCGGTTAAGCACTTGCCTGTGAAGCCTAAGGACCCCTGGTTCGAGGCTCGATTCCCCAGGACCCACGTTAGCCAGATGCACAAGGGGGCGCACGCATCTGGACTTTGTTTGCAGTGACTGGAGGCCCTGGTGTGCCCATTCTCTTTCTCTCTCTCTCTCTCTCTCTGCCTCTTTCTCTCTCTGTCACTCTCAAGTAAATAAAGTAACAAAAAAAAATTGAAAAAAAATTAACAAGAAGAGCTTTAAAAAAAAAAAAAAAAAGAAAGCCCGGCGCAGTGGCATATGAAGCCGGGCGTGGTGGCATATACCTTTAATCCCAGCACTTGGGAGGCAGAGGTAGGAGGATTACCGTGAGTTCGAGGCCACCCTGAGACTACATAGTGAATTCCAGGTCAGCCTGAGCTAGAGTGAGACCCTACCTCGAAAAACTAAAAAAAAAAAAAAAAAAAACGATTGCAGCCAATTAAAGCAGAAGCGAGGTCTTCACCATCCTTCTCGTGAATCCTGCAAAGCGTCCTGATCCCCTTCCCACCGACAGCAAACCATCTATGCTATGAACTGGGAACATTACTCTAGTCATAAGAGACGGGAGAAGCATGGTGCTTTGGTGACTTTGTGGAACAGAAGCGCAATGCCAGCTAGGACTGCCAAATGAGAAAGAAACAGAATTCCATCTTGGGAACTTTCAGTTAATTTAGACATTTAACACATCAGCCAAAGATAGAGCTTAACTAAAAAAAAAAAAAAATTATCTTAATTAAACATTCTATTAAATGGCAGAAGTCATTGGAAAATCTACAGTAAAGAGGAGCATTCTCAATAGTCACTTTTCCCTTTTTAGTACCATTCTTCAGTTAGAATAAAACTAGGAAATTGCGCTGGAGAGATGGCTTAGTGGTTGAGGTACTTACTTACAAAGCCAAAGGACCCAGGTTGGATTCCCCAGTACCCATGTAAGCCAGATGCACAAGGTGGTGCATGTATCTGGAGTTCATTTAATTATAATAATAAAAAAAGAATAAAACTAGGACATTGATGAAAAACACACATAGAGTCATAAAAAATGACTTATTTCAAAGAAATATTTATATGGTTATAAAATTACACCTACATATACACATGTAGTTTTACTGAATTTGATTAAATAAAGGCAACATTCCAGTGTTAATCTAACATTAATAGAGCAATGAAGAACTCTGTATACAGGATCATCCTTTACTTAAATTAATTTATTTATTTGAGAGAGAGAAAGAGGCAGCAGGGGGAGGCGGGAGAGAATGAGCGCGCCAGGGCATCCAGTCACTGCAAACAAACTCCAGACACATGCGACCCTTGTGCATCTGGCTTACATGGGTCCTGGAGAACTGAACCAGGATCCTTTGGCTTTGCAGGCAAATGCCTTAACCACTAAGCCATTCCTCCACCCCCAGGATGATCCTTTTAGTGTCATCTATTTTTACATTGCCTTCCTAAGAGTTAGTCCAAGTTTATAAAAAAAACATGGTTATCCTCTGAGACAGAAGATTGAGACAGGTAATAATGTCTCCCATAATTTCTGACTTTCATTAATTTTTTACTGTGATTCTATCTAAACTTTTAATATAACAATACCAGCTTCTAAGCAATGGTCATAAATTCTGTTCCTAGCTCACTGATTGGAAGCAAAAAGCTAAAAATGATTTGTTTAGTCTACATCATTTTTTTCTCAGAAATCTTTTATTCTAGCCTCAGTGTAGAAGCTATATGTGGTCTGCAGAGAATGAAAGAACATGAAGAGGAAGAAGAGCAGTGTGTGGTGTTAGAAGTATGAGCCACAGCACTGAAGGTGCATGCCTGCAAAGTCTAAGGACCCAAGTTCAGTTCCCTAGTACCCACATAAAGCCAGATGCACAAGGTGGTGCATGCATTTGGAGTTCATTTGCAGTTGCTAGAGGCCCTGGCATACCCATTCTCTCTCTCTCTTCTCTCTCTCTGTAATAAGTAAAAAAAATAATTTTTTAAAAGCCAATACTAGGTATGTCAGGAGGCTGAGGTAGGAGGATCACTGTGAGGTCAAGGCCAGCCTGAGACTTCATAGAGAATTCCAGGTCAGCCTGGGCTAGAATGAGACCCTACCTTGAGAAACCAAAACAAAACAAAAAAAGAAGAAGAAGAAGGAGAGGAGAAGAAGCAGCAGTCAATGATGCGACTGCATGAGGAAATAAATGGAGTTTGTTTATAACATCCTATAAAAGGCTATTTGCATTGCTATGGATTCTTCTGGGCTTTGAGATTGTACCAAACAGCACAGTGTCTTGGTTACTGGGGATTCTCTAGCAATATTTATTGGTTTGGATAGAGAAACAGAGAAATTGACAACAGTTTAATCATTATTAGGAGTTTTCTGGCCATTTACACTAAAATGACAAAAGAAGTTAGAGGTATCACTTAACTGTAGTTGTATTTGTGTTATAACATTTGCTATGGGATTTAGATATATATATATATATATATATATATATATATATATATATATATATATATATATATATATATATATATATATATATATATATATATATATATATATATATATATATATATATATATATATATATATATATATATATATATATATATATATATATATATATATATATATATATATATATATATATATATATATATATATATATATATATATATATATATATATATATATATATATATATATATATATATATATATATATATATATATATATATATATATATATATATATATATATATATATATATATATATATATATATATATATATATATATATATATATATATATATATATATATATATATATATATATATATATATATATATATATATATATATATATATATATATATATATATATATATATATATATATATATATATATATATATATATATATATATATATATATATATATATATATATATATATATATATATATATATATATATATATATATATATATATATATATATATATATATATATATATATATATATATATATATATATATATATATATATATATATATATATATATATATATATATATATATATATATATATATATATATATATATATATATATATATATATATATATATATATATATATATATATATATATATATATATATATATATATATATATATATATATATATATATATATATATATATATATATATATATATATATATATATATATATATATATATATATATATATATATATATATATATATATATATATATATATATATATATATATATATATATATATATATATATATATATATATATATATATATATATATATATATATATATATATATATATATATATATATATATATATATATATATATATATATATATATATATATATATATATATATATATATATATATATATATATATATATATATATATATATATATATATATATAAAGCCTGATGGCCTGGGTTCAATCCCCCTGAACCATGTAAAGCCAGACACACAAAATGGCACATGCATCCAGAGTCTGTTTGCAACAGCAAGAGGTCTGGAAAGCCATTCTCTCCCAATCCCCCCCCCCATTACAAACACACACTCTATTTCTCTCCTCCTACACACACACACATACATGTACATATATGTATATATATATATATATATATATATATATATATAGAGAGAGAGAGAGAGAGAGAGAGAGAGATTGAAAGACATAGAGAGTGCACACGTGTGAGAGCGAGGGATAGAACTGGTACACCAAGCTAGGCGTGGTGGTGCACGCCTTTAATCCCAGCACTCAGGAGGCAGTGGTAGGAGGATCACCATGAGTTCGAGGCCGCCCTAAGACTACAAAGTGAATTCCAGGTCAGCCTGAGCTAGAGTGAGACCCTATAGCAAAAAAACAACAACAACAAAAAATGGTGCACCAGAGCCTCAGCCACTAAAATCAAACTCCTGACACTTCCTCCAATTAGTAGGCATATGAGACCTTGAGCGTGCCTCACCTTTATGCATCTGGCTTACGTGGGATTTGGAGAGAGATCAAACATGGGTCCTTAGGCTTCACAGGCAAGTGCCTTAACCGCTAAGCCAGCCCTAAGTAAATATATTTTTAAGAAGAAAGTAGTGTGAAAATATGATGATCAAAATACATCATGTACATGCACAAAATTTGTCAATTAAAAGTTTTAAAACGTCATCCAGAATTTTTCCTACCTGGTAAAAACCATTAGTACTTTTTAATGTACTGAATGTAAAACTAATTTAAAATTTTAAGTAAACTGGTCTGGAGAGATAGCTTAGTGGTTAAGGCACTTGCCTGCGAAGCCTAAGGACACATGATGAATTCCCCAGATCCCACATAGGCCAGATGCACAAGGTGAAGCATGTGCAAAGTTGCATATGGGCATGAGATGGTGCATTCATCTGGAGTTCAATAACAGTGGCTTAAGGCCCTGGCATGCCAATTCTTTCTCTCGCTCTCTCTCTTTCATTAGATAAAAAGGATTTGCCTCAAAAAAAAATTTAAGTAAATATCTAGACTATTTAATAAAAATTCAAATTAGGTTGAAAAGTTAAAAGAAAACATGCAGAGATGAGTTACTAGACTAAATTCTTGAGTTTTCAAGCAAATGAACAAAAATCAGAATATTTATTGTTAACAGTTCTTTTATCTCCTAGTTCTTAGGGAGGTGTAACTAAAGAGCCTCCAAAGAATTATGGGATGTCCATAAAACCTAGTCTCTGTTCATACGGTATCATAGGATAGGCAATATGATCATTTCCTACATCTTCTATGAGTTATTTTACTTAGGCTAGGAGACAGCATGTCTTAGGTGCTATTGTAAACAATAAAATAATTACCCTTTGATAGTAAAAGTGAATTTTCTCTACAAAGAGAAGATTGACTCGCTGTCAATTTTTGAGCTAGTCTAGCAGTTTAGAAATCTTTTCCCATTTCACTTAACTGTGCCTTTTCAGGTTAAAATAAAGAGCTGCCTCCAGGGAGCACACCTCCCAAGGTATCAGTAAGATCAATGAGAAATGCAATTTGTCAGGAAAGACACGTGAAGTTGGATGAGTCTCTTGGGATTAGACCTATTGTTAAAGATCCTACAGTAAAATTAAGTGGCACATGATGCCCAAAATCTCAGAAATTCTTGTAAGAATGACATGTAAAAAGAAAAAAGGGACAGGGGTGCAATTTTTGGCATAGATGTTAAGTTCCAAAGGAGTGGAACACTATACAAAGAAAATAAGACAAAACTAATATTAGCATTGCAAAAGAGACTATAAGAACTTATTTCAATGACTTTTAAGACGTTTAAATGATCATTGGGTATAACTCAAAATTTACTCTATTTTTTAAACATCAATATTTAAAACCTATTGCCATGATTATCAACATTTTGATGAGTACTAATTTCAAATTATTATTAAAGAAAGTTAAGTAGTTAAACTTATACAGATTAGAAAATATGTTCAATTTCTTTAATGAATTAAATGCTCTAATCCACTTTTTAATTTTTTATAAGAGAGAACGAGAGAGAGAGAGATGTCTGTCTTGCTTATGTGGGTTCTAGGGAGTCAAACCTGGGTCCTTAGCTTTCTCATGCAAATGCCTTAACCACTAAGCTATCTCTCGAGCCCCTAATCCACTTTTTTTTTTTTTTTTTTTTTTTGGTTTTTCGAGGTAGGGTCTCACTCTGGTCCAGGCTGACCTGGAATTAACTATGTAGTCTCAGGGTAGCCTCGAACTCTCAGCGATCCTCCTACCTCTGCCTCCCAAGTGCTGGGATTAAAGGCGTGCGCCACCACGCCCGGCTTTTCTAATCCACTTTTCAATATATATTTATAACTCAATATTGATTTTTATTTTTCCTGGATTTAACAATTTATTTAAACAATACCCAACACCTTTAATGTTGAACCAAAATGAACATGTACAGTTGTTCCTCGATATCCACAGGGTTCACATCTATGAATTTTAACCAACTTCATATAAAAAAGTTAATTTCACCTATATTGAATATGCACAGCTCTTTTCTCATTATTCTTCCCTAATTGGTACCATAAAGAAATTGCATAGCATTTACATTTACTGTAAGTATTTTGAGATGAAATAAAGTATATAGGAAGATATGCATATATTATATGCAAATACTTTTATGAGAGGAATTTGAGTATGCATGGAATTTATCTTCAGGAAACCTGGAACCAATGCATGCACAGATAAGGAAAGTTGACAATACTCACAGTGGTTCCTCTTAGAATCCCATGTACTTCAGAGCCCTCTTTCCTTAATCGCATTCAAACTATATCCCTCTTGGGTTGAACTCATTAGAGAAAAAAATATTACTTAAAGTAAAAGACCAACTTAAAGGTAATCCTTTTGTCACAGCAAATGGGCTCACCCCATCAAGTCTATAAAGTACAGAGATATTTAGCACAGCTTAAAAGTGGGTAACACAGTTTGAGTCCAGACTTAACTAGGCAATTTACAAACTGTGCAATCAGGGTGTCTCAGAGTCCCGGTCACATCTTTCTTGAGGCAGCGACAATTGCACCACATGCAGTTCCTTCAGATGTTCTGTGCATTTTCCTGTCTTATAGATGAGAAGCTTGTGAAAAATTTTGTTTCTTGACATTTTCATTGACTATATATATATGTATATATATGTGTATATATATGTATATGTATATATATATATATATATATATATTACATTTTGATCATATATACCCCACATTACCCTCCCTTATTCCCCTAAAGCCCACTGTATTCCTTCTTGTCTCTTACTAGTGGCTATGCCATGGAAGAAAATCCCCTCCCTGTTCCCCAGCAACCGCTAACTGTTAATAACTCATTAGTAATGGGAGCGACCTCTCAAAGTCATTCCCTATTATAGGAGGATGTTGACTGGCCCTATCATGTGCACATCTTGTTTCTTGACATTTTCATTGACTATATATATATATGTACATATATATATATATATATTACATTTTGATCATATATACCCCACATTGCCCTCCCTTATTCCCCTAAAGCCCACTGTATTCCTTCTTGTCTCTTACTAGTGGCTATGCCATGGAAGAAAATCCCCTCTCTGTTCCCCAGCAACCTCTAACTGTTAATAACTCATTAGTAATGGGAGCGGCCTCTCAAAGTCCTTCCCTATTATAATAGGATGTTGACTGGCCCTATCATGTGCACGTCTTGTGCAGATACCCACAGCGTCTGTGTACTCATAAGGGCAGTAGCCTCGTCCTGTGCAAAGCCTCCAGCTCTTCCTGACCCTGACCCTCCTGGGATACTGATACTTTGTTCCCACCCATGGACAATGCCAAATAAATGAATACCTCCAAAACACAGCTCATGCAAAGAATCCAGTCAGCCAGGTGTGGTGGTGCACGCCTTTATTCCCAGCACTCAGGAGGCAGAGGTAGAAGGATTGCTGTGAGTTCAAGGCCACCCTGAGACTACATAGTGAATTCCTGGTCAGCTGGGCTAGAGTGAGACCCTACTTCCAAAAAAAAAAAAAAAAAAAATGCAGTCTATCATTGCTGAAGTTGTAATCATAGCGACTCAGCTATGAAAATGAAGGACAACAGGATTTTCAGTGGATGCCCCAGGATTCACTAAAGTGAGAAAACTGCAGGTACGGGGGAAAATGTGGTACAGCCCTCAGTCGTCTATTTCTCTAGGTGAAAATCCAAATTAAAGGATGTGGACGGTGTGTGTGTGTGTGTTGTTGTTGTTGTTGTTGTTTACATGTTTTCAAATGTCCAGAGCAACATCTACTCTTTTCCTTGGGGATGACCTGCTTCATTTATTCAGTCAACAGAGGTTTCTTGAGGGCTACTTGTTTTAAGTACTAGGGACCTAGCAGGGACAAGACTCTGCTGTCATGGATCTGCATGACAGGGGCCAGACAGAAAATAAACAAAATGGGGATAGAGAGATGGCTTAGTGATTAAGGTGTCTACCTGCAAAGCCTAAGGACTCATGTTTGACTCTCCAGAACCCACAGAAGCCAGACACACAAGGTGACGCAAGGGCACGCATGAGCACAAGATGGCACATGCATCTGGGGTTTGATTGCAGTATCTGGGGACCCTGGTGTGCCAACTTTCTCTCTCTCACTCTAAAAAAAATACAAAAAAGAAAAAGAAACAAGTAAGTAAATGGGATAATTCAATTCATACAATGAAGAAAACAAAACAGTTATAAGATAGATGGCTGCACGGTTGCACATGGCAATGAATTCCTTCAGACTGAAGTGCCTCTGTGAGGAGATCATATGACCATAAGGAGTGGCAAGAGTACAATGTGAAGCAACAAAAATCAAGGAAGAGGAAACAACACCATGATCTAAATTGGGAGTCAAGAAATGAAACAAGGGGTTGATTGTTCTCTGTGTTGATCTCCTTCACCCTTGTGCTGGTACCTGGTTCACCAAGAAAACAGCACCCTTGCTTGTTTTGCCAATTATTCTTAGTTTCAACTGGGGCCCTTTTGAGGTGTGATGGGGTGGCTCTCTCCTTAGGATCTGCATCTATCAGAAAAAGAGAAGCAGATTCTCCAATGGAGAGTTAAGTTAGCACCAGACAAATGGGATAACCCTTGTTTTTTTTATAGAGAATTTAATAGGTGTAGGCCCTCTTGTAGGCCACGATTAGTGGTAACTTGATAATGGAGAGTGGGCTCGTGTTTGGATATGGTTCTGACAGACCAAAAATGAACCCAACATGACTCAGGGAAATTTTGCAGAAGAGGGGGCAGAAAGAATGTTAGAGCCACATGTTGGGTCATGATACGCAGACATTTATCCTACCCATAACTGTGGGCTAACTCCACAATGCATGACCCCTATACCTCAACAAGGAGAGGTCAGGGGGAGGGGGTAGGACATGGATGAGGCTAACAATGGTACCAATTTGACTGTATTCACTGAGTACAAAACTAATTAATAAAAAAATAAATTAAGTTAAAAAAAGAAAGAAAGAAAACGAGGGGCTGAAATGATGGCTCAGTGGTTAAGGCACCTGCCTGTAAAGCCTAACAATCTCGGTTCAATTCCCCAGTACCCACATAAAGGCAGATGTACAAAGTGGCACATGTGTCTGGAGTTTGTTTGCAGCAGTTGGAGGCTCTGGTGTGTACATTCTCTCTGTCTATCTCTCTCTGTTTACAAAGAAAAAAAGGAAGGGAGGAAGGGAAGAAGGAAGAAAGGAAGGGGGAAGGAAGATAAAAACCAATAAATTACCACTTGTCAGTTACCTTAAGTATCATACCTATTACCAAATTTCCCAGAACTTTAAATCAACCACTTAACAAACATACTTTAAATCTCATTTTCATAAACAATGTGAGGTGTGCTAACTATTAATGCTGAACCTGTCATGGTCTAGGACTAAATGTAACATGAAAGCAATTGAGAATAACAAAATCTGATGAGCGCATTATCACAAGTTGCATAAAAGGTCTTTGTAAAAACAGTTACATAATTTTGCTCATTTGGGGTCAGTAAATGTGAATGCCTGGGTTGGGCTATGAAGAATCAGTAGGAAATTTTTGTCAGACAAGGAAATGATTAACTTCCTTGATGAACATCTACTCCATGGACCAACACATGAACATTTTGCACCTAAACCATAACAACATATGAAGCTGAACTTTCCAATTGTAAGTATAGAGCTTCCCAGTGCTATAGTAATTCTGCTTATCAGAAAATCGTCTCCTGAAGAATGACCTTGTCTCTGACCATCTTCTCACCATCTTCATTTGGATAGCCCAGCTCATATAGATTTAATATCATGCCTAAAAGATATTTTCTTGCCCCAAACATTTTCCTCATTTATATCCTTCCTTTCAGTGAAGAAACCCATTCTGAACCCTGGTAATTAGCTCCCCAACACCCACGTTGACCTCTCCATCTAATATTGTCAACTTTGCCCTTAGTCAGCCAGTCTTTCTCTTCACTGTGCCTGCCATTCATATTTTTCCAATGTTTTCATTTTCCCTTCTGAAATGCATCTCCTAACTCCAAATCAAATTTCAGTTCATGATACTCTGAAACAGAGGCTGGGAAGATGGCTCAGTGCTTCAAGGTGAGCTTGAATCCTGCCAACCAGAGATTCTCAGAATCTATATAAAGCCAGAAACAAAAGTGGCACTCACGCCGGGTGTGGTAGTGCACGCCTTTAATCCCAGCACTCGGGAGGTAGAGGTAGGAGGATCGCCTTGAGTTGGAGGCCACCCTGCGACTACATAGTGGATTCTAGGTCAGCCTGAGCTAGAGTGAGACCCTACCTTGAAAAACAAAAAAAAAAAAAAAAGTGGCACCCAAGCCAGGCGTGGTGGCACACACCTTTAATCCCAGCACTCAGGAGGCAGAGGTAGGGAGGTAGGAGGATTGCCTTGAGTTAGAGGTCACCCTGAGACTACATAGTGAATTTCAGGTCAGCCTGGGTTAGAGTGGGAGATACTACCTCAAAAAAAAAAAACAAAATGTGGCACCTGCATCTGTGATCCTAGCAAGTCTGTAGCAATGGGATGGAGTCAGGGCCACGTACTCTAGACGTCCCAGAAACAAAACAGTCACGAGAGAGACAGTGTTCCGAACAGGATGGAAGGAGCAAAGCAACACCCTGAGGGCATGTCCTCTGACGTCCACACACTCTCCATGGCACCCACACTCCCATCCACATATGCAAACATCATTATATACATGCACACAAATAAATGAAAAGGCTGTTCTAAAACAACATGAATATTTTGATCAAAGAACACATAAGGCTTAAGACACTGAGCTCGGGGCTACTTTCGTTGACCTCTCCAGGCATGTGTTCATTGACCTTCACCTTCTCTCCCCATCTGCCTGGAAGCAGAAAGGCAGGGAAAGGTCAGAGACAAGGTCATTCTTCAGGACACAGGGAAAGGTCAGAGACAAGGTCATTCTTCAGGACACGGTTTTCTGATAAGCAGAATTTCTATAGCACTGGGAAGCTCTATACTTACAATTGGAAAGTTCAGCCTCATATGTTGTTGTGGTTTAGGTCCAAAATGTTCATGTGTTGGAACAGTTGGTACCCGGGTGGTGGTGTTGTTTTGGAAGCTGTGGAACCATTGTGAGGTGGGGGTCTAACTGGAAGAAGTGGGTTTCCAGGGTATCAGCCTTGAGGCATTCAGACCAGTCCTACTTCAGGCCCCAGTCTCCAAGCTTCTTGGTCTGCCAAGATATGAGCAAGTCATTGTACATTCCTGCTGCCAGGGAGCCATCCAAAGCCATGGCTTCCTCTCAAACTATGAGCCCCCCCCCCAAAAAAAATATTGCTTCTTCCCACAAGATACAGTTAGTCAGGTATTTGGTCATAGTGATGAGAAAAGTAATTAGTATACATGGGACTTTATGTCTCTTGTCTCTTGTATGAGTCCTTTTTCCAACCATAATAACGACACCTAAAGCAGGCTACCAATGAAGAAAATAAGGTTATTTAGCTCTCAGTTCTGGACTGTGAAAGTACAAACAGTATGGCATGAAGTCCTAAAGCTCAGGGCTACGGAGATGGGTATGTGTAGCAGACAGCTTCAGGTTCGCTGAGATAAACTTCCAGACCAAGCACAGTTATGGAGGAAGGGATTTACTGAAGCTTACAGATCCAGGGGAAGTTCCATAATGGCAGAAGAAGCTGGCCTGCCTTTACAGGACCAAGCAGAGAGAGAGAAGTACAAGCCAAAAGCCAAAAGCCACACAGCACAGCACACTTCAGGAACTCCAGCTAGGCACACTTTGCATCTCTTTAGATTGAAATCTGAAACCCAGCACCACACCTTAAGATCCACCCAGTGACACTGCCTCCAGCCAGGTGGCTGCAGATGCAAACTACAAACAATAAAGAACTGAATATATTGGAGGCCATCTATTCAAACTACCACAGTATGTCTATAAAGTGCTTACCTCAAACACATGAGGACCTGAGTTCAGATCCCTAACTCCCATGTAACAGCCAGGCATCTAGTGCATGTCTGTAATACTAGCACTGGGGAGGTGGAATTAGGAGGACCCCTGGGGCTCATTGGCTAGCTAGTCTAGCCAAATCAGTGAGCTGCATGTTTAGTGAAAGACCCTCTCTCAAAAAAGTTAGGTAGAGGCTGGAGTGATGGCTTAGAGGTTAAGGCACATGCCTGCAAAGCCTAAGAACCTGGGTTTGACTTCCCAGAATCCATGTAAGCTAAATGCACATGGTGGTACATGCATCCGGAGTTTGTTTACAGTGGCAGGAGGCCCTGGCATGCCAATTCTCTCTCTCTCATAAATAAATAAAGTGGAGAGTGATTGATTAAGACATCTGATATCCGAAAAACCAAAAAAAAAAAAAAAAAAAAAAAAGGCCGGGCGTGGTGGCGCACGCCTTTAATCCCAGCACTCGGGAGGCAGAGGTAGGAGGATTGCCGTGAGTTCGAGGCCACCCTGAGACTCCATAGTGAATTCCAGGTCAGCCTGGGCTAGAGTGAGACCCTACCTCGAAAAACCAAAAAAAAAAAAAAAAAAAAAAAAAAAAAAAGACATCTGATATCAAACTGGCATTCATACACACATGCACTCATGTCTGCATGCACAAGCACAAGCGCACAGACCTGTACACTACACCCCCCCACACACACATTCAATAGATAAAGAAATCCCCAAGATCCAACACATCGTCTTGTGGCCAGTGCAGGACAGGTTGGGGCCCAGGGCTCAGGAGAGGGGTCCCTGTGGCTGGACTGGTTCCAGCTTACATGGCGGATCTTTGGAGCTGCTGGCTGATTTGGGCGGCTTTTTAGGGTAGGCATTTCACTTACTGATATGGCAACTGTCCTTCTACCTCCCTCAGTGTCACCGGAAATGGCCCCATCAGGTGCTCCCTGAAGAAGATCCAATTCTGCAACAACACAAACATCTGCTTTACTTCCTCAGCCTCCCTGCGAAATCTTAGCAGAGTTTACCAAGGTCTCCTAATTTGCGTATCTCACATTAGCATGCCCCGAAGGTCTGCCACCAGCATGAGTCACATCGAGGCCCACATGAACCAAGTCTGAAGTGGCCTTGGAACAGTCAGCCAGAAATCCAGAACCCCAAGGTCCTGTTGGGCTGCAGGATTAAGAAAGCCCCTACAGAATATCTTGAGATTTCACAGAAAAGCTGGTCCCTTCAGGGACGGGGCGGGGGTGGGGTCTTTCTGGTTTTGAAGATGCTCTCAAGGCCTCTCCGGAATTGCTGCGGAGCAGTCACTGGCTGCTCCGTGTTGCTCATCTCTCTAGCAAACACTTTCTCTGTTGCGCCCGTCCACACTTCTTTTCTTTGCTCCTTTTCTGACCAGGCTGTGAAATTTTCCAAATCTTTCTACTCTGCTTTCCTTTAATTATCCATCCTGCCTTTAGGTCCTTGGCTCCCTAATCCTACTCTATGCAGTTAACAGTAACCACACAGCAGCCTGAATGCTTGTTTTGTTTAAAAATTCCTCCCAGAGAGCCTCGTGTGTCATTTCAAATTCAGCCTTCCATAAAATTCTGGGGCATGGACTCATTTCAGCCAAACGTGTGACAAAGGTGGCTGTTACACACCAATTCCTAATAGTTCTCAGGTTGCATTTAAGAACTCAGTATGTCCTTTACTACCAGCCTTTTTAAAAATATATTTTTATTTGTTCATTGATTTTCAAACGAGAGAGAGAGAGAGAGAGAGAGAGAGGATGGATCCAACAGGGCTTCTAGCTGATACAAATGAGTTCCAGATGCATGTGCCACTTTGTGCATCTGTTTTACATGGGTACTGGGAGTGGAATCGGGGTCATTGGGCTTTGCAGGCAAGCACCTCAACCACTGAGCCATCTCTCCAGCCCCATACTGTCACCCTTTCTAAAAGCATGTTTCAGCTCTTCTCTAGTTTCTTCACCCTCTGAGCCTCACCAGAATCACACATAATGCTCTGCTCACAACATGTTATACCATTTCTAACCTGCTGCTCTAAAACCTTCCAACCTCTGACAAGTTATCTAAGTCTAAAACTTCCTCTGCATTTTTTAGGTATAGTTACAGTAGTGACCCAGTCCCCACTGTAATTTTCTATATTGTTTTATCATTGTAATGCAGTGTCAGAGACAGGTTAACATTAAAGAAAAACCATTTATTTTTTAAATATTTTATTTTTATTTAATTATTTATTTGACAGAAAGAGGGAGGGAGAGAGAGAATGGGCGCGCCAGGGCCTCCAGCCACTGCAAATGAACTCCAGACGTGTGCACCCCTTTGTGCATCTGGCTAAGGTGGGTCCTGGGGAATCGAACCTGGTCCTTTGGCTTTGCAGGCAAATGTCTTAACCACTAAGCCATCCCTCCAGCCTGAGAAACCATTTATTTTTCTCTTGGTTCTGGAGGTTCAAGGTTAAGAGCCATGTCTGGAGATTGCCTTTCTGTTGGCAAGAATCCAGGTGGCAGATGGCATTGTATGGCAATAGATATAGTGCACTTGTCTGTCTGTCTGCCCCCCTTTCTGTAGTGCTACCAGGCTTTAGTTATGGGTGTTTTAGTCTAAAGACCTAGCCTAACCTTAATTATTTCCTGAAGACCACACCTCTAAACTCTACAATTAAAACGGTTCCCAGCCAGGCGTGGTGGCGCACGCCTTTAATCCCAGCACTCGGGAGGCAGAGGTAGGAGGATTGCCGTGAGTTCGAGGCCACCCTAAGACTCCATAGTGAATTCCAGGTCAGCCTGGGCTAGAGTGAGACCATACCTCACAAAACAAAACAAAACAAAAGGTTCCAGCTAGGTGTGGTGGCCCACGGTTCCGCCTAGGAATGTCTCAGGATGGGGATTAAATGTCTTTCCAATTTTAGTTTATGCGCTACTGAAGCACACATTGGTGATTACATTTCAGCACATAATGTCTTGCAGGATGCTCAATCCATCTGTCTTAGGATGCGGACTGGGTAGAACCCGCATCCTGGGTGACCATAATCAGTTTCCTCTTGTTCTCGGTCTGTTTCCTTCTATACTTACCTGTTGGCTGATAAAATACCACTCTGATAGACTAAGTTTATCCTTGATGAATTGTTTTCTCTTTAACTTTCTTTCTTGCTGTATCTCCTTGGAAAGTTGATCTGTGTTTATGAGGGTGCATGGACATATGTAAGGAGGTGAGGGTATAGGCTGAGTAGGAGTAGAAAGCTTAGAATAGGCTGCCTTAGTCTCCAACCCAGTATTCTTAAAAAAGGCTATCCTTGGACTGGAGAGATGGCTCAGTGGTTAAGGCATTTGCCTGCACAGCCTAACTGCCCAGGTTCAATTCTCCAGTACCCAGGTAAAGCCAGATGTATAAAGTGAGGCACGCATGTAGAGTTTCATTGACAGTGGCTGGAGGCCATGGCATGCCCATTCTCTCCCCGTCTCTCTCTCTCTCTCTCTTTCTCTGTCTCTCTCTGTTTGAAAATAAATAAATATAATATTTAATATTTTTAAAAAGACGCTGTCCTTGTCTTATCAAGCATTTGTTCATCCATTCACAAAGTAACTTTTTTTTAAATGAAGTGATATTTTTATTGTTAATTCATTATAATATATTTTTTCTTTTTTCCTGTGCAGAACTCTTTTTGCAAACTTATGAGAATATAAACAGGGTCTGGAAGGCAGGAAGTTGATGATGGAGAAAGACAACTTGTAAAATGCCTGTGAAGCCCTTGTGAGGGAGCAGCATACAGAGCAGGCAAGAAATGTTCTGTGGATGTGGGGTCTGGATTTCTACATTCCTGAATGTCATGGTTTGAATGTGGTTCCCAGAAGTTCATGTGCTGGAAACTTAGTCCCCAAATTCATATGTTGATAGTATTTGGAGGGAGGAGCTTCGGGAGGTAATTACTATCAGATGAGATCATGAGGACAGGGCCTCCACGATGACGTATTCATAGCATTACATAAAAGAAGAGAGTCCTGGGCTGGACAGATGGCTTAGTGGTTAAGGTACTTGCCTGCAAAGCCATAGGACCCAGGTTCAATTTCCCAGTACCCATGTAAAGCCAGATGCACAAGGTGGCGTAAGTGTCTGGAGTTTGTTTGCAGTGGCTGAAGACCCTGGTGTGCCCATTCTCTCTCTATCTCTCTACCTCTCTCTCCCTCTTAAATAAGTAAATAAATAAATAAATAAATAAATAAATAAAATATTAAAAAAGAGCCCCAGAGCCGGGCGTGGTGGCTCACGCATTTAATCCCAGCACTTGGGAGGCAAAGGTAGGAGGATCGCTATGAGTTTGAGGCCAGCCTGAGACTACATAGCGCATTCCATGTCAGCCTGGGATAGAGTGAGACCCTACCTCAGAAAAAGAAAGAGAGTCCCGAGATAGCAGCCTTGATCTATGTGGCCCTGTGAGATCACCACACACTAGGAAGGCTGCGACCAGGTGCTGGTGCCGTGCTCTCAGATTTCCAAACCTCTACAACTGGGAGAAATCAGTCTCTGTTACAGCAGCAGAAAACAGACTGAGACACTAGACCATGGTGACAAATCCATTACTATATCAGCAAGGTCCTCTTGATTCCCCACTTATAAGCAAGACTTTATACTAGACTGTGAGGAAAATGATTTTGGGCTATTCTGCTTAAGTGTTTGGATCTGCTTATTCAACCCACAAATAAAGACACCAAAAAGGCCTATTTCTGTATGAAGAGGACAGTTGTCATTTTGGATATAGACATTCTTTTGTCATAATATTCCAAAAATTATAGACTTTTGGCTTTTGCCTCCCTCAGCCTGTACTAAATACTGTTGATATCACTTAATCGTTATGACAGACAAAGCGACCACTTTTCTTCCCATGTGCCAATGCCTTCGATGGGATGGAACCACCCCAGGGTTGAGAACTGCTGAAAGACAGATGAAGTCAGGAATGTACTTGAGGTTTCTAAGCTAGCTTGATCAAAGTCAAATAACAGGGAAAATAGCAGCCACGCGGATCACTACGAAAATGTGTATGTTCTGAAAGTGAAAATACTGATGGAGGAGAAAACTGGCATCTGAGAGTATATATGAAAGAAGAGCGATTTTAGTTAGGCACTATCATAAATAAGGTAGCAAGGGTTGGAGACATGACTTAGCAGTTAAGGCACTTGCCTGTGAAGCCTAATGACTCAGGTTCAATTCTTCAGGTCCCACATAAGCCAGAAGCACAAGTGGGCGCATGCATTTGGATGGAGTTCATTTGCAGTGGCTAGAGGCCCTAGTGCACCTATTCTCTCTCTCTCTCATAAATAAATTAAAATTAAAATTAAAAATATATTGTAGCAATACTTTTGACAGTTTGGAGACATTTGGATCATGTGTATTTACCCTCACATGATATAACTCTCGCCTTTACATACAGCCAAGGAAGTGACCATTTCTCCTCACCCAGGCCTCAGTGCAGAAGGGAAACGTATTGCAGAGGGGATACTTGCAGAGACAGTATGAGACATTAGATTCTGGGACAGCAGTGTAATTACTGCTGACCTGAGTGGTGCATTAAAGCTCTTCAAGTTTGTAGTTCAAAATATTTGTATTTCAAAATACACACTGGGGGCTAGAGAGATGGTTTAGTGGTTGAGGGAAAATACACTCTGAGGCCCAGAAAGGTTGTGAGCCACAGCTTACCCAGGGGACTCCCAATAAATATTTGCTCAATGACCTCTCAACTTTGTAATATCTTTGTCAAAGAGACTATAAGCATAATGTCACTATATTTTGTGTTAGCTAAAGAATGTTTCAATTTATGCCACTGTAACTGACATTTATAGTGAACAGTTATAGGAAATTATGTGACTATGATAAATAAAAAGAGTCACAAAATAAATCTGTGGCATCAGTGTTAGTAGATACAAATGTCTATCTTAAAGGTGAAAGGAAGGCTAGGGAGATTGCTCAGTGGTTAAGGTACTTGTCTGCAAAGCCTAACAACCCAGGTTCAATTCCCCAGTGCCCACATAAAGCTGAATGCACACAGTGGTGCATGCATTTAGAGTTCATTTGCAATAGCACTAAGCTTTGGCATACCCATTGTCTGTCTATCTGTGTGTGTATGTCTGTGCATGTATGTGTGTCTCTATCTTTTTCTCTGTCTTTCTCTGCTTGCAAATAAATAAGTTTTCTAGAAGAAATTTTAAAAAGTGGGCCTGGAGAGATGGCTTAGGGGTTAAGGCACTTGCTGGCAAAGCCAAAGGACCCAAATTCAATTCCCTAGAACCAACATAAGCCAGATGCACAAGGTGGCATATGCGTCCGGAGTTTTTTGTTTGTTTGTTTGTTTTTTTGCAAGCACCTGGAGGCCCTGGTGCACTCATCCTCTCTCTCTATCCACCTCTTTCTCTCTCGTTCAAATAAATAAAAAATAAATAAATAAAAGGCATTTAAAAAATGTTTAAAAAGTGAAATGAATGGTCAAAAGAAAGATTTGAATTTAAAAGAAAATGGTAGTACCTCCCGGGTCTTAGTTCCTTGGTGGACAGTGTGTGGGTAGACGCAGTGGTCTGGAGTGAATAGGCTGGATCCATTTCTGGACTCTTCTCACCTCCTCGGTCTGAGTCCCTTGTGCAGACAGTGTGTGGGCGGGCAGGGAGGTGTGGAGTGAGTAGGCCAGACCCCTGTATCTGGGCTCCTCCCAACTCTCCAGTCTGGGTTGCCTGTGCTGGTCTGTGTACTGGAGAGCTCCTCAGGAAGTTGGCCAGATCCCTGCTCCTCCGAGTCCCCTGGTCCTGGTAGGGCTTATTGTGCTCTGGTATCCTGACTGGCTACTAGATACTAAAATCCTTGTTCACCTGAGTCAGAGGGTGAATGGACCAAAGGACAAAAACTTGCTTCCTCCTCTATAAAATAGTCTTCTTAAATGGGTAAACAATAACACAAAAAAAGCCAACGAAAGTTAGAAAACTGAAAGATCCCCACCAAGGCAGCCTTATCCTACTACAGAAGCCTCCAGTGAAATCATAGAGAAATCAACAGAAATTCATTCCCAAAATGGAAATATAACAACCAATGAAATGAGACACTGACAAAAAAAAAAAAAAAAAATCACTGAACTTGAAGCAAACTATCAAAGAACCAATAATTGTATCAATGAAATTAAATAGAATTGTCTCCTAGAGCGTCCAGCTTTTGACAGTAAGCTTAAACTTGATTAAAGAAAACGTCAGGAACCTCCAAAGAGATGTGAATAACTTGAAGGTAAGTCAAGAAATGGAAGACCTCAACAACCACTTGATTAAGCTTAATGAAGACTTGATCAAATGCAAGAATCAACTACAAGAAGCATCAAGAAAATCAGAACTTGAATTGAAATTGTACCTCAGAAAAAGAGATAGAGACAATACAAAATAACACAACAGAAAATAAAAATCAAATAGAAATTATAAAAGCCTCTCTAGAAACACTCGCCAACAGAGTTACTTGTGTGGAAGACAGAGCCTCTGACCTGGAAGATGAGACAGAATAAATTGATCAGGAAGGCCAAAAACTTTGCTAAGTTCAAAAAAATCAAGTGAACAGCATATGAGGGAACTCTGGACAGCCTGAAATGACCAAACATCTGGATCATGGGTATACCAGAAGGAGAGGAAATCCAGACGAAAGGGATAGAGAACATACTCAACAAAATTATTGAAGAAAATTTTCCAAATCTTGCAAAACAGAGGCCCATCCAGATACAAGAAGCCCACAGAACACCAAACAGACAGGACCAAAGAAGAAACTCTCCAAGACACATCATAGTTAAAACTAACTCTTAACAATGAAAACAAAGAAGAGAGTGTTAAAAGGAGCAAGAGAGAAGCAATTCATAACATACAAAGGCAATCCCATCAGAATTGCAACCTATTTCTCAGTGGAAACCCTGAAAGCCAGAAGGGCCTGGAATGAAACACTTCAAAGTCTGAAAAACTATGGCTTCCAACTGAAGCTACTTTACCCAGCAAAAGTATCCCTCATAATAGATGATGAAAGAAAAACTTTCCATGAAAGAAGTTAACTCTATGATTATATGACCACAAAGCCAAACCTACAGAGAATACTACAGGGAATACTCCACACATAACAGTCAAATGACAACCAATTTGAAGAGCCATCATGAAGATCACAATAACCAAAATAAAGCAGGCTCAAAACAGTACATAACACAGAGATTAATTCAAACCTCTACTCCACAAAATTGAAAAATCTGAAAGAAATGGATGAATTCCTACAGACATACCACCTACCAAAACCTTGGAATAACACCAACACAGGATGTGAAAGAACTATATAATGAAAACATAAAAACATTCTGGAAAGAAATAGAGGAGGACTTGAGAAGATGGAAAGACCTCCCATGTTCCTGGATAGGTAGAATTAATATTGTGAAAATGGCAATTTTACAAAAAGCATTATACAGATTCAACACGATATCAATAAAAATACCATCATCATTCTTCACAGAGGTTGAGAAAAATAATCTCAAAATTCACATGGAATGTCAGAAGGCCTCAGATATCCAAACATATCCTTAGCAAAAGAAACACCTCTGGTGGTATCACCATATCTGATCTAAAACCATATTACAAAGCCATAGTGACAAAAACAGCATGGTACTGGAATCAAAACAGAAAAATAACCAATGGAACAGAATTGAAGAATCAGACCTTAGGGCAAGCAGCTACAGCTGCTTGATCTTTGACAAAGGTGTCAATAATGTAGACTGGAGAAAAGACAGTATCTTTAACATATAGTGTTAGACAAATTGGATGACTACGTAGAAAAATGAAATTGGACCCACTCATTTCGCCATACACAAAAATCAAATCCAAATGGATAAAGACCTCAATATAAGACCTGAATCTCTTTTAAAAATATTTTATTTATTTATTTGAGAGAGAGAGACTGCAAGCCAGACAGATAGAAAGAGAGAATGGGCATTCCAGGGCCTCTAGCCACTGCAAATGAACTCCAGACACATGCGCCCCCTTCTGCATCTGGCTTACGTGGGTCCTGGGGAATTGAACCATGGTCTTTAGGCTTCACAGGCAAACGCCTTAACTGCTAAGCCACTTCCCCAGCCCAAGACCTGAAACTCTTCAATTACTGGAATTAAACATAGGAGGCACCCTCCACAACATAGGACTGGGAAAAGACTTCCTGAACCCCAGTAACAAAGGAAATTAAACAAGTACTCAACCAATGGGATCTCATGAAGCTAAAAATCTTTTGCACAGACAAACATACCATAAGCAGAACCAATAGATTACCCACTGAATGGGAGAAAATCTTTGCCAGCTATATCACTGACAGAAGCCTAATATCTAGAATCTACAAAGAACTAAAAAAAACTAAACAATTAAAAATCAAACAACGCACTGCAAAAGTGGAGCAGAGAACTAAATAGGGAGTTCTCAGAGGAAGGATTACAAATGACTAAGACACACTTAAGATGTGGTATATCTACATAATGGAATTCTACTAAGCAGTAAGAAAAAATGACACATTGAAATTTGTAGAAAAATGGTTGAACTTGGAACCGATCATTCTTAATGAATTCACACAATCACAGAAAGACAACTGTCACATGATCTCACTCATCTGCAGTTCCTAACCTGGATAAGCCCAAGTTGCTGACATAACTGGATAGCATCTTGAGGCTTGGACAATAGGGAGGGTAGGACTTGAGGGAAGGGAAAGGGGGGGGGGGCACAAAACTGAACCCAAATTGAACTGGTACCATAGAATCCTATATCCTAGAAGTCAGACTAAGAGGAAGAACCCTCAAGAGGACCTTAGAGGGAGCACCTGAATCAAAGGGACCTGGAGAGAGTGAGGTGAAACTTAACCTCAAATTTCTCCTGTTTCTCTTTCTTCTCTGGCTTTTTTTTTTTTTCTTTTCCCATGGTGCTGGCCCATAATTCCCTATACCAGGATGTAGTCTATATCCACAATGAGCTGTTGATCATAGAGACCTACTAGATCTCCCAAAACAGATAGGACAGACTCCTGTCAGAGCACATGATTACTCACCAAATGTTAATGGTAAGACTCTACTGCTGAAGACTCCAAATGCTGTTGACATGGACCATGGAGAGACCTGGTTGGAATCCAGAGGAGAGCCAGTCCCCAGACAATTAGCCCATCTAGTGCTGGAAGGTGCTACATGAGCTATGGGGGGGGGGGGTGGCCAACATCTATCCAAGCAACTCAAAGTCTAAGTGACTCAGAAGCAAACCACCTGACATGATGCTCACACAAGTGCAATAGTGGCACACAGCCATGGTGGGTAACCAACTGCTCTTGGATTGGCTAACAGATCCACTCAGGGAAAAGGAAACCATATCTGGAAACTGGGAATCAAATCAGAATCATATCCAGATAATGATTCCGCTTTCCATTGTCAAGCTCCCACTAACCTTAGACTATAAAAGGGTCTACACCCTTTAAATTCTCTCTAAATTAATAATAGTTATCCCATTTAACCAGTGTTGACTTTACTCTCCATTGGAGAATCTGCTTCTCTTGTTCAGATGGGAGCTGGACCTGAGCAGATAAACGATCCAGAGCACTCCACCCGGCCCCAGCTGAGACCACAGAGGAATTGGGGAGATGAGGAAGAGTGCTGCTTTCTTAGTGAACCTGATATGAGCACAAGGGTGATGGAGAAAGATACTGAGGACACTCAACACCTACCAAACCAGAGATCCAGAGGCTCCTAAGTGCCCATCACTGAAGTAGACTTAAAATGCTCCCAGCATGGCTCAGGGAATTTTACAGAAGAGGAGACTGAAAGATTGTTAGAGCCACAAGTTGGGGCATTTTTTCCCAGAGACATTGCCTCCCCCTACCCCCATAATGCATGACCCACATTCCCCATGGGGTTGACCTGCATCCTTTATGAGGAAGACCTCTTCAGAGAAGGCGCAGGGAGGAGGGACAGGATGATACCAACATGTGTTGTTTATATACAAAATATGTCCATATCTAATAAGAAAAGATTTAAAAATAGTATAGGTTTTTACTTTTTATTAAATAAGCTAAATTGAGAGATTAATACAACCAAAAAATTACTTAAAGAAAATTGAAAGTTTAAAACAAACAAAATGCCAACTAACTGGCAAATGTAGTCTTCACAGCCTACAAATGGGTGGTACAGTATAGCAGAGGGCTTCTGGGAAAGTGGAGGAAAAGAAATATAAAAATGTTTTATAGATGCTATTAAAATGGCTGGCTACATAATCCTTCATATTTTGAAACTGTGATTTTTATTTGTGGGTCCTTTAATAGCAATGATAAATGACTCATGCTGGGTTTTTTTTTTTTTCATTCTTCAGTATTTTCTTTTTGGTGTATTGCTTTGCTTTTTACATATTTTTATTGTGACATAATTCAACATACATAAAAATGACCCATTTAAGATATACAATGCAGTGATTTTTAATATATTCACAAGGCTGAGCCACCACAGCCATGACCAGAACGTTTTTATCAGCCCCCAATGAAACTCATTTTGGTTAACAGTCACGCTCCATCCCCTTCCCTGGTCTACTTTCTGTCTCAATGTATTTGTCTATATTATATGGTTCGTAAAAATGAATGAATATGATATATGTATGGCCTTTTGTGCCTGTGATCTTTCACTTGACATACAGTCCATGTTAAGGTCATATTCCTTTCTGTAAGTCAAATTGCTTTCTTTCTTATTTGTTTTATTCTGGTTTAATTCTGAGACGCCTCTAAATGTTGTCCCAGCTGAAACTTCTCTCATAGCTCTACACTCACCTATAGAGACTGGTCATCGAATGGTCTACTTCCTGCTAGACTTCTTTAACATTCATTCTATCAGCTGGGCGTGGTGGCGCATGCCTTTAATCTCAGCACTCGGGAGGCAGAGGTAGGAGGACTCCTGTGAGTTCGAGGCCACCCTGAGACTCCATAGTGAATCCCAGGTCAGCCTGGGCCAGAGTGAGACCCTGCCTTGAAAAACCAAAAAAAAAAAAAAAAAAAAAAAGTTCATTCTATTGTCCTAATAACTGCTTTGTTTGGAAGGCAGGGAATGCAAACACCTTTTAAGAATCTATTGATTTTAATTAATTTTCAGTTGAACAATTTCATCACTGACAGCCAACTAATAAGGCTAAGTCTCTCCATTTAGAAAATAGGACTTTTATTTATTTATTTATTTATTTTTTGGTTTTTCAAGGTAGGGTTTGGCTCTGGCTCAGGCTGACCTGGAATTAACTATGTAGTCTCAGGGTGGCCTCGAACTCATGGCGATCCTCCTACCTCTGCCTCCCGAGTGCTGGGATTAAAGGCGTGCGCCACCACGCCTGGCTCAGAAAATGGGACTTTTAACCGAGGAAGAAATGGGAATGAATAGTTGTAAAGTCAAGCGTTTGTCTGAAGTGAGGGAAACCTGAAGTTTCTGAGCACCTCGTGAAGAAAAATTATTCTTCTGTTCTGCTTTTTTTTTTTTTTTTTAAGGTAGGATCTCACTCTAGCCCAGGCTGACCTGGAACACACTCTGTAATACGAGGCGGGCCTCGAACTCACAGCAATCCTACGATCTCTGCCCTCCCAAGTGCTGGGATTAAAGGCATGCACCACCACACCCGGTTTCATCCTTTTATTATTATTCTTATTGCTTTTTCGAGGTAGGGTTTCACTCTAGCCCAGGCTGACCGGGAATTTGCTATGTAATCTCAGGGTAGCCTCAAACTCACAGCAATCCTCCTACCTCTGCTTCTTGGGTGCCGCAATTAAGGCGTGTGCCACCATACCTGGCACATTCTTTTTCTTTTTCTTTTCTTATTCACCCAGCAATCACGTATTAAACCCCTGGTTTACTAGTGTCATGTCTTTCTACTGGAAATGAGAGACCAACACTGTACCTTGTCTCAAAGGGAGCCACATTCCTACGCAGACGACAGGTATGTAAAATTAAGCCTCGTGTAGATAAGGTACAGAACAGGGATGCAGGAGGTACCGGCGCAGGGCAAGCCAAAGCAGATGGGATCAGAAAGGTGCGGGAAATGATGCGGACAAAGTCTTGAAAACTAAGTCAGGGGCTGGCGAGATGGCTTAGCAGTTAAGGCGCATGCCTGTGAAGCCTAAGCACCCAGGTTCCATTCTCCAGGTCCCACATAAGCCAGATGCACAAGGCGGCACATGTGTCTGGAGTTTGTTTGCAGTGGCTAGAGGCCCTGGTGCACCCATTCTCCCTCCCTCTCTCCCCCCCCATCTAATAAATAAATAAAAATTTTAAAAATTAAAAAAAAAAAAAAGCCTAAGTCAGTATTTTTGAGAGCGGAAAAAGGCAAAGGGCATTCTAAGCAGAGGAGGCACCAGCACACGGAAGTTCAGAAATGTCCAGCAGACCTGCATGAGCAAAGGCAGGAGGAAAGGAGACAGGGGCTGTGAGAAGGCTATTAGTCTCTATCCCTGGCCTGCTGCTGTTACTGAGCACTCACCCCTGACTTACTGATGAGGGTGGGGACACCTTGCACTGGACAGAAGACTGGCAGCAGTTTGTTAGCCACTTAACCATGAAGCTCAGACAAGGAATGCATAGATGTCACACAAAGGTATCAAAACGTTGTACTTGGCCACGGAGAAGAACTATGGGAGGCAGCTCTACAGGTTCAGTAGGGGAGCCTTGGTTCCTGAGAGGACGTGACTAGCAGGCGGGGAACTGAAGCCCACTGCTCAGGAGTCGGAGGAGCTAAGTGCCTGGTCCCCTGCGAGAGCAGGGCTGCCTGACAGAGAGACCCTCATCCAAGGAGCACAATGACAGGTGGACTTGGGAAGACACCACTGGAAGCCTTCCAGTTATAGTAGATGTCAAGACAGCCCATGATACTGGGTCTTAATTTTAGGTCTAAAGCCACAGAAATAATGGGCTAGAGGCCTCCTGGGAGTTAGATGGGCAGGTGGGGAGAACTCTAGGACAAAAGAGAGAGGAGAGAGAGACGTAGAAAATGGCAGAAGATAATATAAACCGAAATTCCCAGAAAGAAATCACACCTGTGTTGAAGATTCTACAAGGCTAAGTGACTGATGATCACTTTATGATTGTGGAGAATTAAAATATCTAAGAGCCAGAGCCAAATTATCTTGAACTATTTTTTTAGTACCTGAAAAAGTCATCCATTGAGCCCGGTGTGGTGGCGCACTTGGGAGGCAGAGGTAGGAGGATTTCTGTGAGTTCTAGGCCAGCCTGAGAATATAGGATGAGATTTAGGTCAGCCTGGGCTACAGTAAGATGCTAACTCCAAAAAAATAAAAAGAAAATAAAAAGACAAAGCCATCCATTGTCTCTCTTTGTATCTGACCTAACATACTTGTGACTATCAAAACCTTAAAATGCATTCTTAACAGAAAGTATTTTCTTTTTTTTTGAGGTAGGGTCTCACTCTGGCTCAGGCTGACCTGGAATTCACTATGTAGTCTTAGGGTGGCCTCGAACTCTCTGCGATCCTCCTACCTCCGCCTCCCGAGTGCTGGGATTAAAGGCGTGCGCCACCACGCCCGGCCAGAAAGTATTTTCTATAAAGCAGAAGGTAAGGATGTCATCTCAAACCAACCAGCAGCAGAGTTTTCTCTGCTTTTCTGAAATCTGCCCACGTGTACTTCTGGTTCCTACCAATGTATTTGGTAAATGCTTTGATATATGACTTTTCTTATTCTGTAACTAATAAAATCTCATGTAGCCACGTTCACAGTGGAACATGCCTTTCCTGGCAACCTGACCCTGTATTCCTGGGCCATGTCACTCGTATGTGGCTCAATAATAAAGTAGCTCTTATTGCATTTGAGGTGAGAGCCATGTTTTGCATAACAATAATATCACCACAATTTTATTGAATATTTACCATAGTAGTACTCAATTTTAAGTTAGCAGCAGCTGAAAATTTCGCTAGCTTGGACTATTTTCGGATTTGACCAAAGTTGGTTTTTCTGCTATCAAGCAGTAACAACGTTGGTTAAAGAAAACTATAGCCAGCCAGGCGTGGTGGCGCACGCCTTTAATCCCAGCACTCAGGAGGCAGATTGCCTCGAGTTTGAGGCCACCCTGAGACTACAGAGTGAATTTCAGGTCAGTCTAGAGCAAGACCCTACCTCGAAAAACAAACAAACAAAAAAGAAAACTTTAGTCATAAAAGTAAAGTGGGCTTCTGTTCCCACAGAGCTAAGTAGAGACATCCAATACATAGTCACCATGCTAATTGTTAAAAATTACAAAGGGGCCATAGAGAAGGTTAGGGGACTCCTAGGAAAATGCTGAAAAGTGCCTGTTAATGAGCCTCACAGATGATATTACCTTTGGTGAATTTACTGAGGCCACGGCGGGGCCCTTGACTTTATCAATATGTCAGAGCTGAAAGGCCCCAGTAAGATGACTCATGGCCATCTCCTCGCAAAAAAGCAGGGGCAATATGCGGTGTGAGGTACTCACTTTTCATTACAGGACTGCGTGTGTCCCTCGTCTGGAGTACTGTCTTGTTAGGACCAGGGTGGGTGGGATAATGGGGGTATTATTTAATAAGCATAGGAGAGATTTCATTACTATATAGCAAGGCCCAAGTAGTCATTTCTATTGGACCTTCAGAGATCCTTCTCCAGGGAATAGAAAGTTCATCCCACCATGTTTGGTGCTTCTCTCTGGATCATGCTCAGTAAACAGGCCCATTTCCCCTTTAGTTCTTCCAGTCTTCATATTCTGCAGGATTCACTTAGTTGATCCAGAAAGGTCTCCACGTGGTTGTTTCCTGATTGTGCTCTGATTATTGATGAAGCAGATAATAACTTGTTTACTAGTCTGCCTCCTTCTCAAGCTTGTCACCTTTAAAAAATTTTTTTCTTTCAAGGTAGTTGTCTCACTCTAGCCCAGGCTGACCTGGACTTCACTATGTAGTCTCAGGGTGGCCTCGAACTCACGGCGATCCTCTTACCTCTGCCTCCCCAGTGCTGGTGTTAAAGGTGTGCACCACCATGCCTGGCTTCAAGCTTGTCACCCTGACAGTCTTGCTGCCATGACTGATTTGATTTTGCATTCATGCAAAAGCCCCACTTTTATTTATCTTGTATATACCATCTTATCATATTGCTTTGACACATTTGTGAGAATAAATGGGAGGCCACCCTGGCAGAGCTGATGTTGAAGGGACAAAGAATTAAGCTGAATGGAAGACAGGTTAGTGGATGCATGGAGGCTGTGGAGGTGGGCCAGTCATACTGTCCACAGTTCATATTATTATTATTTTATTTTATTTTTATTTTAATATTTTATTTTATTTTGGTTTTTCAAGATAGGGTCTCACACTAGCCCAGGCTGACCTGGAAGTCACTATGTAGTCTCAAGCTTACCTCTAACTCACAAAGATCCTCCTACAGGGCTGGAGAGATGGCTTAGCGGTTAAGCACTTGCCTGTGAAGCCTAAGGACCCCGATTCGAGGCTCGGTTCCCCAGGACCCACGTTAGCCAGATGCACAAGGGGGCGCACGTGTCTGGAGTTCGCTTGCAGTGGCTGGAAGCCCTGGCGCGCCCATTCTCTCTCTTTCTCTCTATCTGCCTCTTCTCTCTCTCTGTCACTCTCAAATAAATAAATAAATAAACTGAACAATAACAAAAAAAAAATTAAAAAAAAAAAAAGATCCTCCTACATCTGCCTCCTGGGGGCTGGGATTAAAGGTGTGTGCCACCACACCTGGCTCATAGTTCAGATCACACGGGAGAAATTCTTCCAGGAATGAGAACATGTGCTTTAGTTTTGGCTATGTCCCTACTTAGTGTAGTAAAGGCTCTCGAGTGACCTTTAAAGAAGCTTTTCAAAAGACACACACAGGGGTTCTTGGTCTGAACAGAGCAAGTGCTCAATCTGTTGAACTGCTTATGTTTATTTTTTTATTACTTTTTCCATAACAGGAATCAAAATTTCAAGGATAACAAGGGTAGAAATCTCTTAGTTGTAGAATGTACTCTTTAGAAACAAATTTATTGAAAGTTTTGTAGAATAAAATAAAATCACAAGGGGGAGAGGGAATTATCATGGTTTATTGTCTATAATTATGGAAGTTGTCAATAATAAAGAAAATAAATCAAAATAAAATAAAATAAAATCACAAGCTAGGAGTGGTGGCACACACCTTTATTCCTAGAACTTGGGAGGAACAGGTAGGAGGATTGTTGTGAGCTCGAGGCCAGCCTGGAAGTACACAGTGAGGTCCAGGTCAGCCTGGGCTAGATAAAGTAAGACTATACTGCAAAAAAAAAAAAAAAAAAAAGCCAAACAAAAACAAAATAAAATCACCAAATATTAATCAGATCTTACTTTTCCAAAGGATCATTTTTTTATAAATGTGAGTAAATATTGTTATTGCCCAACAATTTCATTTATGGTGTCTCATGCCTATGATCTGGCACTCAGGGGGCTGAGGTAGGAGAATCACTGTGAACTGGAGACAGACTAGACTACAAACTGAGTTCCAGGTCAGCCTGGGCTAGAGTGAGGCCCTGCCTCAAAAAAAATTAAAAATAATAAATAAAAGAATTTTATTAATGTTAATCTAATAGGAAAGTACTATTCATTGCAAAAAAAGAGAGAGAGAGAGAAATAAGTATAATCATGACTCAAGAAGATGTAAAACAAAAAAAAAAATGTACTGAAGATCTTACTTAAGTCATTAATCAAAGGAAATAGCAATTCCAAAAAGAATCCAAAACTAACAAACAAGACACATTTATAGGTCAGGACTCATGAAATACATGTATAAATAGAGATAAATTGCTTCTATGGGAAGTGGAGGGTCAGTATCTCCAATCAGAATTCAATTGCCTGTCTATGAAAATAATTATTTTGCCTCTTAGGCAGGTCCAGGAAGGCTTTTCCAAGAAAAATTGATGGAGCATGGAAACCCTTCTCCCAGAGTGGGTAGTCCTTCTGGTGGTGTTAAAAGATTATGTATAGGCTCCAAGCAAACAAAAGACCTTTCGCCTGGTGGCCCTTGCTACTTGCTGGTGAGTTCATCTACCCTGTAGCTGCCATCTTGCATGGGCCTCGGAGCCCAGCATGATCACCTTTCAATGTGAAGGAAGACCAGCGGCTCTCTAGGAACCCTCCAGGCCTCCACTGCCAGATTGGGACTGCTGAGGCATCCAGCCTCACCAACTGAGCAGCTACCAGGTTTTCAGAGTCTTTTGCCTGTAGGCAGCTACTGTTGGAATGCCCAGCCCATATTCCATAAACAAAATAAATAAATCCCCTTTGTAATCTATATTCATGCTACCCATTCTGTTCCTCTAGAGGACCCTGACTGATACAATACCATAGAGAGTTTCCTATTGAAGCACAACATGGTTACTGTATGGCACTTTTCAGTCTCAAAAGCACAGAAATGTTGGCATATCAAATGAAATGCTAGTAGAATAATGAGTTATTAAGAGTCCGATTGGTCAATGTCCAGTATCAATACGGTATTTATGTGAAAGATGATTTTAGAATTGTAGAAAGACACTTTTTCCTATCACATCCTATCTCTAGGATCTGACGTCTCTCAAAGGCCATGTTCTACCTATTCTCGTAACCTGAGTAGCTTATCTTTCTGCTAAACCAGGACTGATCAAAAACTGAGTTTATACATCTTCCCTGTCTTGAGTAGGATTTTGGCAGAGGATTTATTATGTTGAAAACAGTAAATTAAAACACAAGAACCTGCTGCCCATTTGCTCTTGTTTTTCTATAAAGAAATTCATCTTGGTGTTCAACATAAATAGATGTTCAAAAAATACATTTTGGAACACTCAAACACCCTTGTGGAGAATAACTTTTTTCAGTTACTTTACTGGGTCCATTCTCCTATAAACACGTAAAACAGTTAAAATAATTAAGTCTTTTAGGTTGCTTTCCAGTGCTGATTTCTATTGGTTCTCTTTAAAATAAATTTCCTGGACTTGGTATTAAAGAGTGTCCTTATTCTAAAGTGAATCTAATTTTAGCCGGGCATGGTGGTACACGCCTTTAATCCCAGCACTTGGGAAGCAGAGGTAGGAGGATCGCCATGAGTTCAAGGCCACCCTGAAACTACATAGTGAATTCTAGGTCAGCCTGAGCTAGAGTGAGACCCTACCTCAAAAAAACAAAATAAATAAATAAAAGTAAAATAAAAATATAAAGTGAATTTAATTTTAGTAAATTAAAATCAGCTAGGAAATCAACCCAGATTCAAATATTTTGTAATCTAAAACCTGTTTGGCCCAGTGTTACAGTTAGGTTTGCATTACTGGTAGAAATCACCCAACCAAGAGCAGTTTGTGGGGGAAAAAAAAAAAAAAGGTTTATTTTGGCTTATAGGCTCAAGAGGAAGCTCCATGATGGCAGGGGAAAACGATGGCATGAGCAGAGGGTGGACATCACCTCCTGGCCAACATCAGAGAGACAACAGCATCAGGAGAGTGTGCCAAACACTGGCATGGGGAAGCTGGCTAGAACACCCATAAGCCTGCCTCCAACAATACACTGCCTCCAGGAGGTATTAGTTCCCAAATCTCCATCAGCTGGGAACCTAGCATTAAGGACACCTAAGTTTATGGGGGACACCTGAATCAAACCCCTACACCCAGAGTGTGAAGCCTTGCACTAATATGCAATCTAAGAGAACTGTCTTAGATGTCTGGGGGTCAGAGCAGTGTGTTAACCCCTCTCCATCAGTGCTGCCGATAGCATCTTGATTTGTGCATTCCGAGTTATATGTGAAGGCCGCTGAGGGCTGGCGGGCCCCACATCCAATGAAAGGCAGCCTTCCATTTTCCAGGCTCTGGGCAATTTGGTAGCAGAACAGAGACAGGAGCAACTGAATACATTTATTTTTATCACTGAATTACTTTTTTATGTGATAGTTTGAATGCATGGCCCCATAGACTCAGGTGTTTTATTAAAATTGAGCTTACAGTATGAGCTGTGAAATGGGTCCCAATCAGAAAAAGGAGCCCTTACGAAGACCCAACTGCAAAATGATCTTAGCTGTTATAATTAACGCTGGATTTTTCTTTATTTTAAGATATTTTATTTCTATTTATTTATTTGAGAGAGAAAAATAGGCAGGTAGAGAAGAGAGATACAGAGAAAGAATAGGCATGCCAGGGCCTGCAGCCACTGCAAACAAACTCCAGATGCATGTGTCCCCTTGTGCATCTGGCTTATGTGGGTTCTGGGGAGTCAAACCTGGATCCTTAGGCTTTGCACACAGTTCCTTAACTGCTAAGCCATCTCTCCAGCCCCACCCCCTTTTTTAAATATTGGATTTTAAAAAAACATTATTTGTTTGTTTATTTGCATGTTATGTGTATGCATGCCATGGTCTCTTACCACTGTGTCTGTCTTTATGTGGGTGCTAGAGAATTGAGCTTATAGGGCAAGCAGATACCTTTAGCTACAGTCATCTTCCCAGGCCTTTGGTTTTTGTTTTTGCTTTGTGCATTACTAGCAGCCAGAAAATGTTACACAAATATTTTGACTTGTTTTTTTCCACCTTTTCCCCTTTATTGAATTTATCTTTTAATCAACATATAAAAACAGAGAATATATAATATATATGTATATAACATATATATATTTATATGTAGTATAGAAAATATATTTTAATATACATAAACGGGCATGGTGGCATACGCCTTTAGTCCCAGCACTCAGGAGGCAGGGGTAGGAGGACTATGTGAGTTTGAGGCCAGCCTGAGACTACATAGTGAATTCCAGGTCAGCCTGAGCTAGAGCAAGACCCTACCTCCAAAACCAAAAAACTAACAACCAAAAAAAAATCCTATTAAATGGGTGTCATGTGCTACTTCAAAACACATATACATTATGTAATGTTTAATTCAGGTTAAATAGAGCAGTTTCCTCAAACATTTATGATTATTTTCAGTGAAAATGAGGTAGGAGTTAGCTCTCCATAGGCACTAAGGGTGAGAGTCCATAATGAATTTAAAAAGTCAAGTTGGGGGCTGGAGAGATGGCTCAGCGGTTAAGGCATTTGCCTGCAAAGCCCAAAGATCCCGGTTTGATTCTCCAGGACCCATGTAAGCCAGATGCACAAGGGGGCGCATGTGTCTGGAGTTCATTTGCAGTGGCTGGAGGCCCTGGCATGTCCATTCTCTCTCTCTCTCTCTCTCTCTCTCTCTCCCTCTCCCTTCTCTTCTTTGTCTCTCTCTCTCTCTCTCTCTCTCCCTCTCCCTTCTCTTCTTTGTCTCTCTCTCTCTCAAATAAAAATAAAAACATAATCTTTTTTTTAAAAAAAAAAAAAAGTCAAGTTGCCCAAGGACAAAATAACCTTCAGAATAAGCACATCCAGTGGGGGGAGGAAGTGGACAAGCTGACCAATGATGCATGAGTATTCCTGCGATTGTGTGAGTAATGCGTGAACTGCTTCTCCTGGGAAAAGAGGACATGCTCAGGGCATATACGCCTCTCATTGGTTCAGACCACAATGTATACACACCAAAAATAACCAGTTTCTGGAAAGACTACCTCAGTCTCTGTCCAGTTCCTAACATCAGCCCTATGAAAGGCAAGTAAACAGGCTGGAGAGATTGCTGAGCAATTAAACATATTTTCTTGCAAAGACTGAAAGCCCAAGTTTGATTCCCTAGTACCCACATGAAGCCAGATGCACCAAGTGGCACATGTGTATGGAGTTCGTTTACAGCAGCAAGAAGCCCTGATGAGCCCATTTTCTCTATGATAACCTTGACTTTCCAGCACCTCAACCCCCTGAGTCAAGCCCACCAAGAACCCATAATGGCTCTGTCGTTATCAAGCACTGCATCAAAAACATGCAAAAACCATTTAGCTTTTTGAAATATTGCCTCATTGTTATTTATGGCCATCATACTGTGCAGTAGCAGCACACCAGGACTACTTGCTCCTATCTAATGTCATTTAATAACCATTGATCAATTCCCTCCACCACTTTCCTCAGCCTCTGGTAAGTTTTCTACTTTTAACTGCGATATCAGCCTCTAGAAAAGATTTTTATTGAAAATCTTCATAGATATACATAATATATTTTGATCAGAATTCCCTCCTATTTCATCCCCTTTTACTGAACTCCTTATTTCGAGCTACTTCCTCTTCTATTTTGAGGTCATTTTTTCCCTCCTTCATCATCCATAACGACATGTTGATGGGCCCAGTATTGTGTGGATCTCTCTCCTGCAGATCACAACAGTTTCTGTGAGGTCATGAATGCAATAGCCACTCCATGTCTGAGAGATAAGAGTTCCAAAGCACTCCTCCCCATTCTATGGCTCTTTAGTTCTTTCAGTAGCCTCTTCTACAATGTTACTTAAACCTTGGAGGGCATGAGGGAGATGTCTCATTTGGTGCTGAGCACTCAGTTTCAGCCCTTTGATGAGTTTTGACTCTCTGCAGTAGTCACTTTCTTCTGCAAAAAGAAGCTTCTTTGACCAAAAGTGAGTGCTAGTCTCTGGGCATAAGCCTAAGTATTTAGAGGGCAATTTAATGGACACAAAACAGTAGTACCTTCCCCTATAGGGCCTATGACCTGCTCAGCCATAGGCTTTTTCCTTGGTTTTCAGTGTCAGGCAAGAATCCCATCCTGTGGAGCAGGTCTCATATCCCATTAGGGAGCAGTTGGTTATTCCCTAACAGACATGTCACGGCTGTACCAGTGAGCACATCTTACCTGGATGTCAGTCTTTGTCAATCTCACCTATGAGTGAGATCTTGTCGTACTTCTCTTGCTGAGCTTGGTTTATTTCACTTAACATAATGATCCCTCATTCACTCCCTAGTGTCACAGATGACAATCTCATTCCTTTTAAATGACTGAACAGTATTCTATTGTATATCTACCAGGCTTTGTTTTTGTTTTTTGAGGCAAGCCCAACAGACTAGCCTTTTTTTTTATGAGAAAGACAGAGACAGAGAGAGAGAGAGAGAAGGAAAGAGAGAGAGAATTGGCATGCCAGGGTCTCCAGCCACGGTAATCAAACTCCAGATGTGTGCATCACCTTGGGTGCATGTGTGACCTCACGTGCTTGCGTCACCTTGTACATCTGGCTTACGTGGGATCTGGGGAGTCGAACATGGGTCCTTAGGCTTTGTAGGCAAGCGCCTAAGCCACTTAAGCCATCTCTCCAGCCCCTACCATGTTTTCTTTATCTAGTCATCAGCTGATGGGACACTTAGGTTGTTTCCATCTCTTGGTTATTATGAATAGTGTTTCATGAATAAAGGAGTGTGGACAGCGCTTTGACACTCTGATTTAATTTCTTTTGGATATATATCCTGAAGTGGGATTTCTGGATCTCATGGTAGTTCCTTTAATTTTTAAAATTTATTTATTTCCATGTGTGTTCCTGTGTGTGTGTATGTATGTGTGTCCATCAGTGTGCCAGGAACTCTTGATTCTGTAAGTGAACACCAGATGCTTGTACCACTTTTTGTGTCTGGCTTATATGAGTAGTTTGGGAACCCAGGCCTGCCTTCAAGCTGTGCAAGTAGGTACCTTTGACAGCTGATCCATCACCCTCAGTTCTTTTAATTTTTTTTTTTTTTGAGGAACCTTCATATTGTTTTCCATACTGTCTGTACTAATTTTCATTCCCACAAAACTGTAAAAACATCTTCTTCTCTCCACCTTTTCACTAGCATTTGTTATTGTTAGTCTCTCTCTTTAAAATACCTGTGTGTGTGTGTGTTCCTATGTATGAGTATGGGCATGCATGTGCCATGGGTCATGCGTGAAGGTCAGAGGACAACCTCAGGCATAAGTCCTTGTCATCTGTCTTGTTTTGGACAGTGCCCCTTGTTCATCACTGTGTGTGAGCTTCTGGATTTGCCTCCTGTCTCCACCTCCTATCTTGCCATAGGAACATTGGGATTACAGGCGTGAGCTACTGTTTCTGGCTTTATTTATTTAACTTATTCATTTTCTGGGATTCGAAGTCAAGTCCTCACACTTCTACAGCAAGCACCTTAATCACTATGCCATCTCCTCAGCCCATACTCTTTTTGATAAAAGACAAAATTCTTACTGATCTGTCTTTTCCTCTAAAACTGGATTTGGAAATACTGCACTTTTCTTTCTACTTGGCCGAGATTGGTGAGATCTGAGAAAAAAACAAAAACAACAACAGCAACAAAAAACTCCCCTAAAGACACTCATTCGTATGTATTACAGATCCCACTTGACGGGCCTCACAGACAGGGGAGCAAGGCCTCTGCCTCTCTTCCTTCTCCAGCTTTGCTCTGTCTGCTCCTCACAACTGTGAGGTCGGAGGGCTGTGGGCAGGGTCTGTGACCCTAAGCAGGGAGGAACAGTGAATGCAGCGCACCAGGAATTCTCATAATTTGGAATTTTCCCCTAGTGGGTAAAAGTCCCGAAAGTAGGACACCGTGAGCAGGAAGTGAGAAACGAAGAGTCCAGAAGGCCAGGATGCCCTCGGGTGCCAGACGGTTTCATTTTGGGGAGGCGAGGAAGGCGGCTTTGCATCTGTCGCCCAGGTTGCCATCACTGTGCAATTAAGCACACAGCCAGGGGTAAGGAAAACAAAAACAGATGACCACTGTGTTCATTAACGCCCTATCCATCTTGAAGAAACGGGTATGAAATGGAAGCTCTTACTTAGTAAATATGGGAGAAAGCTTCTAGAGCCAGGAGTGTGCCAGAAGCTCTGGAGACAGCTCCAAGTAGATAGAAAGACATGGACCCCACCTCCCCCTCTTCCTGGTAACACTGATCAAGAACACGTCACAAATGCGGGGCCTGATGGCGCACGCCTTTAATCCCAGCACTCAGGAGGCAGAGGTAGGAAGATCACTGTGAGTTCAAGGCCAGCCTGAGACTACTACATAGTGAATTCCAGGTCAGCCTGGGCTAGAGACCCTACCTCAAAACAAACAAACAAGCAAAAAATCACAACTGCCCCCTATAGGATTTAAATACCATAAGTACAAGCATCCTGGCTTTTGTTTATCTTGTTATCTTTTATTTATGCCCCTTTATCAGAAAAGCTATTTCCTCCTGATCAGAAGAACAAAGACCTCTGACCCTGGGTGGAGACTAAATTCCCTCTGTTAAGAAGTAATCTAGGGCTGGAGAGATGATTTAGCAGTTAAGGCATTTGCCTGCAAAGCCAAAGGACCCAGGTTTGATTCCCCAAGACCCATGTAAGCCAGATGCATGAAGGGGTGCATGTGTCTGGAGTTCAATGGCAGCAGTTAGAGGCCCTGGCATGCCCATTCAATATCTACCTGCATATTTTTTCTCTTTCCCAAATAAATAAAAATAAGATTTTTTTCTCAATTTTTATTAACATTTTCCATGATTATAAAAAATATCCCATGGTAATACCCTCCCTCCCCCCACTTTCCCCTTTGAAATTCCATTCTCCATCATATCCCCTCTCCATCTCAATCAGTCTCTCTTTTATTTTGATGTCATGATCTTTTCCTCCTCTTATGATGGTCTTGTGTACGTAGTGTCAGGCACTATGAGGTCATGGATATCCAGGCCATTTTATGTCTGAGGGGAGCATGTTGTAAGCAGTCCTACCCTTCCTTTGGCTCTTACATTCTTTCCACCACCTCTTCCGCATTAGACCCTGAGCCTTGGAAGGTGTGATAGAGATGTTACTCAGTACTCCAGTCACTTCTTTCCAGCACCATGATACCTTCTGAGTCATCCCAAGGTCACTGCCATATGAAAAGAGAAGATTCTCTACCCAAAGTGAGAGTAGTGTTAATATAAGGGTATTAAGAGAAGTGCTTACTGGGCAGTTTGATAAGCATAGTATATACATTTATCTAGATATCAGCAGATGTTACACCCCTAGGGCTCATGACTACCCTGTTTTAAGTTTTCAGTGAGCCTCCAGTCCAATTGGAGGGCAGTTGGTTTCCACCATGATAGACGTGCCACTATTGAACCCGTTGGCTCATTTGGCCTGCTGGCCAATTATAAGGCTTGCAGTGTCCACTGTTGAGTATCTTCACTGGTGGTGTCTCTTTCTCCCATTGAACTACATATAGAATGGCTTCTTCTAGCTTTCTCTCAGCTGGTCTACATGGAGGAGGTTATCAGCTCAGTTCCAGCAGGATTTCTCAGTGGCCTTGCAGCCCAAGTATGTGGAGTCTTCAGCAATAGGGTCTTATCATTTACTCCTGGTGGGAAACCAAGGGCCTTGGCAATGGCCTATAATGTTTGGGGGGCATCAGGGACCTCCCTGGCCAACAACTCACTGGAGGTATCCCATCCCTGGCACTGAAAATTTTCTGACAACAATCTATGGCTCCTGAGTGTTCCATTGTCCAAAACCAGAGGATTCCATATGATTTATTTGCATCCTCTTAGAAGATTTTTTATATATATATAAAGAGGTAATCTAGAAAGCCAGGTGTGGTGCTACATGCCTGATAGTCCCAGCACTTGAGAGGCTGAGGTAGGAGGATCACTGTAGGTCTAGCCTGGGGCTACAGAGTGAGTTGCAGGTCTGCCTGTGCTACAATGACACTTTGTCATGAAAACAAACAAACTGAACCTGTCAATCACTTGGTCCAGACATTGCCCCTTCTAAAGGAGATGGGAAGAATAGTTATCCCCTTAATGAGATAATGTACTGTACCCCCAGAAGTAGTTGCTTACAGATCCCCACCGACAGAGGGGCATCAGGTAGCTTTGTTAGGTGGTCTAGGGTGAATGGGCCCACAAAAGTGAAAAAGCCAAGTTTTGGGGCTCAGCTTAAGGGGACCAGGATCAGATTTAAATTCTAGGAAAGGGGAACTCCCTACCAAGAGAGGCTTAAATTGTTTATGGAAAACAAAAACAGATCCAGATGACACCTTTAGTCCAGAGATGTGGAGAGGAGAGATCTATGATTTCTAGTAAGGTGGAGACTGCAAGGCCCTTGGCTTCATGGCTGTCCTCTTCCCTAGCCCAGGCCAATCAGCTCTCGTCTGGCTCACCTGAGGCCCTCCACAGTAAGTCTGTGGACTCCCCCTCACCACTCCTGACTCCCGAATAAAAGCTTAATAATTTAATAACCATCCTATTCAGTTATCTCAGTTCTTTGGCACTAATTCAGCCTTTGCAGTTCAAGGACTTCTCCTGGATCCCCACGACCCCGTTAGCCGGGTGCTGTGCGTGCTTACTTTTCGGAGTTCTGATCCAGAGAGCTGAATCTTTTCCTTTCTCCTTTCTCTCTCTTCTTTGCTCCTCTCTAAGCATGCTTGCCCTGCCTCTCCGGGACTGCGTCATCCCCTTTTACTCAACAAATCTGCGTTGCTTTACTCATACCTTGTCTATGTGCCTGACTGTGGTGGCCAGACAGAAGGACTTGACAGTAAGAAAATGCGCAGTGTTATTAGTTTTTGTCTCCTTAGAGGAAGCAGATATGACATGGCTGATCTTAGAATGAACTTATCGCGTCAGGAAACACCGGTTTCTACAGCTAAGGAGCTCTTGAGACAGCTAGACTCCGGTGCAGGCAGAGCCAAGAAAGCATAATGGAAATGAGTCACTTTACACTTTACCTGAACTTCAAGGACGTGCCAGTCATGGGAGATGTCGCCGCTGTACTTTCTGGGTTATTAGGCTTGGCTCCTTGCTGTCCTTCTGACACTGGGCCCCTGTGTCGGCTTACTGCTCACCTCTGCCTGCGTGAACAAAGGTCCCTGCGCTGACCATCCCACAAGGCTGACTGCCTAGTGAGAACTTAGTGATTATGGAGAGTTGAAACGTTGCAGGTCTAGGGCTGGAGAGATGGCTTAGCGGTTAAGCGCTTGCCTGTGAAGCCTAAGAAGCCCGGTTCGAGGCTTGATTTCCCCAGGACCCATGTTAGCCAGATGCACAAGGGGGCACATGTGTCTGGAGTTCATTTGTAGTGGCTGGAGGTCCTGGAGTGACCATTCTCTCTCTATCTGCTTCTTTCTCTCTCTCTGTCGCTCTCAAATAAATAAATAAAAATGAACAAAAAAATATTAAAAAATACGTTGCAGGTCTAGCTTCAAATTCTTTTGGGCTATCTTAGCCCCTTTATATTTCTGCTCACCTTTGTGTCTGACTTAACATCCTATGACTTCTCAGGTAAATCCTTCAGAATGAAGACATGCTAAAGAGATGGGTGAAATAATTATCCCCTTAGTGAGTAATACACTTATAGCCCCAAAGCCTCTCATTTGATGCAACTGCTTGCAGATAATTGTTTAAATATTTTTTTTTTTCGAGGTAGGGTCTCACTCTGGCCCAGGCTGACCTGGAATTCACTATGTAGTCTCTGGATGGCCTCGAACTCTGCCTCCCAAGTTTGAGATTAAAGGCATGCACCACCCCTCCCAGCTCTTTATAAAAGTATTTTTATTTATTTATTTATTGTAGAGAAAGTGAGAGAGAGACACACACACACAGAGGGAATTGGTGCACCAGGGTCTCAGCCACTACAATCGAACTCCACATGCCTGGGCCACCTAGTGGGCATGTCCAGCCTTGCTCTTGCTTACCCTTTCATGCCTGGCTAAGGCGGGATCCAGAGAGTCGAACATGGGTCCTTAGGCTTCGCAGGCAAGCGCCTTAACCGCTAAGCCATCTCTCCAGCCCACTTGCAGATATTTTAAGCTGGCCCCCTTTTCTGAATTCGAACTCAAAACTCTTTCTTTGTTTCCTCTTTAGTATCTCTTCTTTGAATCCTGGCCAAAATCTTCATCACGCATACCCTGACGCTGTGGGCTTTCTCCACAGATCTCTTCTGCTGTGCCTCCCTTCTCGACACCTGTCTGCCTGGTTTGTCCTGGGCCTAACATAGACTTAATAGACAGAGAACCCACAGCATTTGGGCTTTCTCCTGAGTCTGTTTCTCAATTAAAATGTTTTTTAAAGATTTTTTTTTTTTTTTTTAGGTATGATGAGATGGCTTAGCAGTTAAGGGGCTTACCTGTAAAGCCTAATGACCCAAGTTGGATTCCCTAGTTCCCATGTAAAGGCAGATGTACAAAGTGGCACACTCATCTGGAGTTCATCTGTAGCAGCTGGAAGCCCTTGCACAACCATTCTCTCTGTCTGTCTGTCTTCATTATCTCTCTCTCTGCTTGCAAATAAATAATTAAAAAAAAAAAAAAGATTTAGCTGGCCATGGTGGAGCATGCCTTTAATCCTAGCACTTGGGTGGCAGAGGTAGGAGGATTGCTGTGAGTTCGAGGCTACCCTGACAGTACATAGTGAATTCCAGGTCAGCCTGAGCTACAGTGAGACCCTACCTCGAAAAAAACAAACAAACAAAAAGAACAAAGGAGTTCTTTTAAAAGAAATAAAAAGAGTTATTTATTTGCAAGGGAGGGAGAAAGAAAGAGAGCCAGAGCAAGACAGTGAAAACAAGAGAGAGAGAATGGGCATGACCATGCCAGGGCCTCTTGCCACTGCAAATGAATTTCAGATGTATGCTCTATTGGCTTTGCATCTGGAGTACATCTGGCTTTATGTAGGTACTAGGAAATCAAACTCAGGCCACCAGGCTTTGCAAGCAAGCGTCATTAACCACTGAGCCTTCTTCCAAGCCCTGTCAATTATTTTATCAGTGAGACTAAGAACCCATACAAGGCTCCCTGGTTTCCCAGTAGCAGGCACAGCTCCTCACTGTCACCCTCAGTAGCCTGAGGGACTCCTTTCATCTTTGAGGATCCTCAATTCAGACACATGCAAGATTTGTCTTCAGTGTAGAAAAGCATTTCAGTACCAGACAGAGCTGGGATTTGATTAATGATATTTTAGTAAGGGTTAAGTGTGAGGGTTAAGAGAGAAAGAGGGCCACTCCGACAGAACACACACCCTGGGAAAATCCTACTTAGACTGATCCATGCACATGAATTATTTTATCTTATAGGTCATTACCATTCACTTCCCAAACCTTAAACCTTCTCTAGTAACGAAGCTCTTACCCAAGGTTATATACATTCCAGCCTTAGGCCTGTTCACTGCTATTTTTTTTTTTTTTTGGTTCACTGCTATTTTAACATAAAATATTTATACACAAAAGGAATATTATCCCTTCACAGCAAATGTTGTTAATTGTGCTAAGTTTTTTGCTTCTCGGTGGGCCAGAGGCTTCAACCAGACTCCAGAATAAGAGGCTCTTTCCCCTTCTCTTGTCTTCATATTTTTCTCTGTCCTTTTTATCCTGACTTACTATGAGAGAGGGTTCATAGAATTATGTGAAAATTTTAGGGCAGGAAGGACAGTCTCTCGATTTTCATTATTTAAAAGCTTCAGAGCTGGGCGTGGTGGCACACGCCTTTAATCCCAGCACTTGGGAGGCATACGTAGGAGGATCTCCGTGAGTTTGAGGCCACCCTGAGACTCCATAGTGAACTCCAGATCAGCCTGGGCTAGAGTGAGACCCTATCTTGAATCAGGAAGCTGGACATGACTGTACATGCTTTTCATACCAGGATGATCACCGTGAGTTTGAGGGCAGTGTGAGTTTCAGGTCAGCCTGGGCTACAGTGATATCCTCATTCTAAATAATCAAATAAATAAGTAGATGTATAAGAAAATAAATTTAAGTCCTTCAGGAAGTTTCTTTTTTATTAATGGAAAGACAGAAACTCCAATATTTCTTCTGGGAAAATACTTTACTATTATTATTTTTTTATTATTTATTTATTTGAAAGACACAGGGAGAGACAGCCAGAGAGAAAGAGAGAGAATGGGCACGCCAGGGCTTCCAGCCATTGCAAACAAGCTCTAGACGCATGTGCCACCTTGTGCATCTGGCTTACATGGGTTCTGGGGAATCAAACTGAGGTCCTTTGGCTTTGCAGGCAAATGCCTTAACCGCTAAGCCATCTCTCCAGCCCTATTTTTAAATATTTTATATATCTGAGAAGGAGAGGCGATGAGTGCACCAAGGCCTTCTGCCACTGTAAACAAATTTCAAACACATGTGCCACTTTGTACTGTTGGGACCCCTCCTCAAAGGGAGGTACCCCAAGTCTCAAGGACCAGGCAAGACCCAAGAACCAGCACAGACACTTCTCGATGCAATAACAGCAAGAGGTTTATTGTGGGTACCGGTGCACCGGGGCTCGACATGGAGTCCTCGCGCAGGAGGGGTGAAGAGCCCTGGCCCCCTGAAGGGAAGGGCTTATAAAGGGAGTGAGGCGGGAAAAGGACAAAGGGGTTACATCATATCGCGCCCTTTAAAATGATTGGTTCCAAGAGGGCACGCGCGGGGACCTTGTGGGTTGCCGTAGGGAGGGGAACCTGCCTTAGGAATTTTCCATATAGAGTGGGTCCTGATTGGTCAGATCCATCTGGTGTCTCTTAATTGAGTAACCACAGGTGGGGTGGGGGTTTCAGGACACAGGGGCAGAGTTCATGGAAGGGGCAGTTGGGCCAGGCATCTCTTAGGTGACCAGTAACTTGGCAAAAGAACAAAGCACATCCTAGGCAGCTCATTTTCTCCAGGTTAACTAACTTTGATGGATATCATAAAATGGCAGTTCTTTTTATTTAGCGGAAGCAAGCAAGCAATGTTACAGAAGCTGAATAGAGCAGGTTTAGCAAAAGCAAAAACTCTTAATCTTTTATTTCCCTTTTATTCCCCGAATCTTTCAGTACATCTGGCTTTATTTAGGTACTGGGGAATTGAACCAGGGCTGTCAAGCTTGGTAAGCAAGTGCCTTTAACCACTGAGCCATCTTTCCAGCCCCTTATTTGTGTGTGTGTGTGTGTGTGTGTGTGTGTGTGTGTGTGTGTATGACATGGTCTCTTGCCTGCAAATGACTGCCAGACATATGGGCCATTTTACACATCTGGCTTTAAATGGATGTTGGGGAATTGTATTTGAGCCAGCAGTCTTTTACAAGGAAGTGCTTTTAAGGGCTTAGCCATCTCTCCAGCACAAAGAAAATGCTTTCTTTATTATGGAGATAGACACATTTAACTTATGCAAAATAAAGGCCATTTGAAACAGAGCGGCAGGTGAAAAGTTTAAATACCTTCGAAGAGAAGACTGTGGAAGGACAAAGTGATCCCAGTCCTAGATGCCACTTTCTCTGCTTGAAAGAAAGGAAGCAGGAAGTTGCTTTAATTTTGATTTTCTCTCTCTCTCTCTCTCTCTCTCTCTCTCTTTCTTTCTATCTTCCTTCCTTCCTTCTTCCCTCCCTCCCTTTCTTCTTTTCTTGCTTCCTTTCATTTATGTATTTTGTTTTTTTACAGGAGGTAGGTAGGGGGTCTCACTCTAGCCCAGGCAGACCTGGAACTCTGCAGTCCTTCTCTGGCCTCAAACTCACAGTAATCTTCTTACCTCTGCCTCCCAAGTGCTGGGATGAAAGGCATGAGCCACCATGCAAGGCTATTTCCTTATTTTTAGCAAAAGACCAGTGAAATATTACAAAAACAAATATAAACAAGGAGGTGGCCCATGGTAACTTTAGGGACTGGTTCTATTCTTTATAGTTACTCCAATTGTTCTCCACAGTGTAGTCTCCCTGGAGAAGAGACAAAACAAGATTTTTAGCTCTCCTACCTAGAAATCTGGTAGCTAGGGACTCGCTAAGGTTAGAGGCTGAACACTATCTTGTTTGGGAATGTATTTCCTTCCAGTAATTGCAACCCTCAGTATTCAGGCAAGGGTTGGAAACAACCCTCTAGTAGGAAAAGTTGCTAAATTAAGAAAGATTGTCTCTAATGTACTCAGAAATCCTACTTAGACAGAACCATGCACATGAATTATTTTATCTTATAGGTCATTACCATTCACTTTCCAAACCTTAAGCAGCAGGCAAAGCCTGTTAGAAGTCTGAAAAATACCTAAAATGATCTATTCAGTCATTTTAATGCACTGTGCAGTGATCATCATAGGAGGTTATCAAGAAAAGAACCAAGCATGTCTGTAAAGCAAAATGACTGCATCGAGTGATACAAGTCTTAATTGTGGAAAGACAGCAGAACAGAGGAGGGGAGGTAACATTATGACATCATATTATCTTTTATTTTTGTATATAGTAAAGAGAAAATATTCGTGCTCAGCTCAGGTGCATGAGCTGGTTGCCCTCTCCCCATCTCCCCCCCCCCCCGACAATTGTACCATGTACAACTTGGGGCTCTCGGTGGTGAAGCTGCCATTGCAAGACACGGTCCCTCCCCCAACACCAACCACTCTGTACCCCCCTGGGTGAGTTCCTGGTCCTTCACTCAAACCCTCCCTCATGTCCCTCTGGGTGCCTAATGGAGCTGCTGCTGTGACTCCAGAAATTCTCAACAAGTCAAAAGGATTATTTAAAAAAAAAAAAAAAAGAAAAAGAAAAAAAAAGGAGGGGGTGGAATTTCCACATGAGCAAAGGGCATTGCAAAGCAAATAACATGCAAACCAAACACGGCGACATGTCCCCACCAGGAGTGCCCACCCCAGTGCTAGAAGGCGCCCAGGAGAGTTACTTTAAGGACATGAATAAAGGAATGAATGAAACCCAAGAGTGTTCAATCTACTGAAAAAACTAACTAGACACTTGAATGAAGTTAAAGAGGACACAAACACCTGACTGAACTCCAAGAGAGCACCAACAAAGAGGCTCTTGGGGGCATTTTGATAGGAGACAAAAATTGGCTAGGCAGTCTCGGTGTGGTAGGAGGGCAGAGATAGGAGGTTCAAACCACCACGGGATAGGAGGAAATGTTTCAAGTTATTTTCCCCATTTACTATGTGTGGTGGTTTGAAAGTGAAATGTCCCCCACAGCCTCATATGTTTGTGATTAGGCCTCATACTTAATCCCTAACTGGTGGCACTTTGGTAGGTAGAGCCTTGACAAAGTATTTGTGCCAAATGCAGTTGGTCTTGGGTATCATAGGCCAACCCTCCTCCATGTCAAAGACAGCCCACTCTTGGTGATGCCTCCCAGCTACAAGACGTGATGACCAGCCTTTGCTCTGCCATACCATTATGCAGTACCCCGTCAAGATTGAAGGCTCAAAGCAGCCCTCTTATCTCAGGTGTGTTGTTTCAGCAATGAGAAGGTAACTTGATAGAAAATTGGTACCAAGCCAGGCGTGGTGGTGCATGCTTTTAATCTCGGCACTCTGGAGGCAGAGGTAGGTGGATCGCTGTGAGTTCGAGGCCACCCTGAGACTCCATAGTGAATTCCAGGTCAGCCTGGACTAGAGTGAGACCCTGCCTAAAAAAAAAAAGAAAAGAAAAGAAAAGAAAAGAAAAGAAAATTGATTAGTATCAAGAAGTAGGTCCATTGCTAAAATGAACTTGCTTGATCAGGTGGTTTTTGGTCTTTGGGAACTGGTTTGCATGAGCAATGTGTAATGATTTATAATTTAGGACTAGGGATGCCTAACAGTGCTATAATCAGAAGTTGATGGGGGCTGGAGAGATGGCTTAGAGGATAAGTGCTTGCCTGTGAAGCTTAAGAACCCCGGTTTGAGGCTCAATTCCCCAGGACCCACATTAGCCAGATGCACAAGGGGGCGCACACATCTGGAGTTCGTTTGCAGTGGCTGCAGGCCCTGGAGCGCCCGTTCTCTCCCTATCTGCCTCTTTCTCTCTCTGTCTGTTGCTCTCAAAGAAATAAATAAAAATAATAAAGAAAAGAAGTTGATGGGCCATTCTAGTGAGAGTTCTTTTTTTAAATACTTTATTTATTTTTTGGCAAGGAGAGAGAGAAAAAGAAAGCAAGACAGAAAGGGTGTGCCCGGGTCACTAGCCACCACAAATAACCCTGTGCACCTTGGCTTTACATGGGTACTAGAGAATCGATTTACACTACAGAACCATTGGAATAAAAAATACTAGCCAGGCATGGTGGCGCATGCCTTTAATCCCAGTACTCGGGAGACAGAGGTAGGAGGATCGCCATGAGTTCATGGCCACCCTGAGACAAAATAGTGAGTTCCAGGTCAGCCTGAGGTAGAGTGAGACCCTACTTCGAAAAAAACGAAAACAAAATCAACAAAGTGCTGGAGGGATTTCGCAGTGGTTAAGGCACCTTCCAGCAAAGCCAAAGGACCCGGTTTGATTCCCTAGTACCCACGTACCAGATACACAAAGTGGCGCATAAGTCTGGAGTTTGTTTACAGTGGCTGGAGGCCCTAGTATGCCCATTCTGTATGTCTGGCTCTTTCTTCTTTCTATCTCTTTTTCCTTGCAAATAAATAAATAAAAACATTTAAAAAAATAAACTGGCGTGGTGGTGCATGCATTTAATCCCAGTACTCAGGAGGCTGAGGTAGGAGGATCGCTGTGAGTTCTAGGCCAGCCTGAGACTACATAGTGAATTCCAGGTCAGCTTGGGCTTGAGAGAGACCCTACCTCAAAAATCAAAAGGCAAACAAACAAAACACATAGCAACAAAGAGGCCAAAAAACACATTCTGGAGAAAAGACAGCAATTTCAACAAGTGGTGATAGAAAAAGCTTGATATATAGATGAATAAATCTAGACCATTATAATTATCAGCCACAAAAATCAAGTGGATGAAAGAGCTAAATGAAAGATCTGAAACCCTAAAACATCTAGAGAAAAAGTAGGGAGAATACTTCAAGATAAAGATATAGGAAGGAATTTCTGAATACGACTCCAATAGCCCAGGGAATAAGACAGCCAACAAAAGGGATCTCATGAAACTAAAAAGCTAAAAGAAAATGTCAACTGGGTCAACAGATAACCAACTATACATCTGACAGAGGATTAATATCTGAAGTGAAAAAAATCTAAGCTGGGCATGGTGGTGCATGCCTTTAATCCCAACACTTGGAAGGCTGAGGTAGGAGGATCTCCATGAGTTTGAGGCCACCTTGAGACTACATAGTGAATTCCAGGTCAGCCTGAGTGAGAGTAGAGTGAGACCCTACCTTGAAAACCAAACAACAACAAAAAAAATCAAATGACAGCAAATGCTAGTGATGATGTGGGCAAAGAGAAACTCTTATTCACTGTTTTTAGGAGTGTAAATTGGTACAGCCACTATGGACATCAGTATGACGGTTTCTAAAATCTGCCATCTGGCCCAGCTATACTATGCGTGGGCATATACCCTAAGGGCTTTACATTTTAGTGTAGAGATGTTTGCTCAACTGTGTTTATTGCTGCTCTATTCACAATAGGTAGGAAATGGAATCAGCCCAGATGCTCACTGTGGTGGTTTGGTTATATGGAAGGGATAAAAGCTATTGCATTATTGTTATTCATGACTGACTGCATCCTCTTGAGTGCACAGATCTCAGCTCATCTAACATGCAGAGAACTTAATCCTTACAAAATATCTACCATTGCCGGGCGTGGTGGCGCACGCCTTTAATCCCAGCCCTCGGGAGTCAGAGGAAGGAGGATCGCCATGAGTTCAAGGTCACCCTGAGACTACATAGTGAATTCCAGGTCAGCCTGAGCTAGAGTGAGACCCTACCTCAAAAAACAAAAAACAAAAAACAAGACAAAAATAATAATAATGAAAATAAAAAATCTACCATAATTTTAGACTCTGAGAAAATTAACTCCATGTTTTGATTTTTCCATTGCCAAAAAAAATCATCTTTTGTCAACTTCTCTGCATTAGTTATACAAAATATAACAAAACTACTGTTTTTAGGGGCTGGAGAGAAGGCTCAGCAGTTAAAGGTACTTGTGTACAAAGTCGTATGGCTTAGGTTTGATTCCCTAGTACCCATGTAAAGCCAGATGGCCAAAGTGACACACATATTTGGTATTTATAGTGGCAAGAGGCCCTGGTGGGTCCATTCTCCTTCCCTCCCTCTCTCTCTCCTTCCTCCCTTCTCCCTCCTTCCCTCTATCCCTCAGTACCTCCATCCCTCTCTCCCTCCCTTCCTCTTCCCTTTCCCCCTCTTTTCCTCTCTGCTTGCAAACAAATACATAAAAATATTTTTTTAAAACTACTGGGCTGGAGGGATTGCTTAGCACTTAAGGCACTTGCCTGTGAAACCTAAGGACCCAGGTTCAGTACTCCAGTACCTATGTAAACCAGGTGTACAAGGTAGCACATGGGTCTAGAGTTTGTTTGCAGAGGCTAGAGACCCTGGCATGCCCATTCTCTCTCTTTCTTAAATAAATAAGTAAAAGAAAATAAATTAATACAAATATATTTAAAACCTACTATTTGTAGCTGGGCGTGGTGGTATGCTCCTTTAATCCCAGCACTAGGGATTACTGTGAGTTCAAGGCCACCCCTGACACTAGTGAATTTCAGGTCAGTCTTGGCTACAGCGAGACCATACCTCAAAAAAAAAAAAAAAAAAAAAAAACCTTTCTATTTTTAAAAGTTGAAAAGAAATTTTATTATAATCAGAAAATAGAAACTAAGTCCTTAAAAATGTTGATAAAAACTGTTATTAAAGAATAAAATGTTTGGGCTGGAGAGATGGCTTAGCGGTTAAGCGCTTGCCTGTGAAGCCTAAGGACCCCGGTTCGAGGCTTGGTTCCCCAGGACCCATGTTAGCCAGATGCACAAGGGGGCACACGCGTCTGGAGTTCGTTTGCAGTGGCTGGAGGCCCTGGAGCGTCCATTCTCTCTCTCTCTCTCTCTATCTGCTTTTCTCACTCTTGTCTGCCGCTCTCAAATAAAAGAAAAAAAAGAACAACAACAAAAACAGAATAAAATGTTTACAAAATGTAAACAAAACAAGGATTAACAGTAATCCTTCAACTGTATCAGCTGTATTTTCATATACCTTTGATTCTGATCTGTATCTTTCCTTGAACTTGAATTGAGGTTTCTAGGTATGCAGCACAGGTACTTACCGAGTGAAAATGAGGAAAAACCAAAACTACTATAGGTAGCCTGGAATGGAAGAAGCTGACGAGAAAAAGTAGGTTAGCAGAGACGCTTACCCTGCTGAGGCATAGATTTATAGTTGCAGATTGCACTTTTAAATTTAACAGAACTAACTGAACTTTATTGGAAAATATAAAAATAATTGGTCCAGGGCTGGAGAGATGGCTTAGAGGTTAAGCACTTGCCTGTGAAGCCTAAGGACCCTTGTTCGAGGCTCGATTCCCCAGGATCCATGTTAGCCAGATGCATAAGGGGGCGCACGCATCTGGAGTTTGTTTGCAGTGGCTAGAGGCCCTGACTTGCCCATTTTCTCTCTCTCACAAACAAATAAATAAAATATTTTAAAATATTGGGGCTGGAGAGATGGTTTAGCAGTTAAAGCACTTGACCGCAAAGCCTAAGGACCCAGGTTTGATTCCCTAGTACCCACATAAGCCAGATGTACAAGGTGGCACATGTGTCTGGAGTATGTTTGTAGTGGCTAAAGGCCCTGGTACACCCATTCTCTCTCTATGTGCTTCTTTCTCTGTCTCTCTCTCTAAAATAAACAAATAAAGTATTAAAAAAATTAAGCCAGGAGTGAAGGCACATGCCTTTAATCCCAGCATTTGGGAAGCAGAGGTAGGCAGATCACCATGAGTTTGAGGCATCCCTGAGACTACATAGTGAATTCCAGGTCCGCCTAGGTTAGAGTGAAACCCTACCTCAAAACAAAAAGAAACAAAATTAAAATATAAATAAAGACTTTCTGGTATTGGGTTCTGGTGGCACTAGTGGTTCAAGGACTTTCTTCTTTTTAAATCAAGGTCTACAGTTGATACTATAATCACAGATAAACTAGGTTCTCTGCATGCACAACGCTTCACCTAAGAGTCTAGATTGTATACTTGCAAACTCTTTCATCTCCAGCTGGTTATAAGCCTCCAAGCCATAATCCTTGAGCACATTTAGTCCTCTCTGAGGGGGTTCCAGGCCTGGTGTTGAAAACGGAAACTACAAACGTTGCAGTTACCTTATCATGAACTGAATTCTTTGCCCAGAGGAATTCCGAATTCTAAAACTAAAGCATGTTTGTTTTCCTTGCTAGATCCTTTAAGCCGGGTCAGGTCTTACAAGGAACGTCTTTCATGTGGCCTTGGCTCTTAAAGCGCCTTCCAAGGGCTCTGTTATTGCTGGCTCACTGTAGCTCCAAAATTTGGGTTGATTTATTTTCATGCGTCTTAAGTCTATTCCCACTGATACCCTTTCCTATCCCCACACAAAGGAAGGCTGTTTTGTTCATGTCTTCTCCCAGCAACTTTAAAATCCTTCTCTTACCCTTTTCTACTCCCAGTGGTCTGACCATGAAATCAAGGAGGCATTTCCTCTGTATACTAGAGCACAAATCATTGTATTTGAGCAAGAAATTTGATCTGATCAAATGGTAATCCCAAGTCACATGTTTCTTAGTATGCACAAGGGGAAAGCATATCAAATCTTTAAGGAAACAAAATTTTTCTGGCATTGAATTCTGAGTAAAATTTCTCACATTGAATCACAATGGAGAAAAAAGTCCCTTAAAAAAAAAAAATGTTACCCTACTATTCCTTCAGTACAAGTCAAAAACATAGGGCTTAAAGAAAACTCAGACAATCTCTGGAAAGCAAGACAAATATAAGCATATGAAGCTTTCTGTGATCTGGCCTAATCCACAGAGAAATAGAAATACTATTCTTCAAGTAGTTATCTGTATTATTTCTGTCAGCTGGGATTTTAGTTAAGTTAGCTTGTGACCACTTGGGTCTATGCTCATGGTTCTCAAATATTTTGAAGAAGAAACTAACTTCATAAAAATCTCCCTTTTGTGTACCATCCACTTTCCCCTGCTTCTCAAACAGCACATCCGTATATCTGTACCAGCCTATCCACCATCCAGCTATCCGTGTGTACACCATCCATCTCTGTTTTGTGATTCTGCATAACCACATTCCAAATCATGAATTTGGCAAAGCAGAATCGAGAAGGGGAAGAGGATGGAGGAGAAAGGCAGCATCCCATTCGGCAAGGAGGTTAGTTGTTATCAACCAGTGACTTATTTATACATACAGTATCTTTGTTAACTCCACAATAATTCTTTGTGGAAGCTGCTTTGTTTTTCTTGTTTGCAAGCAGGAAACTGAGGCCCAGAGGGTTTATGGAATTTGTTCAGTATCTCACAAATAGCAAACAGTTCAGGGGAATTGTGAGCCTTGGTCTTTGCAGAACCTGGAGGACATGGTCTCAATGACATAAGTCAGAGACATCCATGTCCTCCAACGGTGGTGTTGATATCCGTTTGTCAGAACAGAGGGGCCCAGTGCTACTGGGAACTCAGGCCCTGGCTCACCGCCTGACCAGAGCTTTCACCAGTGATAAACAACCAAACAGCAACAGCAAACCGGGGGAGACAGGAGGAACTGGTAAACAGTAAGTGGTTTATATTTGTAGTTTTGGCCGGACAGCGCAGAGAGAAATTCTCCACTTCTCTCTGCCTTGCGTGTAGACACGTTACAATTTATAGAGAAGCTGAACTAAAGCCAGGAAGTATGCATTCCTTGATTAACTGTGAAATAAGTTATCAGAGCTAAGCAGGGAATGGTAGAGCACACTGTGAGCTGATAAGTCTTAAAATTTTTTAAAAAATATTTATTTATTTTAAGAAAGAGAGAGAGAGAGAGAGAGGATGGGTATGCCAGGGCCTCCAGCCACTGCAAACGAACTCCAGATGCCTGCACCCCCTTGTGCATCTGGCTTACATGGGTACTGGGGAATCGAACCTGAGTCCTTTGGCTTTGCAGGCAGGCGCCTTAACCAGTAAGCAATCTCTCCAGCCTGTTGGTAAATCTTTTCCAGGGAGGCAGCCCCTTTGTTGGGGAGTGCCTCTCTACACCATTATCTCTATACCTCCAGTATGGGACTTTCTGTTATACTAACTGCTTCTCACCAGTCTCAATGGCACACTTACATGTGGGCTGGGAAGAAGTCATGAACTAAAAATTTTAAACTGGGTGCGGTGGCACGTGCCTTTAATCCCAGCACTTGGGAAGCAGAGGTAGGAGGATCGCCTGAGTTTGAGGCCATCCTAAGATTACATAGTGAATTCCAGGTCAGCCTGGGCTAGAGTGAAACCCTACCTGGGGGGAAAAGATAAGTTTTCCACTCATGTTTGCATAAAAACTTGCATTGGGAGGCTTCTATCAATGTTTTGATAGAAAGGCTCACAAATCTTAGAGAAGCTCTTATACTCACAATCATACTTATTCATTCCAGCACGTATGCACACTAAAATCAGTAAAGGCAAAAAAAGCTCATAGGGCAGAAGCCCGGAGAGACCAGGAACAGACCAGTTCTTTCCCTGTGCAGTCAGAGGCAGCACGTGAGCTGGCGAGATGGATCAGTGGTCTAGGTGCTTGCCTGCAAAGCCAAGTGATCCAGATTTGATTCCCAAGTACCCACTTAAAGCCATATGCACAAAGTGGCACATGCCTCTAGAGTTCGTTTGCAGTGACTGGTGGCCATTCTGTTTCTCTCTGTCAGTCCGTCTGTCTCTCTTTGCTTGCAAGCAAATAAATAAATAAATAAATAAATAAATAAAATATTTAGGGGCTGGAGAGATGTCTCAGTGGTTAAGGCACTATTCCCCAGGACCCAAGTAAAGCCAAATGCACAAAATGGTGCATGTATCTTGAGTTTGTTTTCAGTGGCTAGAGGCCCTGGTGTGCCCAGTCTCTCTATCTTATCTCTCTCTCTGCTTGCAAATAAATAACAATTAAAAAATAAATATTTTAGCTGGGCATGGTGGCACACGTCTTTAATCCCAGCACTCAGGAGGCAGAGGTAGGAGGATTTCTATGAGTTTGAGGCCACCCTGAGACTACATAGTGAATTCCAGGTCAGCCTGGGCTAGAGTGAGACTCTACCTCCACAGCATGCACATAGTACTGATGTGGATTAGGATTTTTTTTTTTATAAATAGCTAGGAACTGGCCCCCAGAAACATGGTTGCAACCTTGCATGCTCTGACAAGACTAGAACTCATGTCTGATTCAATCTCATCCAAGATGGCAGCAAGCAACTCAGCCATACTTTCTGCTGCTTCTTTTTTTCTCTTTTATATTTATTTATTTATTTATTTATTTATTTTTGCTGTTTTGGAAGTAAGGTCTCACTCTAGCCTAGGCTGACCTAGAATTCACTATATAGTCTCAGGCTGACCTCCAACTCACAGTGATCCACCTATCTCTGCCTCCCGAGTGCTGGGATTAAAGTGTGCGCCACCACGCCCGGCTCTGCTTTTCCTCATCTTTTCTTGGGTTTAGCACGTCTGTGCGCTGGTCTTTTCTGAGGCAGTCTTGTGAGCCTAACCATCAAGTCCCTCCCTGAAGGGTTAGTTTTCCCTGAAAACTAGAGGGAACTAAAGAGTTAATAACTATCCCTAAGGCTAGAAGGCCATAAAAGAAACAACAGAGGGGTTCAGCCAGGATCCCATGAGGGATGCACTCCCCTTAGCTCAGATCTGGGTATCTTCCCTTAGACTTTCCTGGCTGAACAAACCTATTCTTTTTTTTTTTTTTTAATTTTTTAAAAAAATTTTTATTTGAGAACAACAGACAGAAAGAGGCAGAGAAAGGAGAGAGAGAGAGAATGGGTGCATCAGGGCCTCCAGCCACTGCAAAGGAACTCCAGACGCATGTGCCACTTTTCGCAGTTGGTTTACATGGGTACTGGAGAATTGAGCCTCGAACGGGGATCCCTAGGCTTCACAGGCAAGCATTTAACTGCTAAGCCATCTCTCCAGCCCTGAAGAAACCTATTCTTAACAAGGACACAAACAGCTATGAGTTCCTTAGGTACTGCGCCTGGTACAGTCTGTTTCTTAGGATCCTCCTTATAAGTTTGAACCCCATCCTGACTCAGTGCTTCAGCCTTCCTCCCGAGGGAAGGCTGCTGCCCCCCGCCCCCCCCCCCCGGCCCCTCTCAGTAAACAGTCTGTCTGTAGAGATCAAGTCAGTGTTCTCTTTTGCTTTTCTCTTACACTTTCTTTACACTCCCTTACCCACCTGAGTCTGATGATGGGGCTCATTCTAATTGGATGATTGGCTCACATAAATGGGCCTGAAACATATGAAGCTCTTTGTGTAGGCTCTTACCTCTCTCTTGGCCCCTCAGCCCTCTTAGCCTCCGGGACAGGGGAATCTTCTTGGTCTCGCCTCTTGCTTCCCAGCCTGACTAGGAAGGGGGAGAATTTCTTTTGGCTCGGGCTTTCCTGCTTGCTTTCCCTCTTAATCGTAACACTCCCTAAAATAAATTTCATAATTCATAATTTACCCTGTTCTGAGTCCACATTTTCAATTCTTTGACAACTTGAAGCTGGAGTTCATGGGCCTGGGGTCTCCTGCATCTTCATTTATTTATTTATTTTTGGTTTTTCGAGGTAGGGTCTCACTCTAGCCCAGGCTGACTTGGAATTCACTATGGAGTCTCAGGGTGGCCTCGAACTCACAGCAATCCTCCTACCTCTGCCTCCTGAGTGCTGGGATTTAAGGCGTGCGCCACCACGCCCGGCTTCCTACATCTTTATAGAGAGCTAATCCCTCCCAGGGCTTCAACTCTGTATCACGACTACCAACCAGGGAAGTTCCCCAAGCTTTGGAGTCCAGGTTTGTACTGTGGGTTGGTCATGCATACATGGACTACATAGGTGAATGACTAAGGTCAGATATAGCCTGGCCCAAGGTCCCCAACTGTAGATCACACCGATCCATCTAGTTTTGTCCTGCCAATTGAAAATTAAAATTAAATGGCCAGATAACTCTCCTAGGTTTTAGAATAAAAAGAGGTTAGCGGTCTACTATCTGTTTAGAGAGTCTTGAATGTTTTCAACAGATGGCATTTTTTCCTTAATGACGGCAGAAAATAACACATCTCTCTATAGATATGTATGTTAAGACACAGCCTGGGTGATAAATCTGGGCTTTTAGAAGCACTGTAAAGTTTTTGCAACTGAAAGGAAAAAGTGATATTGCATAGCTATTTTGTTGGCCTAAAGGAAAAGAAGACAGACAAGCTGACTTTTAATTAATTAATTAATTAATTAATTTTTATTTTTTTGGTTTTTCAAGGTAGGGTCTCACTCTAGCCCAGGCTGACCTGGAATTCACTATGTAGTCTCAGGGTGGCCTCGAACTCACGGAGATCCTCCTACCTCTGCCTCCTGAGTGAGTGCTGGGATTAAAGGCGCACCACCATGGCCGGCTCACGATTTTTTTTTTTTTTTGTTTGCACAGCTGCATGTCATCTGGGGTTGGGTCTGGATGGAGCGGCTCTGAAGCAGTTCATGCCCAGAACCCGTTCATGCTGGTGCTCCAGCCTGGGAGCATTAGGGAGTATTTCCCCATAACAAGAGAAGATGTATTAGAGGGCGAGAGGGAAAGGTCAAGGTTTCTTCTTAAAGCCCAAGGCTGGGTCAGGTGGACTGCAACTTCTATCCATGACATTGGACAATGTAAGTCCCATGGCATGTGAATGAATGTCTTTGGGTTGTCATTAACTGAGTTCCATGGATGGGGTGGTTTAGGTAACAGGCGTTCATTGTCTCGTAGTTCTGGAGGCGATAAGCCTGTGATCCAGGTCCTGACAGATGTGGTTTCCTCTAAAGGGCAGGCTCTCCCAGGCTCTTTCCTTTGGCTGGTGGATAGCTGCTTGTCTGTTTACTTGCCAGACTCCTGTGCGTCTCTCTCAGAATTTCTCCTTATGCGTGCACCTGTAGTGTTGGATAAGGCCCCTCTTAACGACTTCATTTTAACTGATGCAGAGACTCTGTGTACTTAAGTTCATATTCTGAAGTACTCGGGGTGAGGACTTCAACATATGCAACATATGAATATATATATATTTTGGTTTTTCAAGGTAGGGTCTCACTCTAGCCCAGGCTACCTGGAATTCACTATGTAGTCTCAAGGTGGCCTCGAACTCACAATGATCCTCCTACCTCTGCCTCCTGAGTGCTGGGATTAAAGGCGTCCTCCAACATGCCCGGTTCTCAACATATGAATTTTAAGGAGGTATAAATCAACTCATAACTCATGGTCAAGCCTCAAGTAAAGGGGTTATGAACAGTTCTCACAATGAAGGCATGGTGAGGAAATGGGTACAGGTAACAGGAAAGAAGGAGGATATTTAAACTTGATTCAAGCATGGGCATTAGGAGACTATGGCCTAAGGACCAAACCTGACCTTTGTTTTTTTTTAAATATATTTTATTTTATTTATTTGACAGAGAAAAGGGGGAAGAGAGAGAGAGAGAGAGAGAGAGAGAGAGAGAGAAAATGGACGCACCAGGGCCTCCAGCCACTATAAACAAACTCCAGACGCATGTGCTTCTTTGTGCATCTGGCTAATGTGGGTCCTGGGGAATCGAACTTGGGTCCTTTGGCTTTGCAGGCAAACGTCTTAACCACTAAGCCATCCCTACAGCCCTCTCCCCCCTTTTTTAATATAAATAAAGTTTTATTGAACCACAGGTATGCTCATTTTTTTTCTAGGTAGGGTCTTGCTCTAGCCCAGGCTGACCTAGAATTCACTACTTACTCTCAGGGTAGACTGAAACTCAGTTGATTCTCCTATCTCAGCCTCCCAAGTGCTGGGATTAAAGGCATGTGCCACCATGCCAGGCTGGTATGCTCATTTTTTATTGCACTGTCTACGTCTGCTTTTGTGCTATAATGGCTGAGTTATATAGGTGAAGCTCTTGCCTGAAAAGTCTGAAAATGTCTGCTGACCCTTAATCTCACTAAAACAGTAAAAGCCTATAGAATGCAGAAGCTTTGACTGTGGAATGCATGACTTTCTGTGTCCCGATGGAGAAATGGCAAAAACGCTGTTTTGGCAACATGGAGTTTTGCCGCCAGGTATCTCTGTGATCACAAGCAAGATATTTAGCTTCCCTGGTCTTGATTCTTCTCCAGAAAAAAAAAAAAAAAAATCACAAAAGCGGTCTTGTTCCTAGCTGTCTTTGTCTATCCTCCATTACAGCCAGGTATGTATCATTGGATGACAAAACCCATTGTCACTGTACTGTTCAATAAAGTAGCTATTTGTTAAAAATAAAATCCCCCGTGGGCCTCTGCCTATTAATTTCTTTTTAAATAAAAACTAATTTTCTTCTTAACTTTTTTTTTTTTTTTTCGAGGTAGGGTCTCTAGCCCAGGCTGACCTGGAATTCACTATGAAATCTCAGGGTGGCCTCAAACTCATGGTGATCCTCCTACCTCTGCCTCCCGAGTGCTGGGATTAAAGGCGTGCGCCACCACGCCCTGCTTAACTTTTTTTTTTTTTCTTAATGTTTCTTACTACAAAGTTGGAAGAGATGTAAGATCTTTTCTTTTAAATTTATGATATCAAACAGGAAGGGAGGGTAAGTATGTAAACTGAGCATTCCTTTTGCGTATGCTTCAGTTATAGAGTTTTTACTAATTGATTTCTTTAGGAATCTACTTTCTTCCAAATGTGAGAGGTCAAAGGCTGACTTTTTGGAGATGACATAGCTTGCTGCAGTCGTCTACACTTCTTCTTATTTATTTATTCTATTAAGTAGAAACTTTGCATGGACGTGTCATATGCTCGCATCATCATTTCCTCCTCCCTGTCCCTACTCCTCTGGGGGCCCTCCTCGGTGGGATTACGGGTATTCATCATGGAGGTGTGGGTTGAGTTGTGAGAGCAGCAATCCGTCACAGTGCGGGTGCAGAGAGGCATTCACTTTCTGTGTGAGAAGGTGCTTCCCTGTTCTCTCTGCAGGAGACCAGCGTGGCTGGCAGTGGAGAGGGATTCCAGTCCTCAGAGGGAGGAGCCGTTTCCTGCTTGCAGTTGAGCTGGAAACACATCCTCTCTTGTGCAAGATCACCTGGGTTTCTCCTTGTCTGCAAACTCCTTATTTGTGGTGACTGCCTGGAGCTCTGTTAGGAAATATTGTGAGATCACGTCCAGGCTCAGTTAAAATTAATTGACAGCGTCTTTTCTGGAGAGGAGAGTGACCTTGTATTTTTTACCTGGTGTGTTCCACTGATGACTGGGGTACTTCCTATGAAACAATTAAACAGATTCTGTCCACTAGTAGTAGCACTAGGGAATTTCTGTTTAATCGCTTTCTACTCAGTAGGCATAATTTACAAAGTTTTATTAGCTAGCCTAGATAAATTTAATGAAATTCGCTAGTAGCCAGTCCTTCAGGTATGGAAATCACATCAAAAGTGTACAGGTTATAATTTTGGTCATTCTTATTTATGCCGTTTCTTTCTTTCTTTTTTTTTTTTTTAAGATGGGGACCTATTATTTGTATTGATTTACTTTTTGGTTTTCCAAGGTAGGGTCTCACTCTAGCCCAGGTTGACCTGGAATTTACTATGATCCTCCTACCTCTGCCTCCAGAGTGCTGGGATTAAGGCCATGTGACACCATGCCCAGCTATTGCAATTTCTTTCGTAATCATGTATCATAACCACTTAGGTTTTTTGAGCTTTTTTTTTGTTTTTGATGTAGGGTCTCACTCTCGCTCAGGCTGACCTGGAATTCACTATGCAGTCTCAAGGTAGCTTCGAACTCATGGTGATCCTCCTACCTCTGCCTCCCAAGTGCTGGGATTAAAGGCGTGCGCCATCCCGCCCAGCTTGGTTTTTTGAATTATTTTATTGACATCTTCCATACTTACAGACAATAAATCATGATAATCCCCTACTCTCCCATACTTTCCCTTTCACAAATCCACACTCCATTATATCCCCTCCCTCTCTCCATTAGTCTCTCTTTTATTTTGATGTCATCATCTTTTCATCATATTATGAGGGTCTTACCACTTATCTTTTTTAATCCATGGCAATATTTTTTTAATTTAATTTTTTTATTGACAACTTCTATACTTACAGACAATAAACCATGATATTTTCCCTCCCCTCCCCCATTTTCCCCTTCACAACTCCTCTCTCCATCATATTCCTGTCATCATCTTTTTCTCCTATTATGAGGTTCTTGTGAAGGTATTGCTAGGCTCTGCGAGGTCATGAATATCAAGGCCAATTTCTGTCTGGGCAGTTGCATTGTAAGGAGTGGTACCTACCCTTCCTTTGGCTCTTACGTTCTTTCTGCCACCTCTTCCGCAATGGACCCTGATCCTTGGAAGGTGTGATAGAGATGTTTCAGTGCTGAGCACTCCTCCATCACTTCTTAGCACTATGTTGCATGGCAATATTTTTGAAATCATTATTACTACTTTTTTTGTTTTTTTCAAGGTAGCATCTCACTCTAGCCCAGGCTAACCTGGCATTCAGTTGCAGGCTGGCCTGGAACTCACGGTGATTCTCCTACCTCTGCCTCTGGAGTGCTGGGATTAAAGTCGTGTGCCACTATGCTGGGCTTAAATCAGTATTATTTTTTAAAGGTATTAATTAAAGCTATAATGACAGAATTGAAAAAGGATGCAGGAGGCCCAGTGAAACTTGACATACTTCAGGGGTTGTCAAACTGTAGTCAGCAGGCCAAATCCAAACTGGTTCTATAACTCAGCCAGGTCTGTTCAGTTCATATTGTTTTGAGGTTGCTTTCATACCACAATGGTAGGATCAAGCACTGGAGAGAGACCAGCAGATGTTGTGCCCTCAATGCCTGAGATATTTTCTTTCTGATCTGTTAAAGAAAAGGTTTGCTCACTCTAGGTGGATGTAAATGCTGAAAGGCCTAACATTTTCCCATTATGGATTGTATTCAGGGAGCTGTGATGGACAGGCCTCACAGAATGGCTCTTTTCTATTTATTTATCTATTTATTTCAAATCTGGGTAGGGTTTTTAAAATGGTTAATACTGAGATATAACCTGTGTGTCAGTTATTTTCTCATTGCTAGGACAAAACACCTGACGAGAAGCAGCTTATGGAAGGAAAGGGTTTATTTTTAGTTCACAGTTTGGAGGGGAAGCTCATCATGGCAGGAGCAGGAAGCCAGGGCCATATCTTTGCATCCACAGGGGGTGCATAGGGAGAGATGAATGCTGGGGCTCCCTTAGCTTTTCCCTTTGCATACAATGCAGGACTCCCGGCACATGGAATGGTGATGCCACAGTTATCTAGAAAATCCCTCTCAAAACATGCCAAGAGAGTTGTTTTGATTCTAAATCCTGTCAACTTGACAACCAGAGGTTAAGTTATAACCTGTATGAAATCTGGGTATTGTATGATTTCAAAAGCTAGTCAGTCAAATCTAATGTGCATCAAGATTGAGAAGCATTGAAAACATGACTATTTTGTACTTGAACTACTTGCTTACTACTTACTACTTACTTAGATGATACCATATACCTACCCTGTTTCACTTAGTATTAAATACGAAGTCCATATAAAATAGCTTAACAGAAAGAAAAATAAAGCTGGGCGTGGTGGCACATGCCTTTAATCCCAGCACTCAGGACTCAGAGGTTGGAGGATCGCTGTGGGTTCAAAGCCACCCTGAGACTACATAGTGAATTCTAGGTCAGTCTGGACTAGAGCAAGACTCTAACTCAAAACAAACAAACAAAATAAAAAAAAAATAATTTCAAAGAATGGTGACAATTCAGTTGAGTGAGCCCTCTTAAAGTCTGAAGACTGAAGCCAATAGAATTCTTGCTGAGAAGACTCCAGACTTATTACTTATAAAATATAATCAGAATTTCTTCCATAAATATATGGATTCAAAACAAGTTGTTAGACTAATATTAAAGTCACTTTTTTTTTTTTTTTTTTGGTTGCCAACTGGTGCTTTGTTTTTCTTTTCTTCTTTAACATTCTTGAATTTTCTACTTCGGAGAACTTAACTCTGATAGTTCTACCTTATCCTGCTGTTAGAAAACTTGTTCACATCCTAATACTTGGAAAAGATTTAGGAAACTGTGGGGAGATGGCTCAGTGGATAAAATGATTTCTGCCCATCTCCAAGCACTTGACTTTGGATCACCAGACTCCGCATAAAACCGGGAAGCTGTGGCTGGCTTCTGTAATCCCAGCATGCCTGTGGTGAGAAGGGAATCAGAAACAGGAGAATTTCCTAAGCACTCATGAACATAGCAGTGAACACAAAAATCCCTGCTTCAAAATGAGGACAAAAGTGAGGACTGACCCAAAAGTTGTCCTCTGATGGCACATTGTGCTATGGCATGTATATATTCATGTACATAATAAATAAATAAACAAACAAATAAAAGACATTGAGAAAAATATAAGAAAATTAAATGTGGGTTAGATAAAAAAAATCATATTTTAAGTTCTATATGTGAAAAATTATAATGAATATTTTAGACATATAAACAGGAAGCTTTTCAACTCTGGTGTTTAGTGTTACAAGGGTACACACTGTCATACTTGTTATAGGTTTAAATGATATACATATAATTTGATTTTTGGGGTAGGGTCTCACTCTGGCCCAGGCTGACCTGGAACTCACTCTGTAGTCCCTGGCTGGTCTCAAACTCATGATAATTCTCCTATCTCTGCCAACTAAGTGCTGGGTTTAAAGACATGTACAACCACACCTGGCTTAAATGATAATTTTAATACATTACATGCAAAAATTTCCCATAGGAACCTGAAAGCAAGTGTTATGTGAATTATTAAAATTTTGTTTGCATAGTTGAAAGCATTTACAAATGTAGAATCACTCCTTAGTATTTAATACCAAAGATGTGGCCTGAGGTCTTCCTAGGTGGTTAGTCTACCATTAGTACAATTTGTACATTTATAATTTAATATTTTACCAACCCAGTAGTTAGTTCAAACATATGCAGTGATGAAAACTTCTATTCATTTTGTAAAAATTACACTTTCATCCAATGCCAAAATCTGTCTTGGCTCTATCTACTCTTGCTACTTTTTTCTGTACTTGCTACTCTTTTTCTCTATCTTCATTGACACCTGAAATGTTCTTTATCATCCAATAAGAAATTTGGGAAGTTCTATATTAGAAATATATGTACAGAAGCTGGACAGATTGCTCAGTGGTTAAGGCACTTTCCTGCAAAGGCTAACGACCAACCAGGTTGGACTCCCCAGTGCCCAGGTAACCAGATTCGCAAGGTGGTACATGCATCTGAAATTTGTCTGTAGTTGCTAGTGGTCATAGTGTGCCCATTCTCTCTCTCTGCTTGCAACTAACTAATAATCATATATATACATATACATATATACACATACATATATATATATGTATATATACATATATACATACATAGATGCATATATATACACACACATATATATATATACATATATATATATAATTTTTTATGCATTTGAGAGAGAAGGAAAGAGAGTGTGTGTATGTGTGTGTGTGAGAGAGAGAGAGAGAGAGAGAAAGAAGCAGATAGAGAGAGAGAGAGAGAATGGGCATGCCAGGGCCTTCAGCCACTGGGAACAAACTCCAGATGTATGTGCCACCTTGTGCATCTGGCTTACATGGGTTCTGGGAATCAAACCTGGGTATTTTGGCTTTGTAGGCAAATGCCTTAACTGCTAAGCCCAGTAAAAATATTTTTTAAAAAAGAAATGCATGTATAGATCATTAAAAAACAAAATAGTACAGGCCAGAAGCGAGTCAGAGATTGTCTAGAGATGAGAAGATATTATTCCATTTTTAAAAAAGTATTTTAAAAATATTTTGTTTTTATTTATTTATGAGAGAGAGAGAGAGAGAGAGAGAGAGAGGGAATATGAGTGTGCCAAGGCCTTTGGCCACTGTAAAAAAACTCCAGATGCATGTACCACCTTGTGCATCTGGCTTATGTGGGTCCTGGAGAATTGAACCTGAGTCCTTTGGCTTTGCAGGCAAGCACCTTAACTGCTAAGCCATCTCTCTAGCCCTAAAAAAGTACTCTTTTGTAGTCTTTAGCCCATTTTATAGGATTGGAAATATTACCCCTGTGGCAGCCACTGTGGCTGTCTTGGTTCGTGAACATCTGCTTTATGTACAGGCTAGGTTTGCTCTAAATGCCAGACACCTTATACTTCTTCCTTTAGAAACAATTTAAGGGCTGGAGAGATGGCTGCCCAGTTAAGGTGAATGCCTGGGAAGCCTAAAAACCCAGGTTTGATTGTCCAGGTCCCACGTAAGCCAGATGCATATGGTGGCACATACGTCTGGAGTTTGTTTGCAGTGGCTACAGGCCCTGGCACGCCCATTCTTTCTCTCTCTCTCTGTCCCTCTCTCTATCTCTAATAAATAAATAAATAAAAATAAAAATAAAATCTAAAAACAATTTAAGTCTTTGGCCAGTTTCCTTGAATTATTTCAGTCATGGAGCATGACCCCAGACTACACCACACCAGAAGCAACATTCTGTAAGATATGGGTAACATCTTCAAACGATCTCTTTTCCACTTGTTTATAGAGAGAATATGCCAAGAAGCACAACGGAAATAAATACAGTAAAATACACAAAGAAGAAACTAATATTTATTCAGTATCTAATATCTGTGAGAAGCACAGTAAGCATGTCACAGAAATACTCATAAAAACTATCATAGAGATATTATTCTTAATTTTCTGTAATAAGTTAGGTCAATTTCCCAAGGTTATGTAGGTAGTAAATAGTCTTTCTCCCTCCCTTCTCTCCTTTCCTTCCCTCCTCTCTTCTCTCCCTCCCCTTCCTTCCTTTCCTCCTTCTTTCCTTTCTTCTTCTCTCTTTCCTTTCTTTTCTAGTTTACATAGTTACCTCAGAACATTAATTAAAAACTAATGGAATCCAAATTAGTGAACTTTGGTTGAATTGAGAAGTCCTTCTCAGTCAGTCTTTCTCTCTCTCTTTCTTTCTTTCTTTCTTTCTTTCTTTCTTTCTTTCTTTCTTTCTTTCTTTCTTTCTTTTTTGTTTTTTCGAGGTAGAGTCTCACTCTAGCCTGTATTGACCTGGAATTCACTATGTAGTTTCAGGATGGCTTTGAACTCACAATGATCCTGCTACCTCTGCCTCTTGAGTGCTGGGATTAAAGGCATGTGTCACCACGCTCAGCTTCCTTCTCAGTTTTCATATTGATTTTAGCTAGTATATCATAGGCATTTTGGATGGATAATTTCTACCTCCATAGCAGGAATACAAGTAACTTTCCAACAATATCTATGCATACAGAATAATCTCCCACTACTTTTGAGAGTAATTTAGGGCTCTTTATGCTGTCAGCTCTCTGAAGGTAAGCCCTCTTTCTTTATTTGAAGGGTACAACTTTGAAAATTACTGCAGTTGGATGTCCAACAACTTATTGCAGTTCTCTGCAAGTTCAGACATTTTCTGCAGTGAGCAGAGAACAAATGTAGCTAAGTGTTAATTAAAAAGAACATCTTGAGTGTAAACATTAATAATTGATCGCCTTCTGTGAGCAATTTAATTTATGAGCATTAACATATTCTAAGCCGCTGTCTTGAATTTTACTAGAACATCTTTTGGTGCATAATGCAGGGGAAGAAGGAAGACTCCTTCGCAGGAACATATTCTAACGCGCTGTTTCTCAGTCCCCAGGGGTGGGGGCGGGTTCCGAAGCCAGAGAGACAGCTCCTCCGCCAGGCCTCTTGCAGCGGCTTTCCTTAGCATCCCACCCCCCACAGCAGGTTCGTGTCCTTGGTCCTGACTCCACTAGATTCTTTTTTCTTTTGGCCAAATGAGATACTTGTGCAGTGACACCAACAGTTTCCTTTCCCTTTGTGTTCTACTTAATCATAAATGAATGCATTTGTTTATTGAGTCCTCAGCTTGTTCAGTAAGGTATAGCAGAGTGTGTATGAGTGAATGGAAAAAAAAAAAAAAAGAATAAGGGCTGGAGAGATGGTTTAGCGGTTAAGCGCTTGCCTGTGAAGCCTAAGGATCCCGGTTTGAGGCTCGAATCCCCAGGACCCACATTAGCCAGATGCACAAGGGGGTGCACGAGTCTGGAGTTCCTTTGCAGTGGCTGGAGGCCCTGGCGCGCCCATTCTCTCTCTCTCTCTATCTGCCTCTTTCTCTGTTGCTCTCAAATAAATAAATTAAAAAAAAGAATAAATTAAATTTTATTGCCAAAGTCAGTCAACTATCTCTGTGAGCCAAATGAAGGGGGAAAACACCCACTCCTCTGAATTTCAAAGACTGTTTACAATGCCAAGACCTTGATGGTATATTTTAAAAATGTTACAAAGCAGAACTCATGGTATCTAAAATGTGAAGACAGTGAAATCTGTTGGTTGTTTAACATCCCCTTCTTTTCACTGAGTGAAATGGAGGCTCCAAGCCATGTAGAGGCCCAGGGTTTCTCAGATGCTCCCTGGCTGCTCAGAATGCCATGTGATCATTCTGGACAGTTCTATGTTGTTTGACCCTGCGTTGTGGTCCTTTAGTATATCACACTCATAGGAAATCTGACTTGTTAATCTATGACTCCACTTTAGCTCTTAATCATAATAATGCAAGGAGACACAAAGGTCCCTGCTCCCAGATAGCATTAAGTGCTATCTATTTTGAGTCTGAGCTTCCAGAACCATATTGCACAGATAGTTTCCTAGCTGGCACACAGAGTCGAGTCCAGTGTGTATAGACTGCTTTTAGGCCTGATCTTTGTGCAGGCAAGATGGAGATGGGTTCAAACAAGTCATTAAATACACTTATTATATGCTAACCAAGAGAAGATTTCCAAATGGGATGGAGGAAGAACATTTTATCTTTCTTTTTTTGCTTCATATACCAATAAGGTAATATTTGACAAAGAAATCACAGCCCACAAACACAAACACAAATGTTTAATGAATGATCTCAGCCACTATTTGTGTATGAATGCTGCAGAATTTATATTATTTATATTATACCACAGCATCTGATTAGTAGTTCATCAAAATAAGTATACCGAGTAGCAATGGCCTCTGGTCCGTTTTAGCAGATGACTTAATGTCAGGGTAACTAGTGTACAGCAGTTAATGTGATTTTTTTCAAAGGCTCACACAAAAATAACAACAAAATACCTGAATGGAATTCTAAACTACCTGAAGTGCAATGAAGTTTGAAAGAGAGGGGTTAGTGTTATTAGGTTGTCAAACATAAAGTGTAGTGATTTATTTTAAAATCAATTTAATCACCAGTAAAATTTAAAAATAATTAATATTGTAAATGTTCCAAGCCAAACTTAATGGTTCTTTGGAATTTTTTAGGATAATGGAGCAAAAAATTATTTCTATCTCCCAAATTCTATAGCTTTATGGACAGATCTCATATAGTACAGGAATTTTTCATTTAAAAAAATAGAAAACTATAGTACTCCATATTTCATTTTTACCTTAGAACTGCTGTATATTTGAGAGAAGAAAGGATCTGGACAAAAATAATTTTTTCTATCATCTAATGGCTACCCATGACTGATTATTGCTATAACTATTTGTAGATATTTTTATCTAGCTCCAAAAGTGCATTTATTCTCTGCATTAAAAAATAAGCTGGCATGATTTAAGCATCTTGAAAAATTTGATTATACTATTAATGTATTAAAAATTCAGACATGAAAATTAGACTCTAGCTTGGTAATAAAATTTATGTTATGATTTTAATTCTTCAAAAGATAATTAAATAGATTCATAATGTTCCAGTTGTGGTTTTTCCAAGTTTGCACACCAGAGGAGCAGAGTTGAAGCTGGAGACTGAACACACTGGCCTTGGCCTGGAGGGACAAGATTCAGGGAGAACAGGAATCAGGGACGTGGCAGACACTGATGCTAGAATACATTGCAAGTACCAAATCAGACACCATGTAGCTAATTAACCTTGGAACAGCCCTGCACAGTGGGAATTATACCCATGACACTAGGTCATAGAAATGATGGGTGAGGGCCCTATGAAATAGTGTGAGAAACTGTTGGGTAGTGTATTATACAGTGAATTTTTACAGCTGTGGGAAAGAGTAAAGAATTTTGTCCATGGGCTGGAGAGATGGCTCAGAGGTTAATGTGTTTGCCTGCAAAGCCTAATGACCCAGGTTCGATTCCCTAGTACTCAGGTAAAGCCAGAGGCACAAAGTGGTATGTGCATTTGGAGTCTGTTTGCAGTGGCTAGAGGTCCTGGCACGCCACCCATTTTCTCTGTAGTCAGGCATGGTGGCGCATACCTTTAATCCCAACACTTGGGGGCTGGAGAGATGGCTTAGTGGTTAAGATGTTTGCCTGCGAAGCCCAAGGACCCATGTTCAACTCTCCAGATGCCACGTAAGCCAGAAGCACAAGGTCATGCAAGTGTTCAAGGTCACACACGCATTCAAGGTGGCGCATGAGTCTGGAGGTCGAGTGCAGTGGCTGGAGGCCCTGGTGCGCCATTTCTCTTTCTCTTTCTCTCTCTCTCTCTTATTTTTTTTTTTTTTCCAGGTAGGGTCTCACTCTAGCCCAGGCTGACCTGGAATTAACTCTGTAGTCTCAGGGTGGCCTCAAACTCATGGCGATCCTCCTAACCTCTGCCTCTCGAGTGCTGGGATTAAAGGCATGTGCCATCACACCCGGCTCCCTCTCTCTAACATTAAAAAAAAAAAAAAAAGAATTTTGTCCTTCTTATCCCCATCCTCACCTCATCACTGTGATCACTCATTACTTGGGCATGAAGCAAAAGTGGAACTAGGATAACTGTATTGATGAGGACACTGCCAGTTTTAAGTAAATGCAACGTATGGATATGAAAGAGTGAAAATGGAACTCATTGGTTCATGGAACTAGAAAATTAAGAGGTGTCTCAAGAGACTGTTGCCCTCTCTTGTCTCTTTTGTCTTTATACACAGACAAGTTCTTTAATTGTGTAATTGTTCCCAGACCTTGTGCTTGAGATCCTAGAAGGGCAGTCACTTCTCTCAATTTTCTCATCAGTTTAAAATAATACGAGTCTTCCAGAGAAGTCTGTGTACCAAAACCCAAGCCAGTCACAACAGCAGATAAGGTATATCAGTTATCTAGTACAGAGATTCAACTGGGGGGAAAAAGAAAGAAAGAAAGAAAGAAAGAAAGAAAGAAAGAAGCTTATTTTGGAAGTAATAAAGCAGACTTTCATAGGTACTGAAGGACAGGAAATAAGATACAATGGGGCTACATAGCATTTGTGCCAACCTTGGAGAATATAGAATCTACCATAGAAACAGACTTCTGTGCATGTCTGTTGAGAGAGATTTTAGTTTAGGTTAACTGCGGTTCTGGGTAGCATCAGTGCATGGGCTGGAGTCTGGGATTGAATAACAGAGGAGGAAGTGAGCAGATCATCAGCACTTATCCTACACAGCTTCCTGGCTAGGGACACACGTGACCAGCCGCCTGACGCCCTGCCTTCCCCACAATGGCAGACTATATCCCCTCAAACTGTGAGCCCAAATAAACTCTTTTTCTCTTACATTGTTTCTTGCCAGCGATTTTGTCATGGCAATGAGCAAAATACTAATGCAATGGGTTTCATTGTGTGTAACCCCCCCTCCGGGGTGGAATCTCTAGCCCAGGCTGACCTAGAATTCACTATGTAGTTTCAGGGTGGCCTCAAACTTATGACTAACCTCCTACTTCTGCCTCCACAGTGCTGGGATTAGAGGCATGCATCACCATGCCCGGCTCCATTGTGAACATTTTCATGCATGAGTATAATGTACTTTGATTATATTCATCCCCATTTTCTCCTCCTGCTTATCTTTTCTCTTGGTCCTCCTTCTACTCTTATGATTTTCCTTTCCTTCTGTCTAGTTTCCACATATGAGAGGACTTCTGGTGCTTGTGTTTTTGAGTCTGGTTTTTTGCAGTAAGTTTTCTCTTATAGCATTCATAGCATGGCTCTTTCATTGCGAAAGTCTTTGTTTAGAACATATTTTATGCATTTCCAGTCATCATCTGTTTAAATTTAAATATGTACATTGAAAGATTCAGTGTTCACTGCTGTGTCCTTACAGCTTTTCTCTTTTGCTATCTGGTTTTCGTGGTACTTTAAGCACTTTTCTCCAGGGACGTTCTTTGAATTTCTACTTTTTGGCAAGTATCTTAGCACTAACCTGGTTGGTAAATGGTGTCGTGGCTTGAGTGTATGTAAGCGTGTGTGTGTTCATGTGTGAGTGTAGGTATGCGAGTACCATGGCACTTGTGTGGAGGTCAGAGTATAACTTTGGTATTGGCCTTCACCTTCTCCTTGTTTGAGACAGGGACTCCAAGTACTTACTACTGTGCTCACCAGGTTAGCTGGCCTGCAAGCTAGCTGTCTCTCTTTCTTTGTCTTTGTCTCCCTTCTTCCTATTCTCTGCCCTTTTTCCCTCTAGTAATCCCTGTTTCTGCAATGCATCCTTATTGTAACCTCCACCTATAACGGTGCTTGTCTTTTGTATGTGGCTTGGCACGGACTTCTTGTCTCCAGAACTGTGAGAAGATTAATGTCTGTGGTGTAAGCTCCTCAGTCTGTGGTGTTTTGTGATGACAAATCAAACAGGTTAATAAGAGTTTCTAAGTTTCCTTTGTGTGTGTGCACGTGCACATGCGTGTTATGTGGTAGAGATGAATTCTCACCTGAACTGCTCTTACTGTTATTGCTATAAAGAGTAGCATGACAAGCCGGGCGTGGTGGCGCATGCCTTTAATCTCCACACTCGGGGAAGAGGAAGGAGGACCGCCTGTGAGTTCGAGGCCATCCTGAAACTACATGGTAAATTCCAGGTCAGCCTGGGCTAGAGTAAGACCCTATCTCAAAAAACCAAAAAGAAAAAAGAATAGCGTGAAAGATGTGTTTTTGGATGATCTCTGCCTCCTTTTGTAGGTCCCTTGGCCTCAGACTCTTTCTCTTGGACATTGGTGCTAAGCTTCCATTCTGGCTTTTGAGCCACTTTTGGATGGGTTCATTGTTTTCTTGCCTTCTCATTGGGACTCCAAGTTAAACCTCTGTTCCCAAAGGCTAGCACTTGACTAGGTTCAGAGCAAGGAGGATGAAATACTAGGAAATTAGTCACGGTAGACATAAAGAGATAAAAAGTGGCTGAAAGAAACATAAAGTGGTGTGCTACATTTGTTTCTGAAAATCCAAGAGATAAAACATTTCCCACTTATCATTGTCCTAGATGCGGTCCTGATACTGCAAGAAGTTTTTTTATCTGTAAATTACAGGATACTAAAGAAGGTTCTGAACTCCAGGGACCACTGTTAATTACTGAGACTGGATACAGGAACAGATTCAGACCCTGTCAGACACTACTGTCCCACTCGGTGAACAATTCTAGGTGAAAATCTCAGCCAGCTCAGGCTCAGATGGTCCTGAGACAATCCAACTCATCTACCTTGGGTCCCTCAAATGCTCGCCAAGGCCTAGAAGTCCACAAGAAGGACAACCCTGAAGGCGACCAGTTTGCTGTGTGCTCACGTCTCATTAACTCCTTAGTCTTATTCTTTCTCTCCAACATTTTCTTCCAAGATCATCTTCCCGCACTCCATCAATACACATTCAGGGTCCTTTAGGATAGTCTCCCTCTCTGGGAGACATTCTCTAACTGCCATATTTCTACACCCCCGTTGACCCGGAAGTAGTTCAAGATCTGACATCATCACCCTTGTCCTCTAATGGCAGTTACAGTGTCTTCTCATGAGAGGAGGGAATGAGAGGGGAGGGTACAGTTAGGGTGACTGGACCCCTGGAAGTATGAAAGTCCGCACTTGCTAGAAATCAAAGGTGATCTGGCTTCTTATCTCTTGCCTAGTTCCCTAGACCTGTTTTGTTTTTCCACAAACAACCAGGACCCCTCCTGGGAGGGAATCTTTCATGGGATTTAAACATTGTGATTGGCCTAGTTCAGCCCCTGGAACTTGATGTCAGGGCTAGCTTCTTCCTGAGTCAGTCCCTAGTCCTAACTGACCAGCTATCACTCTGGTTCACCTGAGCCAGAAGACAGCCAACCACTATAAGGTTATAAATACCTTTGCAAGGGGAGGGTAGGCTCTCTGACCACTTGGGAACTTCCATCTGTGGGGGAGATTTCCCCTCAGGCCCAGCCAAAAGGGCCCCCTAACTTTACTTTCCAGGTGGACTCCTTTACTTCCTCCAGTTCCCCACATGGCAGGAGCTCCTTGAACTTACTTTTCTCTCTGCATTTTTTCCAGGTTCTCCACATGAGATCTAGTCACAGAACATAGTGTATTTTAAATACAGAAGTACAAACAAACATTCGTATATAAAGATGTGTTTTATCTATCTGTGTTCTTGTATTGAATTCCTCCTGCCCTTTCATTTTAGCACACAAAAAGAGAAACATTTATGTGTCATACCTTTTATTTTTTGGTTTTCAAGGTAGGGTCTCACTTTGGAATTCACCATGTAGTCTCAAGGTAGACTTTAACTCATGGCTATCCTCCTACCTCTGCCTGCTGGGTGCTGGGATTAAAGGTGTGCACCACCATGTCTAGCATGTCCTTTTCAATTAGATAGCAAATGCATTTTTTTTTTTTTTTTGAGGTAGGGTCTCACTCTAGTCCAGGCTGACCTGGAACTCACTATGGAGTCTCAGGGTAGCCTCGAACTCATAGTGATCCACCTACCTCTGCCTCCCAAATGCTGGGATTAAAGGCGTGAGCCACCACTCCCGGCCTTGCAAATGTATTTTTTATGCAGATAATAAAAAACCTTATTGTCCCCATTTTATAGATGAAGGAAATTCATAAATTCCAGAGCAAGAATTCAAAGTCAATGGTGCTGACTTCCAGGATGTGTTAAATTTACTTTGAGTCACTTGAACTCTCATCAGATGCTCCCATACTCTGTTCCCCTCTTTGCTCTGTTGCTATTGGTCCAATTTACACGCATGTTTCTGTAGCTTCTTTCTGATTAGGGATGTTCTCTTTTTGTTTGCTTGTTTTCTTGTTTTTGGTTTCTTGAGGTAGGGTCTCACTCTATCTCAGGCTGACCTGGAATTCATTATGTAGTCTCAGGGTGGCCTGGAAGTCACTGCGATCCTCCTACATCTGCCTTTCAAGTGCTGGGGTTAAAGGCGTGAGCCACCATGCCTGGCTATTGTCATTCTTAAGCCTGCTCAGTCACACCGTGTTTTCATTTTAGCTCTTGCTTTGTCAACTCTTTTTCTGTCCTTTCATTCAAAGGCAAACTTAGTGAATATATTACACACGCTTGCTATCTCAATTTCAAGTTCTCTCTCCAAAAGGCACTAATTTGTGTTTTGCTCTTACCACCTCATTAAAACTGCTCTCTGCAAGGTCAACTGTAGCTCTGTGTCCCTAAAACTAATGAAGATTTTTCTTTGTAATTAACTCACTTACTTGATGAAACATGGAGCAGCATTTTATAGTGCTAACCTTCTTGCACATGTCTGCAACTTTCTCTTTCTCGCTCTTCTTCTACCACTTTAGCAGTTACCTACACTTGTTCAATGACTTCTCTTCTTCCCTATTTTTGCCAAATAGGTATTCCTCTGGGGTCTGGATACTTGTATCTAATTCACTTTTCCACAGAGATCTCCACATTGTTAATCTTTGCGCTAGTCACCAGAGAATCATTTTCTCTAGACCAGATTACTCACCTGACTCCTAAACACATACATCTGACCCATTGGACATCCTCACTTAGAGGTCTTCTGGACACCCCAATTTTATATGCTCTGGATGGGAACTTTTTATGTCCTAAGCACGAACCCCCCAGTTCAATAAAGGAGCCATCACTTAACCAATTTCTTGGGTTAGAAGTCTTAGAGTTCTCCTTGACTCTTTCTTCCCTCTCATCTTATCTTTCAACCAGTTCCCCAAACCCTGTATACACTCCTCAAATCTATTCATTTTACCTAGGCTAGGTCGCTACTGCCTGCTTTCTGCTCTGTTTCTTTCCAGTTCATTCTTCATTCAGTATGCACAACGAGCTTCCTAACCTACAGACCTGAGAAAGGAGTGGCAAGCAGGTGGGGTTGGTTTGGCTTTTCTGAGGTGCAGGTAAGGGAGTTTATATAGTTATTTTCTGTTTGGACATGAAGGGCTGCAGCCAAGGGCAGACCAGACACAGTGACTCGTGAAGAGACTGTTGATGGAGGATGCTGATGGAGGACTCTTGAAGGAAAGGAAAGGGTAAACTACAAAAATGCTTCTAAAAGGGTCCAGTACTCATGCTGATTCTCAGTTGGAATCACAAGGAAGTTGAACAGAGAGTTTGAATCGTCCTTGCTTCAGAGATTGGCCTAAGGAGACTAGGGGCAGTAGAACCTAAGTTCCAGTGACAGATTAGGGAATGGGTTTTTCAAACAGGTGCCTTTAATGGCTGAGCCATCTCTCCAGCCCAGGCAATGGGGTTTTCTATCCTCTCTTTAAAAAATATTTTATTGGGCTGGAGAAATGGCTTAGTGGTTAAGTGCTTGCCTGTGAAACCTAAGGACCCTGGTTCGAGGCTTGATTCCCCAGGACCCACGTTAGCCAGATGCACAAGGGGGCTCACGCGTCTGGAGTTTGTTTGCAGTGGCTGGAGGCCCTTGCGTGCCCATTCTCTCTCTGTCTGTCTGTCACTCTCAAATAAATAAAATAAACAAAAAATATTTAATTTATTTATTTGAGAGAGGGGGGAGGGAGGGAGGGAGAGAGAGAGAGAGAGAGAGAGAAGCAGAGAGAGGGAGAGAGAGAGGGCGCTTGTCTGCAAAGCCAAAGGACCCAGGTTCGATTCCCCAAGACCCACGTAAGCCAGATGCACTAGAGGGCGCACGCATCTGGAGTTCATTTGCAGTGGCTGGAGGCCCCAACCAGACCATTCTCTCTCTCTCTCTCTCTCTCTCTCTTTCTGTATCTCTCTCTCTCAAATAAATAAATGAAAATAAAATATTTTTTTAAAAAGAAAATGACTGTTAAAACTCCTTTGGGAGGTCTTGGAGTCCTAAGATGACATCAGAGTATGAAAAGCTAAATTAAAAAATGATAAGTATTTGGTTACTAAATCCCAAAATGAGCCATACAAAACCTGAGAGCTAGATGGTGTTCGGAGAAAAGAGAGCAATGAACAACAGACAGAGGCCACTGAATTCACAAGGAGATGAGTGCAGAGTGTGGGGAGAATACATAGGTAAGGAGTGGTAGTTTGAATGTATGTCCCCCAGTAGACTCAGGTGATTTGTTACACAGCTTGTCTCCAGCCACCTGGCTGGAGGAGGCGTCACTGTGGGCAGATCTGATTTCTAACCAAGGTGTACAAAGCGGTTGAGCTCTGCCTGGGTTCCCTGCTGTTTGGCTGTCAAGTTTTTGCTCTTGCTTGTGGGGCTGCTGGTGTTGATCTTTCTGCACAGATCTGTGAAAGGGAGCCAGCCTCTTCCACCCTTATAGAACTTCCCGTGGATCTGTAAGCATGAAACACATCCCGTTCCTCCCACAAACTGCATCGGCTTTAGAGGTTCATCCCAGTAGTGTGGAGCTAACCACAACGTAAGGGTACTGACTGCACTGCAACTAAGAATATTAAAACCCGTTACTATTCCTGGACCTGGAAATACATGTAACAATACATCCAGATGATGAAGAAAGAAAGGATAGAGGGCTAGAGAGATGGCTTAGTGGTGAAGGTGCTTGCCTGCAAAGCCAAAGGATCCAGGTTTGATTCCCCAGAACCCTTGTAAGCCGGACACACAAGGTGGCACATGCATCTGGAGTTCGTTTGCAGTGGCTGGAGGCCCTTGCGTGCCCATTCTCTCTCTGTCTGTCTGTCACTCTCAAATAAATAAAATAAACAAAAAATATTTTATTTATTTATTTGAGAGAGGGGGGAGGGAGGGAGGGAGAGAGAGAGAGAGAGAAGCAGAGAGAGGGAGAGAGAGAGGGCGCTTGTCTGCAAAGCCAAAGGACCCAGGTTCGATTCCCCAAGACCCACGTAAGCCAGATGCACTAGAGGGCGCACGCATCTGGAGTTCATTTGCAGTGGCTGGAGGCCCCAACCAGACCATTCTCTCTCTCTCTCTCTCTCTCTCTCTCTTTCTGTATCTCTCTCTCTCAAATAAATAAATGAAAATAAAATATTTTTTTAAAAAGAAAATGACTTTTTTAAAAAGAAAAAGAAATTAACTGCTAAGCCATCTCTCCAGCCCAACAGTTACTTTCTCAACTGGCTGCCCCATCCCCAGTCTAAACCCTCTCAACCTTTCCCCGTCTTTGCCTTCACACGCTCATTTTTACCTGTAAGTCATTCAACTATTCTCCTTTGCTTACAGTAAGAATTCCAAGGGCTAGATTGGCTGACACATTCATCCACCACCACGCCTCACTCCACTAGACAAGGACCCCATGAGTCGTGCTGGAGAGCCATGGGGCACAGTACAGTTGCTTCATCCATTCATCTCTTGGCCCCTCTGGAAGTTACATTTTCTGCCCAGAGCTCCCTCCACCCTCACCTGCAAAGCAGACTCCTGTTAAACCAAGCGACTCAGGTCAGAGAGCCACCCAAAGACGGTCCCCAGGCCTCTGGGCTAGCACTGACTACTACAGTTTTTTGGTGTGCTTTTTATTCCCTCTAAGCTCGCATTTACCCTGCACTCTGGAAGTAAATTTTTGCTTGATCTATGTTTTGTACTAAATCAAAATATTTTTTTTTTTTCGAGGAAGGGTGTGCTTGTAGCTCAGGATGACCTGGAATTCACTATGTAGTCTCAAGCTGCCTCAAATTCACAGCTATCCTCCTACCTCTGCCTCCCTAGTGCTGGGATTAAAGAGATGCACCACCACACCTGGCTCAAGTGACTTTTAAAAATATATATATATATTTTTGAGGTAGGGTCTCGCTCTAGCTCAGGCTGACCTGGAATTCACTATGTAGTCTCAGGGCGGCCTCGAACTCACAGCGATCCTCCTACCTCTGCCTCCTGAGTGCTGGGATTAAAGGCGTGCGCCACCACGCCCAGCCTAAAAATATTTTTTTAAAAAATTTTTATTTATTCATTTATTTGACAGAGAAAAAGGGGGAGAGAGAAAGAGAGAGAAAATGGGCATGCCAGGGCCTCCAGCCACTGCAAAAGAACTCCAGACACGTGTGCCCCCTTGTGCATCTGGCTAACGTGGGTCTTGGGGAATCAAACCTGGGTCCTTTGGCTTTGCAGGCAAATGCCTTAACCACTAAGCCATCCCTCCAGCCCTCAAGTGACTTTTGATTCTTGCACAAGGCTTGTTATAATTCAGGTGCTTAATAAATGCTTGTTTTGAAAGGAATAATATGATATGCTTTTCAATGCTATATTATTCTATTTTTAGATAGTTGTGATAAAAGAGAGAATATATGGCATATTTTGGTACTATTCTAAAAGATTCCCATGAAATCCATCCAAAATTATTGACTATATCCTCCAAATTTGATGTTTAAATTTAGCCTGATAGTTTAAAAATATATTCTTTTTAAAATATTTATATTTTATTTATTTATATATGAAAGAGAGAGAGAGAGAAGGAGAAGGAGAAGAAGGAGAAAATGGGCATACCAGGGCCTTCAGACACTGAAAATTAACTCCAGATGCATGTGCCACTTTGTGCATCTGGCTTACATGGGTCCTGGGAAATCAAACCTGGGTCATTTGGCTTTGTAGGTAAGTGCCTTAACCACTAATCCATCCCTCCAGCCATATATATATATATATATATATATATATATATATATATATACACACATATATACATATATATATTTATTTATTATTAGAGAGAGAGAGAGGAAGATAGAGAAAGAATGGGCACACCAGAGCCTCTAGCCACTGCAAATGATTTTTAGACACACGCTCCACCTTGTGCATCTGGCTTCTGTAGGTACTGGGGAACTGAACCTAGCTCCAGAGGTTTTGCAGGTAAGTACCTTACCTGTCAAGCCATCTCTCCAGCCCTAGCGTGGTATTTTTCATACTGCTTCAGTAAGTGTGTCTCTATGCTTACTCAGGAAGGTTGGGCCTGACCAGCATGGATGCAGGATGGAGAAGGGAGGAGAGAGCGTTTCCCTCAGTATGCCTCCCTGATATCCCAAGTCCACTGTGAGGAAACCATCTTATAAGGAATAGACATTTGGCTAGGTATGCAAAGAAAATCTGTCTCCACGGAGTAAGGCCTTACATACTGCCCCACTTCATCTGAGAGACCTCCAGTCCAAGGTTCCAGCCGTCAAGCCGCTCATGAAGACCAGTATGCAGCAGAGGCCGGAGTCAGCCTCTGCCCCGGTGTGCACCTTCCGGCTCTTTCTGCTTTATCCTCCTCATGCGCCTTCTGTTTCTTTGTACCTCACCCTTCCCCTGCTGCCAATCATGCTGTTCCCCATGGCTACCAGGAGCTCCTGCTGTTGCAGGGGGCCTAATTGGCCCCTCCTTGGCAGCCACTTCTGGAGAGGGTTACCTGGGGAGAGGGTTAACCTCTTGCTCACTTGGCCTGATGCAGAGTCGCCTAACTTGTTGCAAGCATACATTTCTATCACTTAAATGGATGTTCTGACAATGGGCATAAAACAGTTTCTGAAGTGCTTGTTATTTCCTCTTAAGATGATTCAAGATTTGATCTTTTTTTCTTCTTCTTCTTCTTTTCCTCCAGGAACTAGGCATTGTCATAACAAGGAGCTTTTGAGAGAGACACCAAGAGAGCAGGGGAAATTCAGGTTTTACTATTCTCTAGATAATATTTATAAGGCTGCCTATCTGGAAAATATACAGTTTGTCAGTAATCACTTTTAATTAGAGTAGCTATTTTAAAAGACATACATAGGCAGTATTAAAATGTTTTTTCTGTTTTTATTTTTCTTTATTTATTTGAGAGTGACAGGTAGAGAGAAAGAGACAGAGAGAGAGAGAGAGAGAGAGAGAGAGAGAGAGAGAGAATGGGCACGCCAGGGCCTCCAGCCACTGCAAAGGAACTCCAGACGCGTGTGCCCCTTGTGCATCTGGCTAACGTGGGTCCTGGGGAACCGAGCCTGGAACTGGGGTCCTTAGGCTTCACAGGCAAGCGCTTAACCACTAAGCCATCTCTCCAGCCTTAAAAAAATTTTTTTTTTTAAAGTTTCTTTGGATAAACTTTTTTTCAAGACTCCATGTTGTTGTTGTTGTTATTTATTATTTTGGTTTTATTCAAGGTAGGCTCTCACTCTAGCTCAGGCTGACCTAGAATTCACTATGTAGTCTCAGGGTGGCCTCGAACTCATGGTTATCCTCCTACCTGTAAGGATCCGGAGTGACTGAGACCACACAGACCACTCTGAGGCAAAGATGGAAGCCGTTATTCAGGAGGAAAAACACTAGCTGCCAGGACTGACTCTCAAGAGCAGAGCAGTCACCTTTGAGATTCCAGACAGTGGGCTTTACAGGGCTCTTCAGTTGGGGGAAGGTGAGGAAGGGAAGGAACTCCTTTGTTCTTTACATTAGCCATTTCAAATAGCTAGGGTGTGAGACCAGAAGGGTGAGCAGGTGACCTGAGAAATAAGGGGTCAGGAAATCATGACCTGGAGGATGACCTTGGGCAAGGAAGGCATAATGGCTGGGTGGTTCCTTGAGGAATGTGGATGACCCACTTCCTTATGTCTCTGTCCCCCACTACCTCTGCCTCCTAAGTGGTGGGATTGTGCCACCACACCCAGCTAATATTATTATTGTTTCTAAATATTTGTATTTATATGAGAGAGAGAAGAGAGTGACACATGTGCCACTTTATGTGTTGGGCTTTTACATGGGTACTGAGGATCAAACACTGGTCAGTGGGTTTTGCATGCAAGCACCTTTACCTCCTGAGCTGTCTCCTTAGCCCTGTGGTAATATTTAAATTTAGTGACAAAGAGATAGTTACCCCTGGGACAGAATCTAAATTCACAATAACTTTAATTTTATACAAATTTTATTAAGCGTTTTCATTACATGCTTTATTACACGAGTATAATTTGATCAGCTTTTGTGATGGTTAAGTTCGTGTCAATCTGATCTGTTCAGGAATCCACAGACATTCCATATAAGTGGGTCTTTGAGGTTGTTTCCAGGAAGGATTAACTGAAGGAGGAATCCTTCTCCCAGGATGAACCCTTCTCCCAGTGTGGGGTGTCCCTCTGGGGAGGGGGGGAGCTTTTTCTAAGGAAGCTCTGGGAAAGTATTCCCTCCTCCCACCTGGCTGCTGGTGCTGCTTGCTGCTTTCCAGCGAGGACTGAGGAGCAGCGTCTCTCCAGGAAGCGTCCAGGCCTTCAGTGCCGGATTGGGACTACTGAGCTATCCAGCTTCGTGGACTGAGCAGCTACCGGGTGCCTTGACTCTCCGGTCTGCAACCTGCTATTGTTGGACTGCCTTAAACTAATCCAATCAATTCCCTTTTAATACAATTCATTCTTTCGGTTCTGTTCCTCAGAAGAACCCTGACTAATACAGCTTTTATATAATAAAAGCTATTTTACAATATCTGATGCTTGCCAGGCCTAAATAGTGGCACATGCCTTTAATCCCAGCACCCAGGAGGTAGAGGTAGGAGAGTCAATGTGAGTGCAAGAGCAGCCTGGGACTACAGAGTCGGTCTAAACTAGAATTTCAGGTCATTCTAAACTAGAGTGAGACCCTGCTTAAAAAAAAAAAAAGAAAAGAAAAGAAAAGAAAAAGAAGGATAATATCACCATTGTCCCTAATAAGGAGAGATAGGATACAGTTTTGTGAAGTTTTAATTATCGTACCTTTACTTTTCTTTTCTACATTGTTGTTTATTTTGAGCTTGAACACCAGATCCTTCTGCTTCAGCCTCTCAAATGTGGGGATTATAGGCCTGTGTCATGATGCCTGACTTGGAACATGGCTTTAATATAATTAAACTATTTTGCTTTGGGCTTAAAAGATAATTTCCTAAGAAGTGTCCAGTCTGGAAATGCCACGGTTGCTGTCTTGTCTGGGCATGCAGAGTACAGTGCACACAACAATACATGAGGAAAAAGTGACCAAGGTGATTTGTGACAATGTCACAGGGGCCTTTAGGGAGTCAGTAAGGGCTTCTCTAACACATGCACAATATGTTCGATGATTAGGGTACGCTGAAAAATTATGGCTATTAACTTTTTTGTTGTACATTGCAACTACACACAGTTGTGTTGTGTTGTGTTTTTGTCTTGGTTGATAGTGATTTTGCCGTAGGGGGAAATCTTTTTGGAGTGAATAATTCATATCCATCAATCTTTTCCCTATAGCTATTGGGTATCTGGCTACATTTAGATTTTTTACCGAAAGGACACTAGCTATCCAGATCCTATCCAGGAACTAGTTCTCAAACTGGTGGGTCACCTTGACCCTTATTCTGGTGCCTCTAGGACCGTGTGAGCGTCCTGAAGGCAAGAAATTCACTCAGTGGACGGAGAGCTGCAGAAGAACGCACATAAAATTGTCTTAATGAACGCGATCACTTTCGGGGGGGCCGGGCAGGCTCTGAGGAAGTGTTAGCCGATTACCTCCCCACCGCTCCCTGTAGTCAGCCCTGGACATCTTGGTGACACTGTCCGATTCTGAAACTTGTGACAATCTCACTTAATTGCCCTTTACAAGTACAAATATCTCCGGCTGCTGGGCTGCTAGTTAACATCCTAATTATCAGCTAGCACCTTAGGAAGGATTTGTATGTAGTCTTCTGGGAGGGAGACACAGTAGGAAAGGTGGCTGACTCCCCTCCTGCGCCCCCGCTCACATCTTTTACTCAATTTATGAGCGTGTATTATGCCCCGGAGGGCAGTAACAGTATAGTTTCATGCAGCAACTGTGGAAAAACCAAAAGAGAACAGAGAAAATGACTTGTCTCGTGTCACAGAGCTAATTAAAGTGAAAGCTGCATCTGGGTCCCCTGTCCCTCAGTCCCCAAAGCCCAAGCTCTCTCATTCTGAGGCTGCCTCCCCAGATGGAAGAAATTCTGCTACACAACCATGCACGTTCACTCCTTTTGGAACATACTTTTTGGGGAAAAAAAAAATAAAACTAAACTTTGAAAATATCAAAATCAGCTTTTGGCGTGGGGATGGACTCAGGAGTTTACAAATTAGTGAAGAAAGCTAAAAGTGTCACTAATTGCTTCACGAGTTTTAAATCTTACCATAAGACTGGCCCATTCAAATGTGGAATTTATTAGTTCCAAATCCTTTGGCTATTTATACTGATGATAAAAAAAAAAAAGAGTCCTTTGTTTTTTTTTTTTTTTGTTTTTTTTTGTTTTTTGGCTCATTCACAGAAATCTTTTGATTGCTTAGATTTCTATAGGAGACAAAAGGTCACATTTTTATTTATAACCAAATTTGAAGAGATTTAGAATTAACCTGTACAAGGAAAGATATTCCTAACTTGAATGATACATTTCCTTTCTGGAAAAAGAAACAGAAGCACATAGAGGATCTCTAAAATTTATTTGCCTGTTTTTTTTTTTTTTTCCCTGCCCAGCCCTGAAGCGTTCCTCAGACCGAGTACAATATTCTAGTTGAAACATCACTTGGACAATGGGCAGAGTTAAAAACAGAATAAAATTAGCATGTGCTCAATGTGGATGCAGCAGCAGAAAAAAAAAAAAAGTCTTTTTTCTATATATCCTAATTAGGTTCATTGGCTGAAGTCCCTGCAACAAAAGACAGAGTTTTAACAGGAGAGAAGCATTCCAATGTACTCTATGCAAGTTTCACGAGACACAGGAAACACCGGAAGAAAAAGACCTGAAGAAGTAAAGCCTCACTTTTCTTTTCTTGTTTTTTTGTTTTGTTTTCAAAGTAGGGTCTCACTCTAGCCCAGGCTGACCTGGAATTCACTATGTAGTCTCAGGGTGGCCTTGAACTCTGGGATCCTACTACCTTTGCCTCTCCAGTGCAGGGATTAAAGATGTGCACTATCACACCTGTCTCTAAGCCTGAGGTTTTTTCAAAAAAATATTTTATTTATTTGTGAGAGAGAGAGAGAGAGAGAGAGAGTTAGCAGATGGGCACACCAGAGCCTCTAGCTACTGCAAACCTTGCACCTTGTGCATCTGGCTTTACATGGGCACTGGGGAATCAAACCCTGGTCCTTAGGCTTTGCAGGCAAGTGCTTTAACCACTGAACCATCTCTCCAGCCCAAACCTGAGAGTCCCCTCCCCCACCCCTTGCCAAGGCAGGGTCTCGCTCTAACTCAGGCTCACCTGGACCTCACTCTGTAGTCCCAGGCTGGCCTTGCACTCACAGTGATCCTCCTACCACTGCCTCCCAGGTGCTGGGATCAAAGGCATGCGCCACCACGCCCGGCTTAACTTTTCTTGGCAGTAGGTTTGAAGAAGACCAGAAAATCATAGAGAAATAGGATGGCCCCAGAGAAAAATGAGCTGAGGGTAGTCAAATTGGAGGGAACTTCACAGGCCTGTTTTCCTTTCCTCACTGTAGAGAGACGGGACCTCTCACCTGAGAGTCTTAGGTATCTGCATGGCGAAAAGCCAGACGGTCCTTCCTGTACATTCCTTTTCACAAATTCCTTTAGCTTGAAATATTCAATATAGCCAAGGAGCCATATTTTGGGGCAGAGGGTCCTGGACGTCATCATAGAAACCTCGTATTAAGAACAGAGAAGTAAGTTAAGTCATCCTAACCTCCCCAGGATGGATTATCATGTAGTGATTTTTGCCCCCACGCAAACTCCTGTTCTCCACACATGCGTATGCTGATAAATGATGGAAACTTCTTGAGAAGTAGCAGAAAGTAGGTGTGACCAACTCCTCACCTTTAGGGCTCATTACAGATATTTAGTGATCACAGCTTTCCTATCCCTAAGCCTGGATGGAGTTCCATTGTAACCGTGATTCCATGCTGCACTCCACATTGCTGCTGTACAAACACCTAAGAAGTTACCCGTGGATGGAGAGATGGCTTAGAGGTTAAGCACTTGCCTGTGAAGCCTAAGGACCCCGGTTCGAGGCTCAATTCCCAGTTTCCACGTAAGCCAGATGCACAAGGTGGCGCATGCATCTGGAGTTTGTTTGCAGTGGCTGGAGGCCCTGGCGCGCCCATTCTCTCTCTCTGCGTCTTTCTGTCTGTCTGTCGCTCTAAAATAAATAAAAATAAACAAAAAAATTAAGAAAAAGAAGTTATCCTTGCAATACCTTGGTTCTTATTTTGATTTTTAGTTTTGCATTAGCCTTTCATATGAATTTTCTCAATGCATTTAAGAACTGTTTGTAGCCGGGCTTGGTGGTGCACGCCTTTAATCCCAGCACTGGGGAAGGTAGAGGTAGAATGATCACTGTGAGTTTGAGGCCACCCTGGGACTACATAGTGAATTCCAGGTCAGCCTGGGCTAGAGTGAGACCCTACCTCAAAAAACCAAAAATGAAACAAAACAACAAAAAGTTTGTAGACTGGCATGGTGACACACACCTTTAATCCTGGCACTCAGGAGGCAGAGGATGATTACTGTGAGTTTGAGCCCAGCCTGTGACTACAGAGTGAGTTCTAGGTCATCCCTGGGTATAGTGAGAGATTGTGAGACCCTACCTTGAAAAAAAAGAACAACAAAAAGGATTGTTTGTAATGATAAAATTGCATAATATCCTTACTCATACACATCAATGTAACTTTTAGTGTTGGAAATGTTTTTCTACCTACTTTTTACTGTAATAAATAAAACTATGGTTAATACCTGTGTATTTAAATATTAGTTAAAACTGAGTATTTCCTAGGGAGAATTTTCAACTTTCTTTACATATAGGCTTCAGTGACCAACAACAGAACATTTTTAGAACTTCTAGTTTATGTAACCATTTAGCCTGCCAGAAAAAAAAAAAAAAAAAGGGCCCCAAATTAACGAAAGGGCTTATGAATATCAGTCTTAATGAAACTTTACCAACTCAAAATAGTAATGTATTTCCAGTCTTTGCTAATTTGTTAAGACAGGAAAGGCAAATTTGCATTTGCAATTACTTTTCTACTGCTAAAGTAAATTATTTGTATTTCAGTCCATATTTCTACTGGGATGCTGGAGTTTCGTTTATTGATTTGTATGAATTACTTGAATATAACAAATCTCAATGCTCAGTGGACTTTGTTTTTTCTCAGTTGTATCTTATTGGGTGCCTCCTAACATACGGAAGATTTTGACTTTTTTGTTTTTTAAATTTTAGGGAGAGTGAGACAAAGAGACAGAGAGAATTGGAGTGCCAGGGCCTCAGCCACTACAATCGAAAGCCAGATGCTTGTGCCACCTAGTGGGCATGTGTGACCTTGTGCTTGCCTCACCTTTGTATGTCTAGCTAATGTGGGATCTGAAGAGTATAACATGGGTCCTTGGACTTTGCAGGCAAATGCCTTAACTGCTAAGCCATCTCTCCAACCTGTTTCTGTTTTTTTTTGAGGTAGGGTCTCACTCTAGTCCAGGCTGACCTGATATTCGCTATGTAGTCTCAGGGTGGCATTGAACTCACAGTGATCCTCCTACCTCTGCCTCCCAAGTCCTGGGATTAAAGACGTGTGCCATCATGCCTGGCTGATTTTGACTTTTTAAAACTATACTCATTTATTTATTTGAGAGAGGGGAAGAGGGAAAGAGTGTGTGGGTGCACCAGGGCCTCCTGCTGCTGCACACAAACTCCAGACACATGTGTCACTTTGTGCATTTAGCTTTATGTGGGTACTAGAGGATCAAACTTGGGCCTTCACGCTTTGCGACAAGTGCTCTTAACCGCTCATCCATCTTCCCAGACAAAGATTTTGATTTTTAAAAATATTTTTTAAAATTAATTTAATTAATTAATTAATTAATTATATTTATTTGAGAGAGGGAGAGAGAAAGAGAGAGAGAATGGGTGCAGCAGGGCCTTCAGCCTCTGCAAACGAACTCCAGATGCATGTACCACCTTGTGCACCTGGCTTACGTGGGTTCTGGGGAATCGAACTCAGGTCCTTTGGCTTTTCAGGCAAGTTAAAATATTTTTATTTATTTATTTTCAAAAACAACAAGAAGGAGAAAGAAAGAGAGCAAATGGGCACAGCAGGGCCTCTAGCCACTGCAAACTAACTCCAGACACATCTCCCACTTTGTGCATCTGGCTTTACTGGGGAATTATACTTGGATCGTCAGGCTCTGCCAGCAAGCACCTTTTAACTGCTGAACCATCTCTCCACCCAAGGTTTTGATTATTTTTTTTTTTCAAGGTAGGCTCTCACTGTAGCCCAGACTACCTGCCACACACTCTGTAGTCCCAGGCTGGCCTCAAACTCACAGCAATCCTTTTATCTCTGACTCCCAAGTGCTGGGATTAAAGGCTTGTGCCATCATGCCTGGCCAAGGTTTTGATTTTAATGAAGGCAAGTATGGTTATCTTTTGCTTTGTGATTTCTTTTATGTCTTATATTTAGAAAGTTTTCCCCCACAAAGACAGAAGAAAAATATTCACCTAAAAATTTCCTTCCAGCATTCTTGCTAGAAGAATGAAATGTATAGTAAGAAAAAAAAGTTAAAATATGTCTATACCTTGTGTAATCTATACTTGGCCAGAGTAGTGAGAGGGTAGCTTCCCTATGTGCTATTTTTTTTAAATTTAATTTATTTATTTGCAAGAGGAGAGAGAGAGAGAGAGAGAAGAGAGAAGAGGGAGACAGACAGCGAGAGAACGGGCATGCCAGGACCTGTAGCCACTGCAAACGAACTCCAGATGCTTGTGCCCCTTGTGAACCTGGCTTATGTGGGTCCTGGGGAATCAAATCTGGGTCCTTTGTCTTCACAGGCAAACGCCTTAACTACTAAGGCATCTCTCCAGCCCCTATGTGCTATTTTTTTTTAACGACTGCGAAATATGTTGGCTTCATTTGGATTTGGGGCCTACTCCATGGGAAAGAATTGATACCTACTACTGAAAACCTGACGAAAAGCCTGTGGCTGGGAAGACCATAGGCCCTGGGGGTGTATGTGGAAGCTACTACTGTTGTTTGGCTAAATGGTTATGTTATGCACATCAAATTGCCCTCTAAATGTTTATGTCTATGCCCATAGGTTAGTGCTGCTTTTACCTTTGATCAGAGAGGCTGCTTTTGGCAGATGGCAGTGGCTACTAGAAGGACTCCAAACCGAGAAGTGACTGTTGAGAGCTCAGCACTACCATGCCCTTCAAGGCTCATGGAACATTGTAGAAGAGGGGAACAGAAAAAAATGTAAGAGCCAGAGGATGGGGAGGAGTGCTTTGAAAATCTCTCTTCTGGAGATGAAGTGTCCATTGCATTTATGACTGCACAGTGTCTGGCATTACCTGAACAATACTTGTATGATATTGGGTGCATCATTCTTTCATCATGGCTGATGGAAGAAGGTAAAAAAGGCATCAGAATAAAAGAGAGTCTAGTTGGAAAGAATAAATGGTTCAGTAGAAGAAGGACAAGGGAAGGGAAACAGAAGAAGGCAGTGGGAAAAGATTATGATCAAAATACATTATGTACATGTATGAAAATTGTTTGGAAACCACTGTCATGCCTGAGACATGCTGAAAACTTGCTTGACATGCAAAACTACCTTGAGTCAAGAATGCTTATGGCCCGGCGTGATGGCACATGCCTTTAATCCCAACACTCGGGAGGCAGAGGTAGGAGGCTGCAATGAGTTTAAGACCACTCTCTGAGACTACATAGTGAGTTCCAGGTCAGTCTGAGCTAGAGAGAGACCCTACCTCAAAGAAAAAAAAAAAAAAAGGTTTATGATGGCCAAGCCAAGTAAATATGTATGCAGATTCATGTTGAGGAACGTAGCTGCCCCTACTTCAATTACATAAGGCAAATCCTCACCACAGGCCCCCATGCTCTGTTTACCATAGCCAGATTCCTTCTTAGCAAACAAACCCATTATCTTAAAACCACATGGAAATTCTTCAAGGCAGCCTGTCTGTCTCATGTCTCAGTAGTTATTTGTGATGCTGACGTAAGCTATTTGTGATGCCTGCCTAACAATAAAAACACTGTGGGCCAAGATTCAGGGCCTCCCATCCATTGGGACAGACAGCCCCCTGGTTCTCCCACTTGCAAGTTTAGCCAAATCACCTTGTCTTTTTTTCCCCCGAGCCTTGCACAGTCCTCTGTAGGATTCCTTGTACCCTGCTGTGTGTGAATGCAGCAGAAGATTATTTTTAAAAAGTTTTGAAAAACTCCATGACATGCTAGGCAATAGTTATGACTATTTCACAACCCATTTAATAAAAACAATAAAGATAAAATTTGTCTTGCTTCCAGATGGCAATCTCCTTATTCATCATTATGTTACTATAGATTAATTCTAGTGGAGTTTTGATGTTTTTTTCTTTCTTCCTTTCTTTTGCCTTTGTTTCTTCTTCTGTCTTTCTTTAAAAATTTTTAAATTTATTTATAAGTAGAAAGAGAAAGAGAGAGAGGAAGAGACACAGAGAAGAAATTGGTTTGCCAGGGCCTCCTGCCAGTGCAAAGAACTCCAGATGCATGCACCACTTGTGCATTTGGCTTTATGAAGGTTACTGGGGAACTGAACCCTGGTCATCAGGTTTTGCAAGCAAGGAGCTTTAATCCCTAAGCAACCTCTCCAGTCCCCTCCTTCATTCTTTCCTTTCTCTTTTGCATGCATGCATGTATGTGTGTATGTCTGTGTATGCATGTCCCCATGTGTGGGTGCCTGTGTGTATGTACATGCATGTGCATGGATGTGGAGGCCAGACATTGACACTGCCTATCTACTTCATCTATATAGACAGGCCTCTCATTTGAAGCTGGTGTTCGCTGACTTGGCGAGCCTATCTACTCAGCCTGCCTGGGAGATCCCCTAGGTCTCTGTCCTGAGTGTTGGGATTCCAGGTGGGCCACCATGTCCTCCTGGCATTTACATGGATGCTGAGCCTCTGAACTTAGCTTCTCAGGCTTGCCTGGCACACACCTCCCCCACGGAGCCATCACCCTGCCCCTGAAGGTTATGTTTTGAACATTTGTCATTATCACTGGTCATTTCATTACTGAAAGTTGTCATTTCAGACTCATTAGCTGACATATTTGTGAAGGTTAATTCTGATGTCACTTGATGGGATTATCACCGAGGAGACACATCTGTGAGAGTGCTTCTAGAAAGGTTTAATTGAGGAGGCAAGAACTACACGAAATGGGGTGCACCATTTAATGGGCTGGGATCCTTGACTGAATAAAAAGCATAAAGTGGGCTGGAGAGATGGCTTAGTGGTTAAGGTGGTTGTCCGCAAAGCCAAAGGACCCAGGTCCGATTTCCCAGGACCCATGTAAACTGGATGCACAATGTGACACATGCATCTGGAGTTTGTTTGCAGTGGTGGAAGGCCCTGGTTCACCCATTCTCTCTCTCTTCCTCTTTCTCTTTCTCTCTCAAATAAATTATACATATATATGCAGAAAGTGAGGGGAGCACCAGAATTAATCTCTCTGCTTCCGGATCTCAGATGCAATGTGATGAGCTTCCTCATGCTTCTGTCTCCATGACTTTCCTTCCATGATGAACTGTGCCCTTAAACCATGAGCCGAAATGAACCCTTCTTTCCTTAATTTGCTTTGGTTAGGGATTTTGTCACAGCAACAAGTAAAGAAACTATGCAATACTCATTATCTATTGATAGTACAATAGATTTGCTGCACATCTACAAAGTTGCTTCAGGTCAGACATAGCTAGAAGGTGGTAGAACTGGAAATTTTCTTTTCTTTTCTTTCTTTCTTGGCTTTCCAAGGAAGAGTCTTACTCTAGCCCAAGCTGACCTGGAATTCACTATGTATTCTCAGGCTGGCCTCGAACTCAAGGCGATCCTCCTACCTCTGCCTCTCGAGTGCTGGGAATAAAGGTGTGTACCACCACACCCAGCTAGAATTGGAATTTTTAATTTGGACATACAAATTCCAAGGGCTCGTTTCCCCAGCTTTTCTAGCTGCATTGTTAACCTTTAAAGTAGCAGGGGTAAAATTCAAATCCCACCTCTGATTCTAAAAACTCTAGGTATTTTGTGAGGCGGGCTGTATCTTATGAATCACAAAAGCAAATGATTAAACATGAAAGTCTGTGACTTCTGTACTCCTAAAATAAACTAGAATCAAAAGTTTCCTATGATGTCAGTTTCCTCATTTTCGTTCTATTCTACTTTCTTGCAAGTAAAAAAAAAAAAAAAAAAAAAAAAAAAAAAAGGACAATTCTACTTCCGAGTGCTGCGGACCAGGACTGCGGATGGAGCAGGGCAGGATGACGGATGTCTGCTCCTGGACGTGGACCTCTCTCCAGTTCATCTGGAACACTGGTTCTCCCAGTGTGGCCTCCAGAGCACCTGTAAACGTACACATGCAATTGTCTGGGCCCCTTCCAGATGTACCCAGGCAGAAACTAGCAACTGGGCAAAATGATCTCCCTTCAGCGGACTCTGGTAAAAGTTGAGAAGCACAGAGCTAATGGTTTCTTCCTTCACCTATACGCATCTTAGGTGCAAAGACTTGTCAGACCACTTATGCATGACCTCTTCATGTTACATAAGTTTCTCAACATGACCTGGGGTTGTGAAGGGACTTCAAATAATGCACCCAGAGGATCACAATTCCCAGGGCAGCAGGTAGTGTGGGGCCTTTCTGACCCAGACTCAGAAGTTACCCAGCATTACTGTCACTTCATCCTCTTGATCGAAACGGTCATAAGGCTACACAGATTTACAGGGTAGGCACAAGGGCTCTACCTCTGGATAGGAGGTATGTCAAAGAATTTGGTACTGAATGTTAAAGCCTTCAGGATCTGGTCCAGGAGTAGGCTCATAAATGTAGATTCTACTGCCAGGCTTCCCACAAGTCTAATTGCATTTGGCTACAGGCTCAGACTCAAGGTCCACAGGAACGTGATGTGAATAGTTCGTGTTGAATATTCTGTGGTAGAAAATAAGTTGAGAATGGCTTCTCTTAACTATTCAATTATGCTTTCCTTAAGAGGATATTGTAAGATTATTTGAGTGCATGATTGACAAATATGGCTTTTAAAAAAATCAATATATAGCATATAATATGTAACAATGCATACAGCATAATCTCAGAGTCTTTATTAAATAAAGTTTTAAAATTTAATATTTTATCCCTTTGTTATATTCTATTACATAGATGTGTATAGTTTCGCAAAATGTTCATTTTTCTCTTTTCTGTATTTAGCACAGTTTAATGAATCACAAGACTCCCATGAATCATAGAAAATGTGACATCAAGAGCCTATTATCCCAGACACCTCTGAGCACTACATTTCTTATAAATAATTTCCACTCTGCCTAAGGAGCAGTACAGCAGTTTGGTAGGGGTTGGTGACCTCATGGCTGGGTCATTCGAATTTAGACAGAAATAACTATACAAGTGATTTATACTCTCATTTCCTGAATGACAAGAATCTAAATTACTCTTCTTAGGTTCGTCCATGAATTTTCAGTCATTTAGATTTCATGCTGGTTTTGGTTTAATTTTGTTTTCTTTCTTTTTTTTTTTTTCTTTTTGGTTTTTCCAGGTAGGGTCTCACTCTAGCCCAGGCTGACCTGGAATTCACTATGGAGTCTCAGGGTGGCCTCGAACTCACAGTGATCCTCCTACCTGTGCCTCCCTGAGTGCTGGGATTAAAGGCGTGTTCCACCACGCCAGGCTTTGGTTTTGGTTTAATTTTACAAATGAGGAAGTTCAAGCATGTGATCCGAAGGCTCAGCCAATGTGCAGAAGTCAACACCGAACCTTGTGTTGATCATGAAATAAAGTCCTAATGTTACAGTTCTTGTTGTTCAGCCAGCAAATTTAGTAGCCTGCCTTTGACTTCAGACGAATGGGACTTTGAGTCCAAACAAAGCACTGGTGGAATATTCCTTTGGCTTTGTTTCTGTTCTCTGAAAACAATGGCTTTGTCTTCTGCCCTAAGCTAATTGGCTAGATCTCTTTAATTCTTAACATGCATGCTATCTTTTGTAATTGTTCAGTTTTGCTGAAGCCATATAAACGGATTTGGTTACACAGGATTAACACAGCATAAGTCCAATATCTTTCGGCTTTCGCATGTTTCTGCCCATGTGCAGTGGAAGGCACTAAGAAAGGCATTAGCAAGTGAAGTGTCCAAACCAGCGCTTGAAGGAAGAGAGGATTATCCACAGGGCACATTTTAACTCTGGGTATTCCACATTGCTACCACACAGCATAGACCTTGTCAGAGAAGCTGAGAGTCCTAAGTTGTTCTGTCTAGCCTCCAGTGTTCCTTCAGGAGTAGTAAATGCATAATAATTGCGATGCAAAGCATCTTATAAGCTATCTAGTACACTTGCAAAGAAGGTTTGAAGGGCATGAAACACAGTGACCATCTGTAAAGTTATGTTGTATGTATGTGAATGCATATACATGTATATGAACAAGCTACAGGAGAAGAAGGGAAAGTTTGAGCAGGTCAAATGTTTCCTGAAATATTCCTTAAATATTCATTCTATTGGATATGAACTCAGAATTTTTCCTGGTTTTCTCCTTTTTATTAAATTTCCCGTTTCCCTTCTTTCATTCTGGTATTTTACCTTCAAACTAATGAAGCTATTTCTATCGACCTACCTACGCATTCATCTACCCACTTATTCTATCCACAGCACCAAACTAGGGGTACAAGGTAAAAAAAATAAGTAAGGCATAGTTTTCCAGGAGCTCACAGTAAAAAAAAAAAAAAAAAAAGAGAGAGAGAGAGAGAGAGAGAATATAATGTGCTGTATATAGGCAGAATGGACTGGAAATAATAAAAAGTACTGGGCTGAGCTCATGCATCTGGAGTTTGATTGCAGTGGCTAGAGGCCCTGGTGTGCCAGTTCTCTCTCTCTCACTCTCTCTCTCTCTCTCATAAAAAATACTGGGCTGGAGAGATTGCTCAGTGGCTAAGGCACTTGTCAGTATAGTCTAATGACATGTGTTCGATTCCCCAGTACCAAAAATTAATTTGGTTGAAGCATTTCTACCTAGGATACTAAGATGTAAATTAGAATATTTGCATTTAAAAAACTCAGAGCCACTGGTTATGGTGGCACACCCCTTTAATCTCAGCACTCTGGAGGCAGAGGTAGGAGGTTCCTTATGAGTTCCAGGCGGCCTGAGACTACATACTTAATTCTACGGTCAGCCTGGGCCAGAGCAAGATCCTACCTCAAAACAAGCAAGCAAGCAAGCAAACCAACAAACCAATTCAGAACAGAGGGCTGAGGACATGGCTTAGTGGATAAAGTGTTTGCTGTGCAAGTGTGAGAACTTGAATTTAGATGTGGTATGGTGTTTTAGGAGCCTGTGATCCCCGCATGTCTACAGCGAGATAGGCGGTGAGATAGTAGACTCCCCTGGAAGCTTGTGGGCCAGCTAGCCCAGCCAACGCAATGATGAGCCAAGAACCTGCCTCAAAACAAGGTGGATGGTGAATGCTGATACCCCAGGCTGTTGTATGACCTCCATGCACGCGTCATGGTAAGTGCGCACATTGTTCTCACATTCACAAGCATCTATGCACACGCAATGTCATATATATTTACATGCCTGAAAATATATTTCAGAGAAAAGGAAGTTGTAAGGAGGGGTCTGGAAAGGCCCAGAGGTATACAAATGGGATGGCGAGATGGCTGTCCAGTGTACTTCCAGTACTATATTTCTGGTGAACTAGGAATCAACATGTTATGTAATTTCCTGCGTGGAGGTGGCATGACTCCATTATGCAAGGCTGGGCTTGGTCACTGGCCGCCTTTGTTAGGATTTGTATAAAAGGTTATTTCAGCTGGGTGTGGTGGCACACGCCTTTAATCCCAGCACTCCGGAGGAGGCAGAGGTAGGAGGATCGCAGTGAGTTAGAGGTCACCCTGAGACTACATAGTGAGTTCCAGGTCAGCCTGGACTAGAGTGAGACCCTACCTCGAAAAAAAAAAACCAAAAAAAAAAAAAAAGTTATTTCATATAGTATGCGGTAGTGGAGTTTGGAGTAACAGTGTGTCTACTCCCCCCCTGCTGCTCTGACAGCCTTTATCCAATTTGTAATCTCACCTCCTCCATGCCATCTTGCTGTGGAGCTCAGATGTGATAAAAGTTATATATTAAAAATAAGAGGAGGCTGGAGAGATGGCTTAGCAGTTAAGGCTTTTGCCTGCAAAGCCAAAGGACCCAGGTTCGATTCCCTAGTACCCACATAAGGCCAGATGCACAAGGTGGCTAGTGCATCTGGAGTTCATTTGCAGTGGCAGAGGCACCGGCTCGCCCATTCTCTCTCCCTCTCTCAAATAAATAAATAAAAAAAACAAACAAACCAATGCTTGACAAAAATGAAGACCCCTTTTTAAGTGCTAGTGAACGGGGGTAAAGTTCCCCTTGGACCTTTATAATTTCTGCCTTGAAGAATGACTCCTCCTTCATTCTTCCGGTAAGGCTGATCTTGTTGGGGATAATTTAATGCTTTCTACAAAGGGTCCACACTTTCCAGGGGACATTGGGATCCTACTTCAATGTCTTCTTAAATGTTGAAAAAGGAATTCTTTATTTAGAAAGTCAATTTCAGTATTTTTCATTTAAAAATTTATTTATTTGGGAAGAGAGAGAGAGAAGGAATGGGTACACCAGGGCCTCTAGGTACTGCAAATGAATTCCAGATGCCACCTTGGGCATCTGGCATACCTAGGTCCTGGGGAATCAAACTTGGGTCATTTGGCTTTGCAGGCAAGCACCTTAACCGCTAAGGCATCTCTCCAGTCCCTCCCCCAACTTTTTCATTTTCTAAAAGATAGAGAGAAAGAGAGAATGAGCATGGCAGGGCCTCTAGCCACTACCTATGAACTCCAGACACATGTGCCCCTTGTGCATCTGGCTTATGTGAGTCCTAGGGAATTGAGCCCAGGTCTTTAGGCTTCACAGGCCAGTGCCGTAACTGCTAAGCCATTTCCCCAGTCCCCTTTTTTATTTTTTATAATAATGCAAATGAAAAAAAACCAAGCACCTAGTTAATTTCAACCTTTTGATGGAAGCTGAATGATTGCTGATTGCTGTAAGCTGAATTCTGTTTTATTTACCTAATATTACTGCTGTTACTAGGAAACCATGCTTCACTGTGTAGCATTTTATTGTGCAAAATAAAGTGTCCAATTATTGCAAAGAGATCTTGATGTGTGATTCAGCCTTTTATATTTAAAGCCTCTTCATGTTTTTCTGAACGCTATTTTGTGATGAATTAGGTGACACATATTTTGTTTCTTTTTAAAATTATTTGTATCAGCCTCCTCAAAGCTGATTTACATGTTATATCTTAGCTAGTTTATCTGTTACTCTTAAAATCTGCTAATTTGTTCCAGAATTGAGGAATTTCTCCAGCTAGCCCTGAATACTTTCATAGTCATCGTTATGTCAGTTTTCAGTCCCATGTTAATTTCTCTGAAGAAAACTGCATAGACTAAATCATTCTTTGTGTTAAGTGCAAAAGTATCTATTATATTTGATTTTCAGTGCTTTGCTATCCTTATAAAATAGAATTCCTTTGGGAAATAATCTTATAAGCATGTATTCCTTTTCATGTCTATTGAAATTATCTTAATATTGCAGATTAATTCATTTATTGTTTTCAAAGATATTCTTCAGTGTTTGGAGAGTGAAGCTAAACAATTATAATTAACAATAAGCATTATTATATTCTAGTAGTCCTTTATGAGAATTAGCTCATTTGACTTGATGCTCACAATAGCCTTACAAAATATGTTATATTCCATTCTTACCATTCTTTAAAAAAATATTTGCATGTGTGAGTGTGTGTATATGTGTGTATATGTGTGTGTGAGTGTGTGGGTACTTTTAGGGTATCCCACATCTTAAAATGAATGCCCATCTGGCTTTACGTGGGTGGCTTAGGAATTGAACCCAGGCCTGCTGGCTTTGCAAGTAAACATTTTTAACCACTAAGTGATCTTCCCAGCCCCTGTGATTTCCATTATTATAAGAAAGTGGATGTTCATACAATGTAAGTGAAATTTCCAACATTAGGCAACTGGAAGTGGTAGAACTGGGACTTGAACTTGGTTTTTTGACTCTCAATCCAATGTTGTTCTTTTGTCTGCTTTTGTAATACCATTATTGTATGTTTAGTATATATACTTGCATTTCTGTATTTTTAAAAATATATTTTATTTATTTATTTGAGAGGAGAAAGACACACACACACACACACACACACACACACACACACACACACAGAGAGAGAGAGAGAGAGAGAGAGAGGCAGATAGAGAGAATTGGCATGGAAGGGTTTCTAGCAACTGTCAACAAACTCCAGATACATGTGACACCTTGTGCAGCTGGCTAACATGGGTACTGGGGAATTGAACCTGGGTCCTTAGGTTTCTCAGGTAAGCACTTTAACTGCTAAGCTATCTCTTCAGTCCTGCATATCTGTATTTTTTAAAAAGAGAGACAGAGAGGGAGAGAGAGAGAGAGAATGGGCACTCTAGGGCCTCTAGCCAGTGCAAACGAACTCCAGATGAATGTGTCCCTTGTGCACCTGCCTTATGTAGGTCCTGAGGAATTGAACTTGGGTCCTTTGGCTTCACAGGCAAACGCCTAAACCGCTAAACCGTTTCTCCAACCCCATTTCTGTATTTTTTGAAGTAAGGTGAAGAATGTTTCTTGTCACAGAGGTTCCATTCTGAAGATTCATTTTCAACTGCGGACAACTGAGACAGATTCAATTCAAATATCTCTTCAGTGACTACAACATGCTGGGTTCATTTCTATCATCTGATTTTGCAGGGAGCCGCAAGCAGTTGCCATTACAAGATGGCTCTGGCTTCCTGTCTGTGTTGAGGTAAACAACTCCATATATGGCTAAAGCTTCCGCCTTCCACCTCCCGGATGGTGAGTGCTTCCTCTGTCGTAAACAACTCCATATTAGGCAGTGCCTTGACTCAACCTGTCCCGAGCCTATCCCGTGGCGCCTGGGTGGTGGCAAGCTGGTAGCAACCAATCAGTGAGCGCCTTGTTGCACCTTCCCTCTATAAAAGCAGCCGCACATTCTGCCCCTCGCCCCTCGCCATCAACCTTCCTGTTAACCAAGAGCTCTCCAATAAAAGTGTGATCAAGAAGGATCCTCGTCTTGTGGTTGTTCTTCCCTGCGGGTCAGGGGGCTCGCCGCAAACTGGTGCCGAAACCCGGGACGCCGGGAGCCTTGTGGTCACCAGGCGAGGGGTCGAAGAGGATTCAGAACTTGACACACGGAGAGGAAGGCGCCGCACCAAGAATCACCTCACTGGGTTCCCAGTCGGTTGGTAAAAACGGTCCGACTCTCCTCAGAGGACAACCCGGAGATCCAGAATGATCCTGAAGAAGCAGATGTGGAGGAATCTATGGATGCTGGCCTTCCAGTGCCTGGCGCTCAGTAGAGGAGAACAACGCTGGGGCATCTTGTCAGCCTTTCCTAAGCCCCTGCCGGTACATCATGCTGCAGCGGTCTTCCCTCGCTTCTTCACAACTCAGAAGGAGCTGGGTCTCCCCACTGTAATTGGGGATACCACGTATGTCAGCTTAGGGGAAGATCGGAATTTTGGGGAGGTCGGAGCCCTTTGCTTCACAATTGATTCACCCCGTAATTTTTGTATAGGGCTGAGAAAACAGGCCTCTGGTTGGTTTGCCGCCTGCGAGCCCAGACCAGGCGGGACAAGGTGGTTATTTCTCAGGCACTTGCCGCTTTGGAGTGTGGGTCCTCCCCCCAGATTTGGTTGTCGGCCCTAAAAAGCACCTAGTTTCCCCTGGCCCTTGCACCCTTAGGGCCTGAAGTGCCCATTGCACAAGGATGGGCAGAGGGTTGGTGTTGGGAGCACGACACTCTTCACGCACAGGATGCGAGACAAGGTACTGCACATGGGGTAAGCTCTTAGCAGCCTCATGCAGGGCATGTCTGATTGCATATGGGTTGGTACCGTAATCCCATCTCTGAGAAAAGGTACCGGACGGGTGTGACACCAGCCTGGCTGGCCACTAGACCTGGAGTCATCACAATGTCCTTTCGAACATCAGAGATCAGACCTCTACCCTGGCCTGTTGCGTTTAAACAAAAAGGGGGAACTGCAGGGAGCCGCAAGCAGTCGCCATTACAAGATGGCTCTGGCTTCCTGTCTGTGTTGAGGTAAACAACTCCATATATGGCTAAAGCTTCCGCCTTCCACCTCCCGGATGGTGAGTGCTTCCTCTGTCGTAAACAACTCCATATTAGGCAGTGCCTTGACTCAACCTGTCCCGAGCCTATCCCGTGGCGCCTGGGTGGTGGCAAGCTGGTAGCAACCAATCAGTGAGCGCCTCGTTGCACCTTCCCTCTATAAAAGCAGCCGCACATTCTGCCCCTCGCCCCTCGCCATCAACCTTCATGTCAACCAAGAGCTCTCCAATAAAAGTGTGATCAAGAAGGATCCTCGTCTTGTGGTCGTTCTTCCCTGCGGGTCAGGGGGGCTCGCCGCATGATTTAGTACTTTTAAAGCGTCTCCAAGCTCAGTTTTAGGATTGTTTGTTTAATTACTGTCTGTATACACAAGGTACATGCATTTGTGGAGACTTCAGCTTTTTCAGATGGTGAAATTGATTAGGTTTTAATGTTTTTGGCTTAAAAGTCCAATCTTGTGTAAATTTTATAATTTAAATGACCTCTTTGAAGAAACCTAAAATTTACAGATCAGCATTTTTTTTCCTGTAAGCTTACATTAGCAGTTCCTCAATTTCTGCCCTTTTGCATCTGCATTTGAAATTTTTGTTAAATATTTAAAAATATTCTGTTTGCAATAGAAGTTGTATTGGTGTTGAAGTTTTCCGTCTGCAAATAAAGGTTTGGAATCAGAGCTCTCTGGCTTTCATTTGTCATATTTATATGGAAAATATACTGATACTAAAAGTAGAAACTATAGCACTATTTTTCTCAAATGTTAGATGTGGTATTTGAGTAAGTATTTTTTGGGAGGACATCAGTATAACTTCAGCCATAACACACACACATACACACACACATTTGGAAGACATATTTTAATTCTGAATTTCCTTCCTTGCTGCTGAAGCATGAAGAATAATGGCAGTGACTCAGAGCTCTGCTCTTTTAGGAAAGGTAGTCAGTAGGGATGAAAACAGGAAAGCGTACATTTTCAGCAATAAAATTAGGAGCATACGACCATTGACATATTGTTTCTATTGGCCAGGTGGAAAGGGATGCTATTATAATCCTTTGCAAGGTCAAGTGTATGCATATGCATGTATATATGTGTGTGAATAGGACAGGGCCATCAGTGTTACTAGCTGACTGCCTATAACTAGATTTCCTGGACAATGGCTGTGCGTCTGTCCACTTGTAGCATCTTGACCTTGGTCAGGAAGAAAACACAGTAGAGAAAAAGGAGTGGGAGATCAAGACTTTGCTAATCACAAATGCAATGTTCTTTTTTTTTTTTTTTCCAGGCAATAGGACAAAGAAGACTGAAACACATTGAACACTTATAATTTATTCAATTCAATCTACATATATTTCTATGTAACTACCAATCAGTGGATTTGTTGGCCCTTACTTGAAAGAAGCAATGAATAATAAATGTCTTAATCTCAAGGATCTTTTAGTTTAGTGTGGGTAAGATAGTGACATAAAATATAAAAGAGGTGAATAAATAAACTAAGGTAGTTAAAAATTAGTCACCATTACTAAGTTATCCCAGGAATGCAAGGAGGATTCAACAGTTGAAATATCTTAGTATAATTCACCATTTTAATAGGTTAAGAGATATATGAAAACTAATGCCAAAAAGGCATTAAAAAATTCATCATTTTGCCAGGTGTGGTGGCACATGCCTTTAATCCCAGCACTAGGGAGGCAGAGGTAGGAGGATTGCCATGAGTTCGAGGCCACCCTGGGACTACATAGTGAATTCCAGGTCAGCCTGGGCTAGAGTGACACTCTACCTCAAAAACAAAACAAAACAAAACAAAACAAAATTCATCATTTAGTCTTTTTAAAATAGCTTGGCAAATTTGAAATAGATGGATATTTCTTTGGTATTTCAAAATTTATGCCAATTCTAGCTCTAGTGAAAACATCAAGAGCATTGCCACTAAGATCAGAATAAACTAAGTGCCTTCACTTTTCTCGTTACCATATGCCATTATTCTGGGTGGTTCTACCAATGTGAAGAGACAAGAGTAAATAGAATAAGGCAGAAAGGACTTGACGGTATCGTCCAGGCTGAAGACGATCAGGCTACTTCTTTCTCTCTTGGGGAATGCTCACTCTCAGTATGTGACCACTAAGCCATGATGAAGCCTGAGCAAGATGTGGGGATATTCTCCCAGGCTCACAGCCCCGGGTGAGCTTTTAGCTGACAGTAGACACCAGCTTGCCAGGTGTCTTGAATGGAGGTCCTCCGGATTTCTGTCAAGCAGTGTTCAACGATCCTATTGAACCAAAAGGAACTCTATCTTTCCTAAGCCTTTGTTCCAGTGGCACATCTGTGGGAAAAATTGATGTTTGCCATTGTTTGAAGCCATTACATTAGGGAGTGGCTCATTAGTGTAGCTAATGGATAATCAGAAAAGATTTTGGTACCTAGAAGTAGGGTACCGTAGTAACATAATCCTAAACATGTTTTTTTTTTTTTTTTTTTTTGCTTTGGGATTGGGCTGCTACTGCCAGAAGATAAAAGGGCCTTGAGTAAAATGCTAGTAAAATCCTTCAGTGCAGGGAGAAGGCGTGCAAGCAGAAAGCTAGGAGAACTGATGGGAGGATGGTGCAAAAACACACCACAGGAAGAACACTTCCCCCCTAAGAAAAGAGGCTTCTTGCAGCAAGCGACTGAGAGCGAGAACAATGCTGCTAGCTTTTGAGAAAACTCGCCTACCTTCATTTCCTTCTAGATTTTTGCAGAGCAGCTCTTAGATTTTCAACATCATCTCTCATACTTGGTCCTATCTTATGCCTTAAGAGAGACTACTGATGTCGGCAGGTCAGTTACTCATCACCTCATGGTCCACTGTAAGACGGGCAGATGAAGTGGCTGGCACCACTGATGCCATGGAGCTGAGGCAGTGCCAGCCATGGCCACCATTATTCCTGATCCCGCAGGCAGTGGGGTGGCCAGTAATTTTACACCTGCAGTAATTTGCATAGTCTGAGAGGCTGACAACAAAGGATGTGTCCCTGTCAGACCCCGTTTGATTGCCCCGGGTATTTGTCTTTCAGAATATACCTGCTGGCAGAAACAGCACATTGCGATGGCATTGATTTGTTTCTTTCTTGCCCTGCCTCCTATTCTCACTGTACTTCTGAATACATGATTCAGCTACTAGGGATGTGCCTTTTGCTCCAGAAACTTTCAATGTTTGATGAGTTTTGAAACTTAGAAGTTGATAAGAAACACATCCAACACAACTTGCTGTTAGATTGTTTTGATACGATTTCCCTGAAATTCACATGTAGGGCTGCAGAGATAGCTCAGTGGTTAAGACGCTTGCCTGCAAAGCGTAACAGCAGGGGTTCGATTCCCCAGTACCCACATAAGCCAGATGTACAAAGCAGTGCATGCATCCGGAGTTCGTTTGCAGCAGCTAGAGACCCTGGCGCACCCATTCATATCCTCTCTTTCTCTCTCTCCTTGAAAAATAAACAAAAAGTATATTTTTAAAAAATCATGTGTAATGCTGAGTCCAAGATTGAATCCAAGAGTCCAATTATATATGCTGCTCCATTTCTACATAGGAGGAAGCCACAGAGCAGATGGATAGTAACTCTTTGTGGATGAGTCTATAGAGTTGCCTTTTGCAGGTACCAGATTCTCCTTCTTCTTCTTCTTTTTTTTTTTTTTTCTTTTTTCTTGCCATTCAGACTGCATCCTCTCCCTCCAGCTCCCCGAGAGGAGAGCAGGATCAATCATCAATGGCAAGCGGCAGTTGCAGCAAAGCATCCTCAACAGCAGTTCATGCTCAGGAGAGAACGCCCCCCTCCTCCTCGTGATTTCCGCTGCTCTACACAGCCAGGGAAACTTCTTGAGTAACGAACTGTAGAAGCGATCCCTGAAAGCATAGTTTTAGTACCAGATTCTTGTTTTTTTTTTTTTTGGTTTTTCAAGGTAGGGTCTCACTCTAGCCTAGCCTAGGCTGACCTGAAATTGAAATTGACTATGTAGTCTCAAGGTGGCCTCGAATTCATGGTGATCCTCCTACCTCCCAAATGCTCAGATTAAAGGCATGCATCACCACACCCAGCTTCTGGTAGCAGATTCTTAAAGATAGCTGCAAGAAAACTGCAGGTTCTTCATTTCATTTTGAGGTGATGTAAATGTGAAAATAATTACCCAAGATTTTAATTTTAATTTAATTTAATTTAATTTTTTGGTTTTTCAAGGTAAGGTCTCACTCTAGCCCAGGCTGACCTGGAATTCACTATGGAATCTCAGGGTGGCCTCAAACTCATGGCAATCCTTCTACCTCTGCCTCCCGAGTGCTGGGATTAAAGGCGTGCGCCACCACGCCCGGCTAAGATTTTTATTTTTATTTTAACCAAGAGTGGAAAGCAGCAATAGATTAGAAATAAGCAAGAACAAGGTTCCAGTCACTCTCTGAACTACATGAACGTTTTCAGTTCATTCTTGTACTTTAAGCTTTGTTACTGCCCATGACCACAGCCCCTGACATTCAGAGCATCCTGTCCTGAACACTTTCCTTTAGTAAATGGCCTGATTCTTTGCATGGCCACAATGTTTTCCCAGGCCTGTCTGGGTATTTTCTTCTAAAATCCAATATTAGTCAGAATCTTGCTGAGTCAGTTTAACAAGAATGCCCTGTCATAGATATCTAGGTTGCCCTTCCTGCAGTAATCAGTTTCCTCATCTTTCTCCGTCCCCTAAATGATCCCGATGACTCTGGCTGTCACGAGTAAGTGTTCTTTTAGGTTGGTTTGCCCAGAATCCCTTCCACCTCTTGTGTGTCCGGGAACCTATCAGCTCCTTGAGGGTAGATCCTCATTTGCCTGGGCTGTGTTCAGCGCGGGGCCCCAATCTCTGTTCCAGACCTCACCGCTGCCGGTCCCTGTTCTTACCCCCACGGTCCTGAATGAAGTCTGGCTTAGCACACTTTAACAGGTGCCATTGCAGATTTTTTTTTTTTTTTTTTTTACTTGAACAGTCAATACTTGGGATCGTCTGTGGAGTTATTTTTATATTTTAAAAAATAAAGTCATGAATCATACTTCCGGCAGCTTCCTGTCTTGAAGCTTCCCTGGAATACCTGATGCCCGGCTAAGCAGAGCTCTGGTCTCAGGGCAGTGGTGACTCTGCAGAAATAGAAACATAAGGTCTTGGAAAGGGGTGCATGCGATGTCTTCCACAGCCACCACAGACTGTCACAGGGAATGATGGTGTCCATGCTAGACAATGCTTTGTGAACTATACGATGTTTTATGACAAGGAGTCAGTACAGGGTCTCAACCAGGCATTCCAAGAAGCTCTGCGCTTTTGGAGCCAACGCTCATGTGTGCTGCTACTGAAGTGGAGATTCAGTGCGAAGGCAGGGCGATCACCCTCAGTGATGTCAGCTATGTTAAATGAATTAAGTCAGTGGCCTTTGCTGAGAGAGCCCTGAAGGGTAATAAGCCATTCTAAGTTTGTTTTGTAAGTAGAAAGTCAGTAAAAATACCTCTACCCTAAAGAAAATTTGTGAAATCAAATATGAAACTAAGAAAGAATACCAGAAAGCACGCTGGGCTCAGGACTGGCCTACACGTTGCTTGCCAATGACCCAGGACTTGAGTGGATGGTCTGTCCTGAAAAGAGAAGTTACCACAATCTTATTTACTTTTTTAAAAAATATTTAATTGATTTATTTATTTGAGGGAGGGGAGCAAGTATATATATAGAGAGAATGGGTGTACCAGGGCCTCTACCCATTCTAAACAGACTCCTGATGCATGTGCATTCTTATGTAACTGGCTCTTTAGGGGTACTGGGGAATTGAACCTGAGTCCTTTGGCTTTGCTGACAAGCACCTTAACCATTAAGCCATTTCTCCAGCCTCATTATTTTTTTTAATCGCTTCTGTATATACAACCAAGATAGGCAGTCTGTAACCCCACCTTCATTGCAGCATTGTTCACCATTGGCAAGATAGGGAAACAACCCACTTGTTGGCTTATGGGTGAATGGATACATATTTATTTATCATCTATGTCTATATCTATAGAATACTATAGGTATAGAATAATATGGCCATGAAAATAAACAAGGTCCTGTTGTTTGTGACAATATGAATGAACCCAGAGAGCATTATCCTAAGTGAAATAAGCCAGATGCAGGAAAGATAAGTACTATGTGATTTTACTTATAGTCAGTCACCTTTAGTCCCAGCACTCTTGAGACTGAGGTACAAGAATTGCCATGTGTTTGAGGCCAGCCTCGGCTACAGAGTTCCATGTTAGTCTGGACTAGAATGAGACCCTGTCTCTGAAAGCAAAGCAAAGCAAAGCAAAACAAAACAAACCAAAACAAAACAAAACAAAACAATCTCACTTTTATGTAGAATCTTCTTTTTTGGGGGTTTCAAGGTAAGATCTCACTGTAGCCCAAGCTGACGCGGAATTCACTATGTAGTCTCAGGGTGGCCTTGAACTCATGTAATCCTCCTACCTCTGCCTCCCGAGTGCTGGGATTAAAGGCATGAGCCACTATATAGAATCTTCAAAAGTCATGGAAGCAGAGAATGGTGGCTGCCCAGGAATGGGGAATAAGGAAATGGGAAGATGTGGCCAAAGGGTACAGCATTTCAGTTCCAAGATGAACAAGCTCACTGCTAGCCTGACAACCAGCTCAGGGGAGATGGCGGCAGACACTGTGGTTAAAGCAGAAATCCAGAGGCTGAAGAGAACTCGAGACTAAATCAGCCTGCTAACAGGCCTGCCAAGGCTCAGAGACATTGCAGAAGAGAGGGCAAAAAGATTGTCAAAGCCAGAGGGTAGGCAGAAATACCTTGAGGCACAGCCCCCCCCCCCCCCAGAGAATGACTGAGGCTTTCTAGGCCCCACAGTAAATACCAATAACCCCACTCAGGAGGGCACTTAGGGAAAGGGGAGCAGGGGCAAAGGGATATAAAAATCTAACCTTTTATAAAGATAAAATTAGAAATAAATAAATGAACAAGTTCTGGGAATCTATGCCATAGCATGATGGTGATGTGTGTAATAGTTAATTTGATTGTGATATATATATATATGTATATGTATATATATCATCATATGGCCACCTTGAAAATTTTTATTTGTGAATTAAGTACATTTTGTTAAAAGAAAACAAAACCACATCAACAGACAGTAAGTAAATGAAGATTTGAAGTCCTGTAACACAAAACTATCAATTATGGTTATAGGTTATATTTAAGATGGGTAACAGAGAGTCTGAACTAAAGAACAGAGAGGGTCAAATGTTCCAAGAAACGCAAAATTTAAGAGAGATAGGTATTAGAAAGTGAGTATTCCTCACAGTTACCTTGAATTCCATCTATTCTTTGACAGGGATTATTTTCCTAGCTTTCCTGTGATATTTTATTGAACTTCAAATAAATTCTCCTGAGAGATGATATTTTGGCATTAATCTAAAACAGCCTTAAGTGAATATTAAAGTTGCATACATTGACGATATTGTAACTAATAATAGGGACAAAAACCAGGAATATGTGATCTCTAAGATCTCTTGCCCTAAGTTATACCTCTTGTCTAAGAGATTCTGAAGATTGCTAGGAACCTGCTGAAGGATTTGTGAATTCCAAGCACCATGTCGCTACTCTGAAAGCCAGGGTTTGGGGCCATCGCCAAATGAAGCCATTAAAGTCACGTGCTTTGCTAGTGAACCTTGCTGTCTCCTTGGTTTTCAGGTAAGACCTCAGATCAGTGTTTCAGCATTGCAAATGACCATATGGACAGCCTCCCAATTCTCTCTTCAGAACAGACTCAACCTCACTGAAGTAACTGTGTGGTCCTAGGGAGAAGGTGCCCAGAGCTGGTATTCATGTCGAACATCGCGAGCTCCCATGCCACATCTGTTGTAACATATCCAGTTCATGTTTATTCCATTTTACAATTAACTTGGGGAAACAAGAAGCAGTTGAACTACTGGAATGAATTACATATATGGGAAATTTTTCATCTTCAAGAGATTTATTCTGAAGTGTATTTCTTTAGATTTCTGACATATTTGAATCAAAGAATTGAGAATACAAAGGTACTGTCAGTTACCACTGGGGAATGTATTTAGAAATATTTTCCAATTTGGTGATCACAAAAGAAATTTGAAATACATTCAGAAACTGTCAGTTATCATTTTATGGTTATCACTGAAGATGAAATACATTATATTTTTAAATGATCGAGTTTGTTATAAAAATCAATTTGCCATTGCCTTTTGGGTATTATGAACACAAAGATGGTATTAAACTAAAGGATTTATATAATCTTTATAAAGAATTCTGTAGTACACCAGATATGTGAATCTTGTATGACATGAATGTCAAGCATGTGACTGGGGTTTTGTGAGTGGATGGTAGAATCACTCTAATGCTGAATTCTATCTCACCCCTTCCCACTTTCCCAAAGTGATGTGGATGCTGGCCATGCTCTGTGGAGAAGGAACAGCTTAGGAATCTCCATGATACAAAGTCCAGGGCATTCATAGGGAGCTTCTTGGATGGTTGAAATTATTAAATTAGGCTGGGCATGGTGTCACCCCCTATAATCCCAACACTTGGGAGGTAAAGGCAGGAATCTCAGGATTTCAGTGTCATTCGCAGCTACATAGTTTGGGCTTCATGAAACCCTGTGACAAAACAAAATAAAACAAACCTCTTAAAGTCTTTTTTTAAAATATCATGAGGAATGCTACTTCAATTTGCAGAAAAAGAAACTTTAGTGAAAGTAGATTTTCATCTATTGCAGGTAAATGCTTTCTTAGTAAGTGGTACTGTTTCCTCAGAAATTCCTCAGTGTAAGATAAAGTAAGGGTTCTTTACTTCAGGCTGTTCACTAAACTGCATGGTGATGCTACTTAAAGCACACAGTGGGTGTGCTAGGCGGTATAAGCAGGAGGCAGGTAGTGTGGACTGGAGCAGCAGCAGCCGGGCAATTTGACAGAAAAGCTCCAGAAGAATGAAAGTAGATGGGGTTGTGTTGATGAATGCTCCATAGTGGTCCGATACAGAAATCTGAAGTGGAAAGACACACATCCCCCCCCCAAACAAACAAACAAACAAACAAAGAACAAATCACTAACAAAGAAAAGAAAGCTAGCATTAGACTTCCATTTGTTAGAGTGATCAGAGCTGGAATGGAGTCTTTGGACAGAAATGGACTGCGATGTTAGGTTGAACTGTGTCTCTAAGTGCAGATAGTGGATATACCATTCACATGCTCTTCCAGAAGAAAAGCACAGTTTTAGATATTATCCAGGCTGGCTTTGAAATCCTAGGCTCAAGTGATCTCCTGCCTCAACTTCCTGAGTAGCTGGGATATTAGATATGTGGCATTATGCCCAATTGAATAGAAAATTTTTTTGAGAAAGAAAATTGTCAAGCATAGAAATTATGTAACTTGAAAATATTAGTGATATAGTGAAGAAGACAAATATTTCTTCCCCAAAAGAAAAATGGCCCATCATCATCTATCTATCTATCTATCTATCTATCTATCTATCTATCTATCTATCATCTATCTATCTATCTACCATCTATCATCTATTTACTTATCATCTTCTGTTTAGTCTATCATTTATCATGTACCATCCGTATGTCATCAAACTAGATACTTATGATAGTGATGGAAAATGATAATGAAAGTGTAGAGTAAGCCTTTTTTTAAAAAGATTTTATTTTTATTTATTTATTTATTTATTTATTTATTTATTTATTAGAGACAGAGGAGGAGAGAGAGAGAATGAGCACACCAGGGCCTCTAGCCACTGCAAACGAACTCCAGATGCATGTGCCACCATGTGCATCTGGCTTATGTGGGACCTGGAGAATCGAACCTGGGTCCTTAGGTTTCACAGGCATGCGCCTTAACCACTAAGCCATCTCTCCAGCCCCAGAGTAAGTCTTAACGTGGCATGTAAAGGACCAAATGACATCCGAGTTTGAAATTCTAAGCTATCTTGTCAATATCAGTAAGAAATTGAGGGCAGGAATGAGGGATGGCGCTAGAGTTAGGAAAAAGCTCAAGCTCAAATTTCATTTCTAGAAACCTAAAAAAATTATTTATCTATTTATTTTCATGTGTGTAATGTGTATATGAGCACACCAGGGTCTCTTGGTACCATAAGTGAACACTAGATGTATGCATCACTTTTGGTGTCTAGCTTTACTTGGGTGCTGGGGAATTGAGCCCAGGCTGGCAGGCTTTGAAAGCAAGTGCTTTTAACCATTTAGCTAGCTTTCCAGCTTACAAAATATTTTTATTGATAATTTTCATACATGTACATAATGAACTTTCATCAAAATCCCCTCTCATTACATTCTTTTGTTCCACGTCCTCCATCCCCCTTCCACCAAACTCCTCCTTCTGTCCAACTAGCTAGTCCCTCTTCTACTTTGATTTTTCTATTTTTGCCCTCCTCCACCATCTATGACAAAATCTTGATGAGCTCTGTATTGTGAGGGAAATGGCAGTCTCTGTTGGGTCATGAATGCAATGCTCATTTTGTATCTGAAAGACAGCATCCCAAAGCAGTGAAAATATCTTGATGGAGGTATCTGGCACTAAATTTTATAGGTCACCAGTGTATCTGAAAAGAATAGAGGGACTTCCAAATTAATGTGAGCAGGAAGCGAAGGAATAAAAATATTCATCTGGGGGACTGGAGAGATGGCTTAGCGGTTAAGTGCTTGCCTGTGAAGCCTAAGGACCCCGGTTCAAGGCTCAGTTCCCCAGGACCCAAGTTAGCCAGATGCACAAGGGGGCGCATGCATCTGGAGTTCATTTGCAGTGGCTGGAGGCCCTGACGTGCCTATTCTTTCTCTCTCTCTCTGCCTCTTTCTCTCTCTGTCTGTCTCTCTTAAATAAAAAAAAAAAAATTCATCTGGGAAACAAACAAAAGTAACCATGTGGATAAAAGGAAGCAAACTTTTAATCCTAGCACTTGGGAGGCAGAGATAGGAGTATTGTGAGTTCAAGGCCACCCTAAGACTACATAGGGAATTCCAGGTCAGCCTGGGCTAGAGTGAGATCCTATCTTAAAAGACCAATAAATAAATAAGTAAATAAAAATAAAAAGAAAAAAATACAAATATACAAATAAAGTTTGATTTTTTTTGTTTTTTGTTTTTGAGGTAGGGCTCACTGTAGACCAGGCTGACCTGGAATTCACTCTGTGTTCTCAGGATGGCCTCAAACTCATGGCATCCTCCTACCTGTGCCTCCCAGTGCTGGGATTAAAGTGTGCACCACCATGCCTGCTTAAGTTTGATTTTTTAAAAAATATTTTATTCACCTTTAATCCCAGAATTGGAGAGGCAGAGGTAGGAGGATCACCATGAATTTGAGGCATCCTGAGAACACAGGATCTTCATCTGGGAAACAAACAAAAGTAACCATGTGGATAAAAGGAAGCAATAAGAGTTGTAGGTAAAAAACATAAAGAGAATAATATTACTTCTCTGAAGAACTGAGAACACATTGAACTTACCTACTCAAAACGTAGATCGGTAATTGGGACAACCCAGGAAAACTGGCTACTTGTTTTTAAAGGATTAGTCAGAAATAAGTGACAAAAACATGTCAAATATAAAGTCTGATTTTTTTTTAGGGCAGGACATGGTGGTACACACTTTTAATCCTAGCACTTGGGAGGCAGAGATAGGAGTATTGTGAGTTCAAGGCCACCCTAAGACTACATAGGGAATTCCAGGTCAGCCTGGGCTAGAGTGAGATCCTATCTTAAAAGACCAATAAATAAATAAGTAAATAAAAATAAAAAGAAAAAAATACAAATATACAAATAAAGTTTGATTTTTTTTGTTTTTGTTTTTGAGGTAGGGGCTCACTGTAGACCAGGCTGACCTGGAATTCACTCTGTGTTCTCAGGATGGCCTCAAACTCATGGCGATCCTCCTACCTGTGCCTCCCAGTGCTGGGATTAAAGTGTGCACCACCATGCCCGGCTTAAGTTTGATTTTTTAAAAAATATTTTATTCACCTTTAATCCCAGAATTGGAGAGGCAGAGGTAGGAGGATCACCATGAATTTGAGGCCATCCTGAGAACACAGAGTGAATTCCATGTCAACCTGGGCTAGAGTGAGACCCTACCTCTAAAAACTAAAAAAAAAAAAAAAAAATGAAATTATTTATTTGAGAAAGAGGAAGAGAGAGAGAGAAGGAGGGGGAGAGGGAGAGAGAATCGGTATGCCAGGGCCTCCAGCCACTGCAAACGAACTTCAGATGCATGTGTCACATTGTGCAACTGGCTTATGTGGGTGCTGGGGAGTCAAACCTGGGTCCTTAGGCTTCAGAGGCAAGTGCCTTAACCATTAAGCCATCTCTCCAGCCCCAAAGTTTGTTTTTTTTAAAACGGTATTTTTCTTGTTCTCTTGAATGCTTAGCAGATTACCCTGTTCATACATTATAGAATTCGATTTAAAATTTAGCAGCAACAATTTCATTTGGAGAGAAGAAGTCTTGTATGGACTTTTCTCCAACATTTATTCTGATCAGAGGAGTGGGGAACTAAACTGATAACCAGCCATAGTTCCTGCAGGTGAGTTCCCGGGGATTACAGCTTGCTTGTAGCTCCAGTGGAACAGAAGAGCTAACCCTGCCTCCCATCCTCGTCGGTTAGTCAATATAACCACAGTCAGATGAAGTCTGAGAATTTGTAATTTTCTCTTTAAAAAGTAATTGTGGCCGGGCGTGGTGGCGCACGCCTTTAATCCCAGCACACTGGGAGGCAGAGGTAGGAGGATTGCCGTGAGCTTGAGGCCACCCTGAGACTCATAGTGAATTCCAGGTCAGCCTGGGCTAGAGTGAGACTCAACCTCGAAACCCCCCCCCCCAAAAAAAAAGTACTTGTGGGTGTGGAGGTATGAGGGTGTCACAGCACGTGTATGGAGGTCAGGGGACAACCTTGGGTGTCAGTTCTTGCCTTCTACCTTGTTTGAGGCAGGAGCTCTTGGTTTTTGCTGCCGCACATATGAGGCTAGCTGTCCTGCAAGCTTCTGTCAATTGTCTCGTCTCCTCCCATCTTACCATTTCTGGGATCAGAGGTGTATAGTATTGTGCCTGGCTTTACGTGAGTTCTTGGGATACAAACTTAGGTCCTCACATTGCATGCCAAGTGCATTAACCGCGTAGCCACCTCCCTGGCCCGAATCTGTAATTTTCATAAGCTTCCTGGCCATGCAGTACTGCAGTTAGCCAGAGAAACAATTCCTCCTGGCTCGGAGGCAGCCCTTCTTAATATTCCGAGACACAGGAATGCAGAACAAACCCGATCTTAGGGGAATCTTGATTTCTGAATATGCCTTTTAGTCAAGGAATGTACAATGGACATCTCTCTGTGCACTGGCCCATCAAGGGATTCTAGGGTGTCCTTCTGACTAACAGTTGACAAGGGAACTGCTGTTGGCAGGGTGACCGTTACCCTAGCACTGCCCTTAGGCTAAAGAGCCTTCCTTCTGCTTGCTGAAACAGGCAGTCAACACAGAGGAGGTAATTGCTGACAGCAGGTAGAAAGCCTCTGTGTTATATTGATTAAATTCATATTTGATTTTTAGTAACAGAAAACTCTAGAGATTAAAAATGTGCGCTACAAGCTTATTTTTGCCGTCGATGCTAGGCCAGGGAACACTGAAGTGGTTTTCTGTGTTTATGGCAACGCTGCTATTTCCCAATCACTTTCCCAAAACATACAAAACGTATTTTAATTGTGTTTCTTTGTCCTTTGCCCTCCTAGACTTTTCACAGAAAGCAGCAGGAATCTTTACAAACCCTTGATATGATTTTTAAGATGCAATCCAAGGCACAATTATTTTGCCAAAATATGTTATATTTTAAAATTATGCTGAGATTTACCATGATTTATTTTTATTTTTATTTTCAGAAAACGACCTATGTTCTAGCCATCGTTTAGTTTAAGACTTGCTGTTCTCCTAGCTTTCATTTTCCCCATAAGGAGGCTCTGCACTTGTAATTGCCATTGCTATAAATTGCCATTGCTGGTAGATGGATTCTCTAGTGTCCGAAATTCCTGGTAATCTGTTCTTCTATTTACATCCATACAATACCATCCCCTTAAGTCCCTCCCTCCCTTATGACCCCCTCCTAGCCTACTGGCCTCTTATTAGGCCTACATGAGAGACCTTGTTGGCCTTTCTCTAAAAAAAACAAAACAAAAAACAAAAAACAAAAAAAAAACAAAGAAAAGAAAAGAAAAGAAAAGAAAAAAAAGGAAAAAGAAAAGAAACAATTCACAAACATATAAGATAGTAAAAATACAATAAATTAAAAAATTACTCTCACAGATTCCTGCCCATTTCCTTTTTTTTAAATTTTTTGAGGTAGGGTCTTGTTCTAGTCCAGGCTGACCTGGAATTCACTATGGAGTCTCAGGGTGGCCTTGAACTCAAGGTGATCCTCCTACCTCTGCCTCCCAAGAGTGCTGGGATTAAAGGTGTGCATCGCTACGCCCGGCTTCATTTCCTTTTGTGCTGAAGTTTTCTATAGTCTTTTTGGTCACTTTTACACAGTCACTGCATATTTTAGCTTTTTTGTCCTTTATTTTTGTTTTTTTTTCTTTCTGCACTACTGCTATTGTTATTAGGCGAAGTGACTTTGGCATCCACACAACAACTCAGTCACTACTTTGGTTCCTTTAATTACTGCGATGTTATTCCTTTCCTCTAGTCTGCCCACACACCTATGCCCACTGTCACATACTAAACTGTGAGCTCTACTACCTAGAGAATCACATCAAATGCTTTGGCCATCATATCTTTCTTTTCTCTTCTCTTCTCTTCTTTTCTTTTCTTTTCTCTTCTTTTCTTTTCTTTTCTCTTCTCTTCTTTTCTTTTCTTTTATTTATGAGAGAGAGAGAGAGAGAGAGAGAGGGAGAATGGGTGCACCAGGACCTTTAGCCACTGTAAATGAACACACGTGCCACCTTGTGCATCTGGTTTACATGGGTGCTGGGGAATGGAGCCTGGGTCCTTTGGCTTTGCAGGCAAACACCTTCACTGGTAAGCCGTCTTTCCAGCCCACCACATCTTAGTTTTGTTTTGTTCCCCTTCCACAGTTCACTGATCCAGTGCTAGGGACCCCCCACCCATTACCTACCTCACTGCTTGCCTGCCTGTTTCCATCATCGTTATAATTGTATCCTCGCTTCTGCAAGCCCGTCACTAAAAAACTGCCTTTCTTGCCCTTCAAACCCCTCCTCGTATCTCCATCATACTTGCTTGCTAAGACCCCACCTCCACTGAAAGCAAGTTTCACTCCCTGGCCAGTGCAAACCTCACAAGAGGCTGGTAGAAAGCCTGCAGCTCTGCTGACTGGTGTTTTAATCTCTTACCACAAACCTCAAGTGAGCCCTGGGGACTGCTTGGCAATTCCACTCACCTCAAACCTCCAAAACCACTTTCCGCTTCCTCTCTCTCTCTCTCTCAGGGTAGCAGTTTGCTTCTTATGTGAAGGGAAAACAGCCCTCACTAGAGAGAGACACTCAACTTCCGCTGTGAATCCAGCCTCCTCCTACCGGAGGCCTGATGTGTCCTGCTCTATTTCAGGTTAAGTCTTCTCTTTTGTGCAGTGGGACATGGTCTCTGACGGCACTGAGGGCTTTGGGATTGCAACTGTCCTTTTATTTCCTCATCTGTCAAATTTCTCCAACAAACTGGATCAGCACCCAAAGGCTATAGTAGCTCTTAACCGTTAGTCTGTGGCTGGATTCAATAGCAGCAAAATTCTACAATAGTTTTTTTTTTAATTTTTAACTTCTTCTTTGTTTTTTTTTTGTTTGCTTTTTTATTTTTATTTTTTATTGACAACTGCCATTATTGTAAACAATATCCTATGGTAATTCCCTCCCTTCCCCCACTTTCGCCTTTGAAACGCCACTCTCCATCATATCCCCTCCTAATCAATCAGTCTCTCTTTTTATTTTGATGTCATGATCTATTCCTCCTATTATGATGGTCTTGTGTAGGTAGTGTCGGGCACTGTGAGGTCATGGATATCCAGGCCATTTTGTGTCTGAGGAGCACGTTGTAAGGAGTCCCACTCTTCCTTTGGCTCTTACACTCTTTCTGCCACCTTTTCCGCAATGGACCCTGAGCCTTGGAAGGTGTGATAGAGATACTGTTTTTGAGGTAAGGTTTTGCTGTATCCCATGCTGACCTGGAATTCACTATGTAGTCTCAGGGTGGCCTTGAACTCACAACAATCCTCTTACCTCTGCTGGGATTAAAGGCATATGCCACCATACTCAGTAGTTTTTTAAGTTCTTAAACTCCTCTCCTATTCACAATAAATCCATAATGAATACCTAGGTGTAGTGGTGCATTTGCAGTACACGGCAGTCAGGAGCTTTTGACCTTGGATAATGCTCAAACACTTGTTAAAGGAAGGGATTTAGGGGCGTGACCTGCTGGACTCTATGGATCCAGAACGTACATGCATTCTGATCACAAGAGCAATCATTAAGCCCACCTGTTGTCTTCAATAGATTTGTGGGTCCATCGTTACTGACCTCGTTGTCTTCAGTGCTATAATCATTAATGTTTGCTCTGAGTCGAGAGTCCCAGTAGGTCACTAAGGAAACGAACGTATTTTAAGATTAGTCAGAATCTTTAAACATTGCTTGTCAATATTGGTCATCTGTGTTGTTCCGGCCAAAGGTACACACCGAGTCAAAGGAAACCTGGTCTCCTTGCTTTAAGCAGGTGTAGTACATAGTTGTAAGATTAACTTTAGGATAAGTTACAAGTAAGGAATCTAGCATCTCACAGCAATAATATCACAAAAGCTATTTGTAAGGTCCTTAGGAAACATCCTCACAGTTCTTTCCCATAGTTCATTCCCATATTTCGTGCTCATAGTTCATTCCCACAACTTGTTCTTATAGATCATCTGCACAACTCCTTATCACAGAGAGTGAGTTAATGAAAACTGGGTGGCTCAGGTCCCTTATTGAAGGAAGTAAAGTCAATGTTCCTAGCTATGTCCCCTCTGAATCTACCACTGTTTGTGCCCCTCAGGTGGCTCCTCTCAGCAATGGAGGAACAGGATGGAGACATAAATTCAGGCCTACTTCTGTTAAATACACAGTTTCCATAGTACGTGACTGCTTTAGTCCGATTTCTGAAGCTATAGCACAATACCAGAGATTGGCTAGTTTATAAAGACACGAGGTGTTTTTGGGTCATGGTTCTGGAGGCTGGGAAGTCTGGGAGCATGGAGCTGAGATCTACTCGGTGTCTGCTGAGGGACCTGTGGTGTTTCATCTCATGGTAGGTCGTGCAAGTGCCTGTATGAGTTTGCAGAAAGCTAAAACACAGGCTGAAGTCCTGAGATCACTGGTGCCTTCTTATGAGGAAGACACTGATCCATTCACCAAGGCTCTGTCCTTGTAGTCAAACACCCACTGGGCCCCACTTCCTAATATCAATATTCTTTTTATAAAAAATATTTTTATTTATTTATTTGCAAGCAGGGAGAGATAGAGAGAAAAGAGAGAGAGAGAGAGAGAATAGGCATGCCAGGGCCTCCAACCATTGCAAATGAACTCCACTTTGGACATCTGGCTCTACGTGGATACTGGGGAATTGAACCCTGGTCAGTAGGTTTTGCAGGCAAGTGCCCTAACTGCTGAACCATTTCTCTAGGTCAATATTCTTTTTTTTTTTTTTTGATGCAGGGGTCTCACGCTAACTCAGGCTGACGTGGAATTCACTATGTAGTCTCAGGGTGGCCTCAAACTCTTGGCGATCCTCCTACCTCTGCCTCCCAAGTGCTGGGAATAAAGGTGTGTGCCATCACGCCCGACCAATATTCTTTTTTTAAAAAAAATTAATTGTGAACTTTATTGTATGAGCATTTTGCATATTGGTTGGATTCCCTCTTGCCATCCCCATTCCACTGAGGACTCTCCTTAATGGAGTTATTGATATTCACTGTGGGGTTATGAATGTGCCAGTCAGCTCCATGAGGGGATGGCAGTGCCTGAGAATATACCTTCCTACCCTTCCCCCTCTTCTGCAATGTTCCCTGAGCCTTGGGGGGCATTTTATTAGTCTCCCTTAGTTTTAAGCTCTCAGAAGCCTCTGGTTTTCTGCTTTGTTCAGTCTTGAGTCTCTTCAGTGTCTGTTGTCATCTCGGGAGGAGGTTGTCAGGTTAGCAAGGAGAAGAGCACCACTCATACTTAATCTACCACTTCCTCTGAATGTTTCCTGGGCCTTGGAAGATGTGCTAGAGATGACTTGTGAGTCATCTTGTGAGTGAGAACAGTATGTATCAAAGGCAACAAACACATTTAGAAGACTTTTTGACAGTCATAACCTCTCCTTTTTTTAATTTTTAAATTTTTATTTATTTATTTGAGAGCAACAGACAAAGAGAGAAAGAGATAGATAGATAGAGAGAGAGAGAGAGAGAGAGAGAGAGAGAGGGAGAGTGAGCGAGCGCCAGGGCCTCCAGCTAGTGCAAACGAACTCCAGATGCAGGTACCCCCTTGTGCATCTGGTTTACATGGGTCCTGGGGAATCGAGCCTCAAACCCGGGTCCTTAGGCTTCACAGGCAAGCACTTAACGACTAAGCAATCTCTTTTTTTTTTTTTAAATTATTTTATTTAGTTGAGAGAGAGATAGAAAGAGGGAGAAGGAGAGGGAGAGAGAACGGGCATGCCAGTGCCTCTAGCCACTGTAAATAAACTCCAGACGCTTGTGCCACCTTGTACATATAGCTTATATGGGTCCTGGGGAATCACACCTGGGTCCTTTGGCTTCACAGGCAAATGCCTTAACTACTAAGCCATCTCTCCAGCCCCATAACCTCTCCTTTTAACCAAAGAACAGTGGGAGCTTCCCCTTAAGAGTGCGGAACCTTCCAAGCTTTAGGCTTCTGACTTGATTCTCAGTACCAGGTATGAATTCCCTCCCACTGAGCCGGCCTCATGTCCTTCAGAGAGTAGCTGATTACCCCGTAGCCTGTGGTACCCCTATTGCACTGATGTTTTCATCTTGCCTGGCTGGCGGATTTTGCAGCTTGTACGATTCACTGCTTGTTCATGCTGTTGGTGAACTTTATCCCCCAGTAACTTGCACAGTGCTTCCCAGTACTGTGACAGGTAGCCAGCAGTCATAGCTGGCTTCCGTCTCAGCTCCAGCATGGTATTCTGATGACCACAGGGTCTTTAGGAATAGAATCCTACCATTTAGATATGGTGGGCAAGCAAGTGCTTTGATAATATCTGCATTGTTTTAGGGGGCTTCATGGGTTTCCCTGACCAATAGCTTACTGTGGGGGGAGGGGGGAACCCATTTTGAGGATTTACCAGCAACCAGCCTATGCTTTAGATTTCAGCTTTCTTCACCCCTACAGGTTGCTTCTATCCAAACTATTCCCCCCCACCTCTATTTAACAGTTATATCTTTAAAAAAATCATCTATTTTTTCTTTTAAAATATTTTATTGTTTATTCATTTATTTTTTAAAAAATATTTTATTATTTATTTATTTGAGAGATAAATAGGCAGGCAGAGAGAGAGAGAGAGAGAGAATATGGGTATGCCGGGGCCTCCAGCCACTGAAAATGGGTCCTGGGGAATCGAACCTGGGTCCTTTTGGCTTTGCAGGCAAGTGCCTTACTGTTAAGCCATTTCTCCAGCCCTATTGTTTATTTATTTGAGAGAGAGAGAAAGAGGGAGAAGGAAGGAGAGAGAGAGAGAATGAATGAATGAATGAATATGCCAGGGCCTCCAGTCACTGCAAACAAACTCCAGATGCATGCACCACCTTGTGCATCTGGCTTACATGGGTCTTGGGGAATTGAATCTGGCTCCTTTGGCTTTTCAGGCAAGCACCTCAACTGCTAAGCCACCTCTCTAGCCCCAAGAGAGTTATATCTTTTGATTAATTAGCTAAGAGGAAGTTTCCTATGGTACTGATTCCTGCTGTTATTAGTTTTGTGTATTTACCCCCCTCCCAATCTCACCTCAGTCTCTCTCTGGACCCTCCCACCTCCGTATTCTGTCCCTCAGCTTACATGTCAAGTATCCTCTCCTCAGGCATCCCTGCTTCTCCTCTCTCTATGCCTCTTTCTAGCTTCTTAGAAGGGAGTACCACTTATAACCAAATCTAATTATTCCACCTGACATCACTATTCTTAACACTAATTCAGAGTCTTTACACATGAATTTGGGGGGCAGAGTCACATGCCCTCATTGACTGTGGCTAAAGGACTCCTCACTGGCCTGGCCACAGATTTCTTAGATGTCTGATGGAGTTTGAACCTCCTGCCCCCACCTGACTCTTTCTCTTTGGCTTTCTCTGTCCCCATCTGCCATGCCTTCCTTGAGGGGTGATGTTCTCTTTCTCCTGCTGCTTCTTCCCCTCATCCTTCTCAGCCATTGATTTGCCATTAGCAAATCCATTTTCCATGCTTCCAATTCCATCTTGCACGAGACACTGTCCAGACTTAAGTGTTTAATATCTACATGTCTATCTGTCTTTCTGTTGTCTTATTCATATTGTTGTGTATTACTAAACCATATATACAACATTCTGTAATGTTCAGTTTTTTGGCACATAAGAATTATATATGCTGAAATGTGTTGCTTATAATTCATTTTATTGATATATTAATACATTATATAAATATAACTTACTTGCTCATTTTCCTGGTAATACATATTTATGTTGCACCATTTTGTTTTGCTATTAAAATGTTGCAGTGAACATTTATCTATCTCCAGATACTCCTGTACTGTCAATTTCTCTGAGATATACAAGCAGGAGTTAAATGCTGGGTCAACATTTATTCATGTTTAGGACTTGTAAAGATGTCAAGTTGCTCTTTTTAAAAATATTTTATTTTTATTTATTTATTTATTTGACAGAAAGAGGGAGAGAAAGAGAGAGAGAGAGAGAGAGAGAGAGAATGGGCGTGCCAGGGCCTCCAGCCACTGTAAATGAACTCCAGACGTATGCACCCTCTTGTGCATCTGGCTAACGTGGCTCCTGAGGAATCGAACCTGGGTTCTTTGGTTTTGCAGGCAAATGCCTTAACCACTAAGCCATCCCTCCAGCTCTCAAGTTGCTCTTTTAAGGAGTTCTTTCAATTGCCACTCTCATGAGCAGTGAACGAGATAATCTAAACTTTTGTCACCTCTTGGTAGCATTAGATGTTTAAATTTTTTTGCTAATACCATAAGTAAGAAGTACTTTTTGGTTTTGTTTGTTTTTGTGCTGATTGTTGATAAGGCATATTTTATATGTTTATTGCTCACTGAAAGGTCCCAATCTTTGCAGCATCTATTTAAAGCTTTCATCCACTTTTCTATGAATTGTTCTCTTATTGACCTTTTGGAATTCTTTGTATTTTGTGCATACTGTTGCAGTCAGGTTCGTATTGCTGGCAGAAATCACCTGACCAAGAGTAGCTAGTGGGGAAAAAAAGTTTATTTTGGCTATGGACTCGAGGGGAAGCTCCATGATGGCAGGGAAAAATGATGGCATGAACAGAGGGTGGACATTACCTCCTGGCCAACATCAGATGGACAACAGCAACAGGACAGTGTGCCAAACACTGGCAATGGGACACTGGTTATAATACTTATAAGCCTGCCCCCAATAATACACTGCCTCCAGGAGGCGTTAATTCTCAGATCTTCATCAGCTGGGAACCTAGCGTTCAGAACACCTAAGTTTATGGGGAACACCTGAATCAAACCACCACAGATACCATTCTATCATTTATGTTCATTGCAAGTATATGAGTTATATTTATTTAAAGATTAGTTATGTCATTGCAAATATGAGTATACAACTTCAGGGTGTGAATGTCTTTTTACTTTGTTTATCTCAGTTTATATATATATATAATTATTATTTTTTGACGTAGGGTCTCAGTCTAGCCCAGGCTGGCCTGGAATTCACTATGTACTCTCAGGCAGGCTTCAAACGTGCAGCAATCCTCCTACCTCTGCCTGTATCTGGCTTTATGTGGGTACTTGGAATCAAACTTGGGTAATTAGGTTTTGTATGCAAGTGCTTTAACTGCTGAACCATCTCTCTATCCATTAAAACTTTTTATTTTTTTTTACTTTTATTTATTTACTTATTTATTTGACAGAGAAAGGGGGGCAGAGAGAGAGAGTGGGTATATGAGGGCCTCCAGCCAATGCAAACAAACTCCAGACACATGCACCCCCTTGTGCATCTGGCTAATATGGGTCCTGGGGAATCGAACCTGGGTCCTTTGGCTTTGCAGGCAAATACCTTAACAGCTAAGCCATCCATCCATTAAAACTTTTTATTTGTTTATTTATTTGTGAGGAAGAGGGAGAGGGGGAGGGGGAGGGAGAGGGAGAGGGAGAGGGAGAGAGAGAGAGAGAGAGAGAGAGAGAGAGAGAGAGAGAGAGAGAATGGGTATGCTAGGGCCTCTAACCACTGCAAATAAACTCCAAATGCATGTGCCACCTTGTGCATTTGGTTTATGTGGGAACTAGGGGGTCAAAACTGGGTTCTTAGGCTTCATAGGGATGTGCCATAACTGCTAAGCCATTTCTCCAGCCCTCTTTTAAATATTATTAATTAATTAATTAATTTAAGAAATAAATAAAATATAATTAATTTGAGAGAGTGAGAGAAAGAGGAGGATAGAGAGAGAAAATAATTAGGCTGGAGGGATGGCTTAGTGGTTAAGGCATTTGCCTGCAAAGCCAAAGGACCCAGGTTCGGTTTCCCCAGGACCCATGTTAGCCAGATGCACAAGGGGCTGCAAGCATCTAGAGTTCGTTTGCAGTGGCTGGAGTCCCTGGCACGCCCATTCTTTCATTTTTTCTCGCTTTCTCTCTCTCTCTCTCTCTCTATCCCTCTTTCTCTGTCAAATAAACAAATAAAAATAAAATATTTCTTAAAAAGAGTTAAAAAAAAAAGAAAAAGAAAAAGAGTAAATATCCCTTAAAATTTTAATGTAGTCAGATATTTCACTATTCTTCCTTCCCTTCTCCCCTTCCTTCCTCCCTTTCTTGTTTTAGAAATCTTACTTTATTTTTTAAAACACTTTTTATTTACAAAAATATAAATATAGATGATATATACCAGGATCGTAATCCCCTCATATCATCTTTCTGTCTCCCTTCCCATCTGAATCCTTTCTTCTTTCCAACTAGTCTCTCTTCTACTTTCATGTCATCATTTTCTCCCCCTCCTGTTATGCAGGTCTTGTGTAGGCAGTGTCAGCCACTGTGAAGTCATGAATATCAAGGCCACTTTGTGTCTCAAAGACAGTATTATAAGCACTCCTCCCCTCAGAAAATCCTACTTTATCTTGAAATCATTAGCATACTAAGTATGCCTTCCCAATTTTTTTCTAAAAGGAATTACAATGTGCTCCACACATGTGTGTTTTCATTTGCTTGAGGATTGATCTTTGACTATCATTGGGAAATAATCCAATTTATTTTTCCAGGATGGTAATTCATTGGCTCAGCATTGTATATCACCTAGGTTCTTCTTTGCTGCTCAGTGATTCGGAATACCCAGTCTCCTTACATATTGGGGTCTATTTGCCTCTTGGTCCGTTCTTCCTCTGTTGTCGTACCTGTAGAGGTTACTACACGTTTATGAGTCTTGCCATCTGTTTTCCTTTTTTGAAACAATCTGGCATCTTCCTGATCTTCTCACATGTCCATATACAGCCATAATCAGCTTTTCACCTTCTGTGAATAACCCCAGGATGTATTTGATTGGCATTACAATGAAGAAGTCAATTAATATAGGGGAAGCGGACATTTTTACAAAACTGACTCTTTCTCTGCATAAATGTCATTTATTTCTTGATTTATTCATGTCTTCAATGTCTTTCAACAAGGTTTTACAGCTTTTAAATTTTACAGCTATTAAAAATTATTAAAAATTTGCTGTTTTTTGTGTATGTGTGAAAACACTTTAGGCTTTCTCTATAGCAATAGGGCTGGCTCAATTTCTTTCTTTCTTTCTTTCTTTTTTTTTTTTTTTTTTTTGAGGTAGGGTCTCACTATAGCCCACGCTGACCTGGAATTCATTATGGAGTCTCAGGGTGGCCTCAAACTCACAGCAATCCCCCTACCTCTGCCTCCCGAGTGCTGGGATTAAAGGCGTGCGCCACCACGCCCGGCTGGCTCAATTATTAATTAGAATACATTATAACTTATTTGGATTTTCCATGTAGAGAATTGTTTCACCCATAAAACAAGGGTTGTTTTATTTCTCTCTTGCTAATTTTTATTCGTAAACAAATGCTCCTAGTATCAATCTCAGTTAGGCCCATTTAATTGAGCATTCCCAGTGAAGCTATTTTTATCAGAATCATGAATAGCCTTCTTGTTGCCAAATACAGTGGCCGAATCTTCCCCTTAACCTGCACAGCCCTGCAGCAGCACTGAGAACTTCAAGCATCCCCGGTCACATTGCTTTAGTGTAAATTTAAAAAAATATTTTATTTTTATTTATTTATCTATCTATCTATTTATTTATTTATCTATTTATCTATTTATTTAAGAGAGAGAGAGAGTGAGAGAATGGGTGTGCCAGGGCCTCCAGCTACTGCAAACTCCAGATGCATGAGTCCCTTGTGCATCTGGTTAACGTGGGTCCTGGGGAATCGAACCTGAGTCCTTTGGCCTTGCAGGCAAACACCTTAACCGCTAAGCCATCCCTCCAGCCCCTTTAGTGTAATTTTTTAATTCCTTCTTGTTTCTTAAATCTGTCAGTGTAGACCAGCCTAGAACTCACATATTTTACCTTCCATGATTATTTTCTTATTGTGTAGTGCTCCTGTGTATGGAACATGTATTGTTTGAAATGTGGATGCTTGAGTATATTTGTAAATCATTCCTTTCATATAGATGATAAAAACGACTACTACTGCCATTTGTAGACTCATGTTGAAATTCCAGAGCTCTTCCCTCTGGGTGGATGTACTTATGGGGGTTCTGTGTGTGTTGGTCTTTGAGTTATACTCTAGGTTCCTGCTCATATGTACTATGGGGATGTCCCTTGATGATCTGGGCCCTGCTTGAAGCAGTGAGCAGGTCTGTTCTCTGTGTTCAGAGGTGCCTCCCTGCTGAATGGCCTTCTGAGCTTGTCTTCAGCAGCCCTTAGGTGCTGAGGTCCTTCTGTCCCAGTGGAGCTTCATTTCACAATCCTCTACAGCAACTAGGCAGTCAGCGCCTTCTGAGTCTTCCCCACACTGTGTCGAAAGCAAGCACGTTAAACTCATTCTCTCTGAGTTTGTGGCAAGACCTTAGAGATGTACTGGGGTCCTTAGACAGTGGACTGGTTGTGTATGTGGAGATGTGTTCTCCTTCCTGCAGCTACAAGTGTCACATGGAGATGATGAGAATTATAGATCAGTGAAAACACATTCTGTTCTTAGTCATTCGCCCAGGCCTTGGGACATTGACGTTCTAATCAGCACTTCTCGAACATTCAGTGGAAAATAGGCATGATATTCTAACAGAAAGAATTCTAATTGGTATAATGATGGCTTGATATAGCCCAGGTTAATCTTGAACTCACAACTTTCCTGTTTTAGCATCCTGAGTGCTGGGATTACAGGTTTGTATCATTATGCCTGGCTGATCTTCTAGATCTTACTAATATCATGTGTTAATTTTGGCATCTCCCAAACACTATTCCTTCTCATATCTATGCTTTTGGTTTTCTCCTCAGGAACTCACTGAGACAGTGATTGAGAGATGTGAGTAGAAATTTGAGGAGGAACCATGACCCTTATATTTTATTTATTTAGTGAGAAAGAGAGACAAATACAGAGAGAGAGAGACACAGAGAGAGAGAGAACATGCCAGGACCTCCAGCCACTGCAAACGAACTCCAGATGCATGCACCACTTTGTGAATCTGGCTTTACGTGAGTCTTGGGCAATTGAACCTGGGTCCTTTGGCTTTGCTGGCAAGTGACTTTACTGCTTAGCCATATCTCTAGTCCCCATGACCCATATATATATGACTGGTCCTTCCCTCTCATCTCTTCACCTCCATGTCCACACTCCAGGCGAGCTCTTCTCATCCTTTATGACCTTGATGTTCCTGTAGAAAGGTCTCTGCTACTTGAGATACACTTGCTCTATCCCTTCCTTTTGGCCCATAAGATTAGATCCAACTCAGAAAGAGAAGCCATATTATTCATGACTAAAAATAAAAAAGAATTATCTATTACATTTTTAAATGATAGTATTGAGGTATTTTATATATTTTATTAAAATTTTGGGCTGAGTATTACCAGCCTCTTTTTAAAGAGGAAGGATATAATAAAACTATCAGAGGGAGCTGCCCTTAAGCACTTTCCTTAATATTCATACCCATATATTAATGTTACTCTCACTTTTGGTTAGAGAAGCTTCTCTTTTCAGATGGCAGTGACCACTGGGATGACCCAAAATGCACCATAGTTCTGAGAAGAAGTGACAGTGGAGTGTTCAGCACTGAGACTTAAAAAAATAATAATTTATTTTTATTTATTTATTTGAGAGAGATAAAGAGATAAAGAGGGAGAGAGAGAGAGAGAGAGAGAGAGAGAGAGAGAGAGAGAGAGCACATCAAGGCCTCTAGCCACTGCAAACAAACTCCAGACTCATGTGCTGCCTTGTGCATCTAGCTTATGTGGGTTCTGGGAAATCAAATCTGGGTCCTTTGGTTTTACAAGCAAGTGCTTTAACTCCTAAGCTATCTCTCCAGCCCAGCACTGAGACATTTCTATCACACATTCCAAGGCTCAGGGTCCATTGCGGAAGAGGCGGTGGAAAGAATGTAAGATCCAAAGGAAGGGCAGGACCGCTTACAATTCTGTCTTCCAAACACAAAATGACCTTGATATACTTGACCTTGCGGTGCCTGGTACTACCTACACAGGACCCTCATAATAGGAAGAAAAGATGACAGCATGACATCAAAATAAAAGAGAGACTACTTGAGAGGGGGAGGGGATATGATGGAGGGGAAAGTGAGAAAGGGGAGGGAAGGGAATTATTATGGTTTCGTGTCTATGATTTTGGAAGTTGTCAGTAAAAAATGTAAAAGGGAAAAAAAACTATCAGAGAGCTGCTGGGAGAATTCATGTGGGAAGCACAGTGGGTAGGGCCCAGGAGAAGGCGTGGCTCATAGAACGTGCTTAGGGACTGGCGACCCTGGGACAGTAACTTGTTTTATCCAAGGACGTGAATTGTTTTCATTATGCGCATTTAAAAATGTTTTCTACTAATTCCTTTCTGTGAATGATTTCAAAGACTCTTTTCCGTTAGTTCACTTAGTTAATAGCATTTGCTCCCTAATGTAGATGCTACTTAAGAAACATTTAAAGGAAGACTTTTGTAGGGCATGCCAAATAACTATTCTTGGTTAATAACCTGCTACTCAGGGTTATCAGATCTTCAAATATTTCTTTTGTTTTGTTTTGTTTATTTTTATTTATTTATTTATTTGAGAGAGAGAGAGAGAGAGAGAGAGAGAGAGAGAATGGGCATGCCAGGGCCTCCAGCCATTGTAAACAAACTCCAGACGCGTGCGCCCCCTTGTGCATCTGGCTAATGTGGGTCCTGGGGAATCGAGCCTCAAACCGGGGTCCTTAGGCTTCACAGGCAAGCACTTAGCCACTAAGCCATCTCTCCAGCTTGGATCTTCAAATATTTCATGACATCACCACACTAGGCACCAGAGTTCTTCCTTAGGAAGACAGTGTCTGATTTTCACCAGATATGTAATGAAAGCTGAAGTAAGTTACAGTGTCACCCCTCCCTCCAAGGAGTCAGTTACATTGATTATTAGAATTGTCTGCGCTGATCTCTAATCTGATCCCCTTATATTATGCTTCTCTAGAAAGAATATTACATTTAGTCCACATTTAGACTAAATACAAAAGTGGATCACTTTTTTTTTGTTGTTGTTGGGTTTTAAAAGGTAGGGTCTTGCTTGACCCCAGGCTGACCTGGAATTCACTACATAGTCTCAGGCTGGTCTCGAACTCACAGCGATCCTCCTACCACTACCTCCTGAGTGCTGGGATTAAAGGTATGGGCCACCACACCCAGCTAAGGATCACTTTTTGGATTTCATGGTTTAGGACTGAGCAATGTCTCCTTTGATTCTGGTATTTAACAAGAGAAGAAACTGTGTCTGTTCTTGGGGTGCAGTGCTAGGCACAATTTTCAGAGCTGCTCCCTCCCACTTCCCCAGGCACTTAGTTAAAAGCATTTTAAGCTTAATGTAGGCTCTGCAGAAAAAAAAAAAAAAAAGTGATGGAAACAGGAATCATACAGAGGAGGTGCCAGAAAGCTATTAGTGAAGTATAGCTCCAGGAAAATTGAAGCAGCCCTGTTGGAAATTGTGGCATTGGAGAGAAGCAGTGAATGTATTTTGCCTTCTCTTGGTCGGGAAGAATCACTCGATATCAGACACTGAGATTTCCCAAGTGATTTGAATTTTTTCTGCTCAGTGGGAATAAATTGGAATAGGTGAACAATTGTGGTGTCTTGCCAATTGTTAGGGAATAAAATGCTTAACGTGATATCTGAAAGGTAGGACAGATAGTGAGATAAAGACTCAGCGTTGCTGCATCTCCCGTGGTGTGAAATCCAGTGAGCGAGGGTGTGTTGCTTTATTAGGATAATTCAATATGTATTCATTAGTGAATTATTTGTTCATTTCTTCCACAGGTATCATGGTGAGTGCAGAGGCCAGTGAGTAAAACACAAGCTCTTCCACTAAATGTGCTTCGGTGTGGGCCATGATAACCTGGGAAGGTGGAGGCTGGAGCCTAAAAGAGATCATAATGATACTTAATCTTAGCAAAAATGCTAAGAAGGAATGGGAAGGGATGTCACTAATTGGCAAGCTTGTCACGATTATTGTGGCCTCTCTTGCACAGATTGGAGTTTTATAAATTTAGAAAGAAAACTGGTCCTGTTTTGCCAATTGAAGGAGAACAGTAGATACCTCCTGCTCCAAAATAGGGAACTCTGGTTGAATAAGTTGACCCAGCTAAACCAGAGAATGGTATGAGTAGTCCTGTCACTGAGGTGACTTTTCAGAGAAAAGTGAATAGAAAATATCTTAGGGTAAGTATTCCTGTCTCATGGAAGGACATGGTATTAAACTATTTCTCATTCTAAGCCAGCCTATGGCTGTTTACATAATTAATCCTAAAATTTCAGCTAAATTAGCTTCTCCTTTATTTTTTCTTTTTTGGTTTTCTGAGATAGGGTCTCACTTTAACCCAGGCTGATCTGGAATTCACTATGTAGTCTCACTGTGGCCTCAAACTCACGGCGATCCTCTTACCTCTGCCTGCCGAGTGCTGGGATTAAAGGCATGTGCCACCATGCCTGACTCTCCTTATTTTTAATTTTAAAAAATAATTTCATACATATACATAATGTTTTTTTTATTTTTTAAATATTTTTATTTGTTATTTATTTATTTGAGAGAGAAATACAGAAATAGGCAGGTAGAGAGAGAAAGCGAGAGAATGGGCACGCCAGGGCCGCCAGCCTCCGCAAATGAACACCAGATGTGTGCGCCCCCTTGTGCATATGGCTTATTTGGGTCCTGGGGAGTCAAACCTGGGTCCTTTGGCTTTGCAAGCAAGTGCCTTAACTGCTAAGCCATCTCTCCAGCCCTATGCAATGTATTTTGATCACACTTACCTCCCATTACCTTGTCTTGTCCTTCTCTTATTCCCACTATGTCACCAAATTCCTAATTATTTCCAGCTAGTTCCTTTCCTACTGACATGTCCTATTTGGAGAGGCCACTGAGTTTAAGTAGGGCTACTTGCATAAACATGAGTGGGGGGTTATCTATTGGAGAATGGACAACTGACCAATGGTAATAACACTGAGAAACATGACTCCCCTTCCCTAGCAACCATTAATGGCCAACAACTCCTTCAGGAGGTGAGGGTCTGCAAGAGCCTCTCACCTACCAATGATAAAATGTTGACAGGTCCAATCTTGTATAGAGAATCATAGCTACTGTGAGTTCTGAGCGTAATGACCATGTTGTGTCCAGAACACAGTGTTCCACAGCACTCCTCCCCATCCTCTGGTTCTTACATTCTTTCTGCCTCCTCCTTCTGCTATGTTCTCTGAGCCCTGTGTGGGTGGTTGATAGACATATGCTGTTGAAGGCTGAGAGCTCAGTAGTCATTTATTCTTAGCATTTTGACCACATATGTGTCTCTGCATTAAACAGTGCCCAACGCAAAAAAAAGAAACTGTTCTGATGGAGTCTGAGAGCAGCACCAATCTATGAATATCTAGATGGCAGTTTGACAATGTGTCCATTTGGCAAAACATTAGTAACTTCCTCTCTATGGCCTATGAGTTGCCCTTTTATGGGCTTTTGACCAGGTTTACAGTACTAGGCCTGAATTTTCTGCTAATTGCTAAGCCTTAAATCCAATCAGAAAGCAGTTGGCTATCCACCCATAAAAGCCACTAATGCGCCAGTGGACAAACCTTGACTGGTAGGTTGCTTGTGGAGCATGTAGGATCCACAGCTGGGTAATATTGTTGATGACCCCTCCCTTAGTAACCTTCAGAGCATCTTCTGGCCCTATGAAAGCTAGACATCAGGGAGGAAGCTTCCAGCTTAGTTTTCAGCTTCATTTCTCAGTGTTCTGTCATGGAAGTGCATGATATTTTCTGTAATAAGAACTTGCCATTCAGTTTTTGTGCACAGCCAAGAGCTTATAGTATCAGGCATTGTTCTGGGGGGACTTTGTGGACACCCTGACCAACAACCCATAGGGAGATATCCCACCCCTAGAACTGGGATTTTCATTTAATAACCTGTGATTTCCAGAAGCAACTTTATTCTCCCAAGTAGGATGAGTTGGTTTAAAAAAGCTCTATCGATCGATCTATCTGATAGATAGATAGATGATAGATAGAATGGAAATGGGCATACCAAGATCTCTTGCCACTACAAACAAATTCCATATGCATGAGCCACTTTGTACATCTTTCTGTAGGTTCATAGTGGGGAAATCAAACCCAGGCTGGCAAGCTTTGTAAGCAAGCACATTTAACCACTGAGCAATCTCTCCAGCCCCCAAAATGCATTTTAAAAAATTTGTTTGCAAACTAAAAAATAGTTTCTTTTTCCACGCTTTGTGTTTCATGTATTTTCATTTGAGAGTTGTAGACAGACTTCTGGTGCTAATATGTGAGAGCTTTGGCTTCCCTGTGGGCCTAGTTAGAAAGCATGGTGAAACTATAGTCAGGCAAATGCAGAAAAGGACTAGGAGCTTTCAGAACTGGAACTTTTAAAAACTTTTTATTTACAACATCCATACAAATAGACAATATGTGATGATCATAATCTCCTCCCATCACCTTCCCTTTTTCGCCTCCTGAATCCCCCCTCCATTGGGTCCCTTCTTCTTTTCAATTAGTCTCTCTTCTATTTTGGTGTCATCATTTTTTTCTTCCTATTGTGCAGGTCTTGTGTAGGTAGCATCCACCACTGTGAGATCATGAATATCAAGGCCATATTGTGTCTGGAAGACGACCTTGTAGGCACTCCTCCCCTTCCTTTGGCTCTTACATTCTTTCTGCCACCTCTTCTGCCATGGTCCCTGAGCCCTGGAGGGTGTAATAGAAATGTATCACTCAGTGTTGAACACTGCGCTGCCATGTCTTCTCCGAACTTTGGTGAGTTTTGAGTTACCCCAGTGGTCATTACTATCTGAAAAGAGAAATTTCTCTAACCAAAAGTGAGAGTAGCATGAATATATGGACATAAAGATAAGTATGTAGTGGGCAGTTTGGTGGGCAAAATATATCCATTTAGTCAGACAACAATAATAGTCCCTTCTCCCCCAGTCTTATGCTCTCCCCAGCCACACGTTGGGATGTTTCTCCCACTGCTTCTGCCCATCTCGCCCTACCATGATGACCACTTGGCTTTGATGTCCCCGCTACGACCCCGGTGATTAGCTCTATCTTCTTCCCTCACGGGCAGTGAACTTCTTGCCATTGCTTTCTTCATTTTCCCAAGCAGGTCGTGAATTTCACATAGTGCCAACCCTGGCTTTCTTATTCGCTTTTGCATCTTTCATGCACAATATTTGATACTTAATAAACATGTGCTGACTGCTGACTGAAGAAAAGGAAGGCTGAGGCGTTATAAGAGAGGCAGAAAGACATTCTGTGAAAAGCAAGGGAGGCCTTTTGCTTCCTACACGCTCATATTGTTAAGTAATGCAGTATTACATTTGAGGTCAGTTCTAAGTGATAATCATAAGAGGCTCCCTGGCAGTAATTATGGGACCCTCAATAAGTCAAAAATTTCTGATGGCATCTTAAATGTTTCCACATGCAGTGCTTTTAAAGTTATCCTTGATCAACTAACTAATCTTTGTAGAAAAGTGGTTAGCTTTTCACAGCGTTACACTACAGTCTTAATAGCATCTAAAGTGCTTTACACATAAGTCATTCGGCCACTATTTGTTGATGGAGTAAATAGGCGAAGCAAAACCAGCCACTTTTTATAAACCACTTGAAAGGCTAAGAATATCTCCTCTCAATTTAATTTGACAGCAGCTCACACATGACAGAAACAAATTAAATGAGAATGAAAAACAAACAAACAAGCCGGGCATGGTGGCACATGCCTTTAATCCCAGCACTTGGGAGGCAGAGGTAGGAGGATCGCCAAGAGTTGGAGGCCATCCTGAGACTACATAGTGAATTCCAGGTTAGTCTGAGCTAGAGTGAGACCCTATTTCGGAAAAACAAAAAAACAAACAGAAAAGAACCTCATCTTTTCCCCTATTATAAATTTTGTGCCGTTATTTATTCTTGCTCATTCAACAAATAAGGTTTGGGTTTTAAGCTGGATTGGAACATGTCTTACCACCTGACGGATTCGTTCATAAAGACTTTTGGATAAATCTTAGCTGTGTATATTACAATGATAATGATGTGTCCATTCACTAGAGAAAAAGGATCATTCTTTTCTAACCAAAAGTGAGAGTAGCATTAATGTATGGGTCTGAACATTAAGAAAAGTGCTTGCTGGGCAGTTTGGTGAGCATAGTATACACATTTAGCCAGAGAGCAGCAGACATTACACCTGTCTTTGTAGCTCATCAGAGACAATGATTCTTCGCAAAACAGGTTTCATGTAATATTTATGTAAGCTGTGCATGATCTTGAATGAAAGCAAAGGTTAGAAGGAACAGTGCTCTCATTGTTTGACAGCATGTCTATATTTTGTCAGATACTATGTACTCAGGTCATATGTGATGTTTTTTTTTTTTTTTGGTTTGTTTTGAGTGGAATAGAACTTGTTTATTTTAAAGCTAGGTTCTAGGGAAGTATGACATTTCTTTTTGAAATAAATATCATTTTATCCTGTACTTGTAGGAAAATTGCTTTAAAACAAGCAAAGAGGAACACCAGGGGCAGAAATCTGGGCACTGGCTGAGTGGGTAAGTTAGAGTATTACATGTTCTCTTTTCATTCATAAAGTTGATTCTAAAAAGAATTGTGGAAACAGATGAAAAAAAATCAGATATCTGAGAAGTAGACACACATTGCTCTCTCTGACAAACATGTGCCTATACCCAACCTTTCAGCTGGAAAAATAGTATCTATAAGATAATAAGAGAGCCTGATACAAGTTCTAGCCTTGACCAGTAGAATTTATTAGCCGTATGACCTTGGAAAAGTTATTTAACAACTTCTCTTAACTTTGCATTGCTTATAACCTGGAATGTGGAGTCCCAGCTTGGCTGACTTCCATGAAAGGCCCCAGCTAACTTTGTTGCTAAAAACTGCCTTTCCCCAGTACCCTGGGTTCACTTGCATTCTCTCCACTTCTCTTGCCCTGGATTTTCCTTACCAAGCTTGCTGGCATCAGTTTGTTTGCTTATTTTTACTTTTTGCTTTCCTCCATGGAACACAGGTTCCACGACATAGGACCCACGGGTACTGTTCTGCCACAAACCAAATATTAGCACGATGCCAGGGAATGGCTTGCGGGTATATTCCCTAACGATCTACACACGGAGTCTTGGATCACAGCAGCCTTAGACTCAGTAGTCACAAGGTAGAAACAAGCCACGTGTCTATCAATGGGTGACTGATGGACAGCATGATTCATGTAGCTAACAACGGGATATGATTTAGTCCCCCAAAGCAAGGAGACTCTGCAGTACGCTGCAACGTGGGTAAAAACCTGAAAGCAGCAACGCGCAGGCGCATAGCGGCCCAAGATGGTGCCCCCCGTGGGTCTGGAGTGGAAGAAGGCCTTTGGGGAGCTCCAGCGGAAGTTCTTGACCCTCAACAGAAGGCGAAGCTTGCAGACATACAGATTGAACCGCTGAACAGAAAAACAACAGCAGCAGCAGCAGCAAAGCATGCACATCTCAACAGAGACTATGACTTTGGTAGATGAGACTAACATGCATGAAGGTGTAGGAAGATGTGCATTCTTCAGTCCAAGGCAGAAGTTCATAATCAGCTGTTAAAGAAACAGAAAATAGGAGAAAAAAGAATTAAAGAACTGGAGGAGAGCAGAGCGTTAAAAGAAGCTGAGGATAGCGTCCTGGAGATGCTATGGCACAAAAGGCACAGTAGGAGCCATTCTAGAAAGTTCTTCCTTTCTGGCCCCTACCATCCTGGCGAGCCTGTGCCGCTAACTGTGTCTCTCAGTCTAGGTGGGTGTTTCATCTGGGTGGGTTAGCAGCCCCACAGTCTCTACACCCCCCCCCCTTTCAGGTCCCATCCCTGTATGTTTTTTTTTCTCTGTCTCTGCTTGCCACCACTACCACTACCCAGGACACTCTTCTCTCCTGGAGGGATCCAGGAACTTCCAGAAGAGGGAAGATGGAGTTGAGGCCAGATGGGGAAGCTCGACCTAAGCCTGCCACTGTGCAGGTGGGCAGACCAATAAAAGGCTGTGTCTGGTCGGGACAGATGGCTTAGCAGTTGGCTGTGTAGCCTAAGGACCCCGTTTTCCACTCTCCAGATCCCAGTAAGCCAGACCCACAAAGGTGAGGGAAGCGCAAGGTTCCACATGCCCACTTGGTGGTGCAAGTGTCTGGGGTTTGATTGCAGTGGTTGAGGCCCTGTTGTGACAATTCTCTCTCTCTCTCTATCAAAAAAAACCCAAAAAACAAAAACCAAAAAAACAAAAAAACGCTGTGTCCAAAAAGAAAAGAAAAAACAAAAAAACAAAAGGGGGAAAAAAACCCTAAGAACATTTTTTTTCTAAGAGAAATAAGCCAGACACAAAAAGACAAGGATGATCACATTATGTGAGGATTTCAGACTAGTGTAATGCATACAGACAGAAAGTAGAACGGTGCTTTCCAGGGTCTGAGCTGAGGTCAGATACGGAAGCTAATGTTCAGTGGGTCCAGAGCCTCAGTTTTGGGAAGATGAAAGATACATGGGTATGACAGGTGCACAAAAATGTAGATATATTTCACATCACAGAACTTAGATGGTTCAGATGGTAACATGATGGTGTATATATTTTATCACAAAAACACTACTGAATGGATGTCAGCATGGATTTTCTTCATCAATCATTTCTCCTGGGAATACTGTTTTCTGTCATTCCTCCACCATTCTGCACCATCTTCTCACACCTCTACCTTGTCACTTCCTACTCACGATCAGCAATTGGCTTAAATCAAGGTTCTTATTTTGTTTGTTTTTCGAGATGGTAGGGTCTCACTCTAGCCCAGACTGACCTGAAATTCACTATGTAGTTTCAAGGTGACCTCGAACTCATGGCAATCCTCCTACCTCTGCTTCCCGAGTGCTGGGGTTAAAGGCGTGTGCCACACGCCTGGTTTAAATCAAGGTTTCTTATAAGTGCTGACATCTTGGGATGAATCTTTCAGTTGTTGCTGTAGGGGCCTCATCCCATGGGTGATACTTGGAAAGAGGTTGTTCACTGGATGACAGTATGCTTCTGTTCAGAACTGTGACAATTGAGGACTGGGTATGTGGCTCAGTGGTAGTGTGTTTACCTAGCATGTAAGAGGTCCTAGGTTCAGTTCTGAGAGGGGAGGTAATACTTTTGGGAAATGGGGCAGGGTGGGGTGTGATGGGTGGCAAAAATGCTGGTTTTGATGTTTCTCTCTCTGCGTGGTGGTGCCGATCCATTTCACCTAGTATAGGGGCTTCGATATGCTAGCGACTCAAGATGTCTTTGTTGTTTATGGATTTAAATTCACATTTAAAATTGAACTTCTTCAAAATGGAGATAATGCTTGATTAGTTATCAGAAATGTAACAGTTAATAGAGAAACACTTAAAAATGTTTAAGGTATTCTATAAAGATGAAGTCAAGTAATTATTTTCATTATAAAATTTTCATTTGGTTCTATTCTATTAGTTTTATCTTCCGAAGCTCTTAAGCTTTCTATAACGCATTGCTGTAGCTCAGTTACTATATATTACATAGTTCAGAAGTGCCACTCAATAGAGTCAGTGGCTGTCATGATTTCAAGATGGCGTATCTTCTCCCCAAACTCATGTATTGAAGGTTTTGTTTCCAGCTGATGACACTAGTTTGGAAAGTGCTGGAAACCTAGGAGATGGGACCTAGACAAAGTACATGTTCTCTCTTCCTCCTTTCGATCTACCATAAGGTGAGCAACCCATACCAGACACTTTCTCTGTCATGATGTTCTGAATCACCCCAGGTCCACAATCAGTGGCACCAGGGACTGTGACTGAAACCCGTGAAATCTTAAGCCCAAATACATCCTTCCTCATTTAAGTTGTTAATGGCAAGAATGTGGTCACAGTAACAAGAAAGAAAATTCACAAACCTGGTGAATTTGGAAATTGGCACCAGAGAAGTGGGGTTGCTGTGTGACTAACTCTGACTACATTGTTCTTCTGGAGCGTTTGGAACTGGTTTGTACCCGAAGGCAGGAGGTAGAGAAGCCCTTGAAATGCTGTGTTTAATGTGTGATTGGAGCTCAGAAGAACAGAATACCACTAGAAATGCAGAGGCTGGGCAGATAACTCAGTGAGTCAAGTGCTTGCCATATTTGGTGGCTCAAATCTGTAATAGTAGCACTGGGGAGGTAGAGACAGGATGGTCACTAAAGATCCCTGGCTTACCAGTCTAGCCTCATTGGTAAGTTCTAGGTCAAAAAGAGGCCTTGTTCCAAGAAACAAAAAAAGAAGTGGGGAGCAGAGAGATGGCTCAGTGGTTAGGTTAAGGCACTTGCCTACAGAGGCCAACAACTCGAGTTTCGTTCTCCAGTACTCATATAAAGTCAGTTGCACAAGATGGCACATACATCTGGAGTTCATTTGCAGTGGCTGCAGGCCCTGGCTCATCCATTCTCTCTCTCTGTCTGTCTGTCTCTCTTTTGTCTCTGCTTTCAAATAAATAAATAAATGAATAAATAAAATCACGTAAAAAATAGAGGTGGAAAAAGAAATAGAGGTGGATGATGTTCCTGAGGAAATCACTCATGGTTGTCCTGTGGCTGCCACATGAACAGGTATGTGTATATATATATATACATACATACATATATATATGCATGTGCACTCATGCACATGTATGCAAAGAAAGGAAAGAAAGAAAAGATAAAAAGAAATAGAGGTGGTAAAGAATCATGCTGTTTCGGATGGGAGTAAGGGTCCTAGTGTGAACTGGATTTGAGGCTATCCATCTTAACGTTCTGGTCAAGAACTTGTCTATGTTCTTGTCTCTGAGAACTCGGGGGAGACCGAGTATGAAGGTGATGGACTAATTAACTGGATGCAAAAAATTCAAGACAGAACCACATTCTGGCTGCCTCAGGGTGATTCGTGACTGCTGTTAGCAAGGTTAACTGTGAGCATATAAAGTAAAAAGTAGACGAGAAATATTTGAAAAACATGAAGTTTGGCGAGAAAAGCTTGTGTAAAGTTGGTACTAAGAAGATGGTTTCTGCTGTTAAAAACAAAGGTTTGATGCTGGGCGTGGTGGCACACGCCTTCAATCCCAGCACTTGGGATGCAGATGTAGGAGGATTGCTGTGTGTTCGAGGCCACCCTGAGAATACAGAGTGAGTTCCTGGTCAGCCTGGGCTAGAGTGAGACCTTACCTTGAAAAACAACAACAACAAAAAAAAAAAAAAAAAAAAAAAGAAAAAAAAAGAAAAAAAAGAAAAAAGAAAGAAAGAAAGAAAGAAAGGTTTGAAAAACATGAACTTATGTAAAGTTGGTACTCAGAAGCCAGTTTCTGCTGTTAAAAAGAAACCAAGTAATAGCTATGGCGTGTCTCAGACATTGGCCAGACCTAAGCGGATGAAAGACCAAACCCATTTGACAGACTCCCCGTGAGAAGAGATCTCCTGCATCATTCCCTGAGCCAAAGGCTCCCAGGAAGTTGTTTCACTGGGGTTCATTTCACTGTGCTCACTGCTCTGGGCTCACAGAGACCAGTGTGACTGAAACGGGTCTGGCTATTGCTCCAGAACATGGCATCAACCATGCACTGCCTTAATTGGGATAGAGTGAGTCTTGTGGAATTTCATCTTTAGAAACTTGGTCTGTGTATTCAAAATGACTTGTGTCAAAAATGTATCAGGGGAACCTTACGGGTATAAAGCCTGCTGTTGTCTGGATAAATGCATATATTATTCTTACTAAATTGCCCTGAAAGCACTACACTTAATGTTGATATTCATATATTAATGCTACTCACTTCTGGTTAGAGAAGCTTATCTTTTCAGATGGCAATGACCACTGGGATGACCCAAAAGGCAACAGAGAGCTGAGAAGAAGGGACGGAAGAGTGTCCATCACTGAAACATCTCACACCCTCCAAGGCTCAGGGTCCACTGTGGAAGAGGTGGCGGAAAGAATGTAAGAGCCAAAGGAAGCCACTACATACATGCAACTGTCCGTACAGAAATTGCTCTCCATATCTAAGACCTTGCAGTGCCTAGCAATACCTACACAAGGCCCCCATAATAGGAGAAAAAGATGGTGACATCAAATTAAAAGAGAGACTAATGGAGAGAGCGAGGTGATATGATAGAGAGCAGAGTTATGAAAGGGAAAGTGGGGAGGGGAGGGAAATACCATGGTTTGTTGTCTGTAAGTATAGAAGTTGTCAATTAAAAAAAAAATATATTTTAAAAAGTATCAGGGAGACCAGGCATGGTGGCGCACACCTTTAATACCAGCACTCAGAAGGCGGAGGTAGGAGGATTACTGTGAGTTCAAGGCCATCCTGACACTATATAGTGCATTCCAGGTCAGCCTGAATGAGAGTGAGACCCTACCTTGAAAAACCAAAAAAAAAAAAAAGAAAAAAAAAAAGTATCAGGGGCTGGAGGGATGGCTTAGCAGTTAAGGTGTTTGCCTGCAAAGCCAAAGGACCCATGTTTGATTCTCCAGGACCCATGTTAGCCAGACGCCCAAGGGGGTGCACGAATCTGGAGTTCATTTGCAGTGGCTGCAGGCCCTGGCACGCCCATTCTCTGTCTGTCTGTCTGTCTGTCTCTTCCTCTTTCTCTGTTAAATAAATAAATAAATAAATAAATGTATCAGAAGATTGTTCATTTTGGGTTTGATCTTTGGGAGAAAACAACAAAACCATAGATTAAAATGATTTTGTTTGGGTTTATGAATTTTAACAAAAAGTTCTGTCTTTAATATATGTAGAATGATCAGGTTAATTATTGAGTGTGCTATAAGGTGCCAAGAACATAAAGTGAAATAAAAGTTGTGTTATTTAGTTATCTGTTCTGATGGGAGTAAGAACTGTGGCTTCATATTTGCAATAGTTATTGCTGCTGTCAGTCAAAATCAATGTGTGATATAATTAAAGGGTTCAAATATCTATATGAATAAAAGAATGCAAGGTAGTTCAAATCTAGTTGATATAAAAGAAACATATAAAACATTAGAAAAGTTTGGAAGCAGATGCTGTATTAATGACCAGAGAGAAAGAAATAATTGCCTGCAAAGTGTAACAAATATTTCGTTTATTTCAAGCTAAATTCAAATTGCTCATTAAAATTATTTTAAAGAACTGGAGAGATGGCTTAGTGGTTAAGGTGCTTGCCTGTGAAGGCAAAGGTCATAGGTTCAATTCCCCAGGACTTATGTAAACCAGATGCACAAGGTTGCACATACAAGGTGGTGTTCGTTTGCAGTAGTTGGAGGCCCTGGCTTGCCCATTCTCATTCTTTCTCTCTCTGAAATAAATAAGTAAATAAACAAATACTTTAAAAAGCAGAGCATGGAGATGTTGAGGTTGTAGTTATGGCCTCTATACCGTATCTTTACTTCTCATGATTTATGTGAGAGAAACTGCAAAATGGCTTACTTATTTTTTTTAAAGTTTTATTTATTTGAGAGAGAGAGAGAGAGAGAGAGAGAGAGAGAGAGAGAGAGAATGGGTGTGCCAGGGCCTCCAGCTACTGCAAATGAACTCCAGATGCATGTGCCCCCTTGTGCATCTGGCTTATGTGGGTCCTGGGGAAATTGAACCTAGGTCCTTTGGCTTTGCAGGCAAGTGCCTTAACCACTGAGCCATCTCTCCAATCCTGGCTTACTTATTTTTTTTTAAATTTTATTTATGAGAGAGAGAGACAGAGAGAGAGAGAGAGAGAGGAGAGAATGGACATCAGGGCCTCCTGCCACTGCAAATGAATTCCAGATGCATGTACCACTTTGTACATCTGACTTTATTTGGGTATTGGGGAATCCAACTCAAGCCATCAGGCTTTATAAGAAAGTGCTTTTAACCGCTGCACCAGTTCTCCAGCCCCTGGCTTACTTATTTATCTCATGCTATTCAGTCCCTTTCCAGCCTGGCTTCCCAAACTACTTAGAGAAGATTCAAATTACATGTCCCAGAATTCTTTGCAGCTAGGAATCCATATGGGAGCCATGTTCCCTCAAACACATTAGGCCGTTCTCAAGTGTAAGGCTTTTGCTCTCTTTTTTTTTATTTTTATTTTTTGTATGTACTTGTTGCAGTTAGGTCCACATTGCTGGAAGAAATCACCCGACCGAGAGCAGCTTTTGGGAAAAAATGGTTTATTTTGGCTTACAGACTCGAGGGAAAGCTCCATGATGGCAGGGAAACCAATGGCATGAGCAGAGGATTGACATCACCCCCTGGCCAACATCAGATGGACAACAGCAGCAGGAGACTGTGCCAAGCACTGGCAAAGGGGAGACTGGCTATAACACCCATAAGCCCGCCCCCAGTACACTGCCTCCAGGAGGCATTAATTCCCAAATCTCCATCAGCTGGGAACCTGACATTCAGAACACCTAAGTTTATGGGGGACACCTGAATCAAACCACCATAGTGCCTCAGCATATGCTTATAGGCTTGGCATGATAGGGTGACACTCATTGGAATTGTGTAGTGTGGCGTTCCTTTTGTGGTAAGGGAGACATGTGGGTGGTGTATAGTCTTCTGTGAAATGTAATAGTGAAAATGCTCTCTTCTTCCAGGACAGCTTTGGGAAAAAGAACTGTAGATTAGACCATCACGAGCCTGAAGCAATGAGAATGAGATTCTAAACACTTTGCTTCTACTTTCTTCACATGAGATATCTGTATTCATTTTTTCATTTTTCAAAATTTATTTATTTATGAGACAGAGATGGGGGAGAGAGAGAGGGAGGGAGGGAGAATGGACACACCAGGGCCTGTAGCCACTGCAAAGGAACTCCAGACACATGCGCCGCTTTGTGCATCTGGCTTACGTGGGTACTGGGGAATCGAACCTAGGTCCTTAGGCTTTGCAGGCAAGTGCCTTAACCACTAAGCAATTTCCTTAGCCCTGTATTCATTTTTTTTAAGGATCCAAGGCAATCCACATAGTTTGTATGAAGCATTCCTTGGTCCTCTTCTAGACCATCAGTCCACTTATGGGTTCCTATTTCCCCATACCTGTGCAAGTCTATTACAGCACCTGCTAAATGATGCTGTTATTGCTAATGCACATGCCTGCTCTTGCCCTTTTCTACAAGCTCGCAGAGTTGTTCGGGATAAACACCAGCAGTAATGAGAGAAGAACTGAGCATATGTCCAGTTTTGTGCATGTCACAGATGTTGACCATCATAGATTATGTGTATCAGAATCCAGTTTCTGGAAACATTCTCTGATGCAGGTAGCTTAAGCAAGAAGGGAACTGATTGGTACTTCCATGACTGCACAATGACTACCAATACTCCCCTGAGGAGGGCCCTCAGAGGAATGTTGATGGTAGAGAGGAGACATAAGAGGATAAACTGATAGGAATATGATTACAATGCATTTATATATTGAAATTTCCAACAGAATTTACAGAAGAAAAATAACAAAAGGGATATTCAGGTTACAGACTGAGACAGCAGCATGGTACATTCAACAAAGTGTAAGGCTTTTATTCTATTTTTTTAAAAAAAATATTATTTATTTGAGAGAGAGAGAGAATGGTCACATGAGGGCCTCTGCAAATGAACTCCAGATGCATGCTCCATCTTGTGCATCTGGCTTTTATGTTGTTACTGGGGAATTGAACTGGGGTCTGTAGGCCTTGCAGACAAGCTCCTTAACCACTGAGCCATCTCCCCAGCCTGGCTTTTGCTCTTTAAGTGAAGTATACAGTTGGTATAAAGGAGATGAACATAACGGAGAAGGGGGAGCTTTGTATTCCAGATCTGGGAGTTTAGCTCTGAGGATCTCATGCAAGGAAATGACATATATTTCGGAGAAATTTCCTGGGCAGCCATGGGTAGAAAGACTGGGGGTTGGAGTACTATTGAAGGCAAGGTGAAGGAAGATTTAAGAGGTTACTTCAATCATCTAAGAGAGAAATAGTGAGGCTGTGGAACAAGAAATGGAGAGGAACAGATGGATTTGAGAGATATTGTGGTTGCTGGCCCATGGCAGGGACCCAATAAAGATTAGTTGAATGGGTTACAAGGGTGGGGGGGGAACGTGGGGAGGGAGAAGTTGAGCAGGATCCAAGTCTTCATGGCTTGGTGAGGCAGAGGAAAGGGAGGCAGCTCGGCAGTCTATGCACTCGTGTGCCGAAAATGCTCTGGTCTCCCTTCCTTTCTCTTTCTTTCTTTCTTTCTTTCTTTCTTTCTTTCTTTCTTTCTTTCTTTCTTTCTTTCTTTCTTTCTCTCCCTTTCTCTCCCTCTCTCTCTCCCTCTCTTTCTCTCCCTTTCTCTCCCTCTCTCTCTCCCTCTCTTTCTCTCCCTTTCTCTTTCTCTCTCTTTCCTTCTCTCTTTCTTTGGTTTTCCAAGGTAGGGTCTTGCTTAGCTCAGGCTGACCTGGAATTCACTATGCAGTCTCAGGGTGGCCTCGAACTCACGGTGATCCTCCTACCCCTGCCTTCCGAGTGCTGGGATTAAAGGCGTGCACCACCACGCCCGGCTCTGTTCTCCATTTCTATTTGCAAGCAGAAAGCATCTGCTGGTCTGCATGTACTTATTGAGTATCCTTGCTGTTCTAGACACTGGGCTGGGTGCTGCAGATCCCATAGTGAATTAGGCAAGTTGCCAGTTCAAGTGGGATACCAGGCTTAAAGCAAGCCATGAGAGAATAATTAACTGCATCCAAGAAGAGCACTGTGAAGGACAAACCCGGTGTACCATATCAGAGGAGAGATGCGGGAGTCTGTGGTCTGAAAGGCTGGTGCTGTGTATTAGTGAGCATTGCAGGTAGGAGACCAAGGCTTGCTTTTGCAAAGAGATTGCATCTTCAAACCTGACCATGCTGCCTAGATCTCTCCAGGGTGATTGTTTTCCATATCTCTAAGGCATTGCACTGTAGTGCCGTACCTGGAAACCATTCTCTATGTAGGGCAAATCCTTTTTGCAGCTATTAGTAGAGATCCTTCTGAGTAATTATTAACTAGCAAATGTATCTGTGGAATACCACCCTAAGTGGGAACATATTAGGGAAGATGAATTTGAAGACCTAGTCATACTTCCTAAGGGAATGAAAGCTGGACTCTGTCCACAGCCAATCCCATCAATCACTTTCTGCTGGATTTACTGGGTGGGCCCATTTCTTGTTCCGTGGGGATTCTTTTCTCTGTTTGAAAGCAGATGCTTTCTGCAGATAAAGGGAATGCTTTCAAGAGTCACAGGGACACGACATACTAATTTGTAGAGAAAGGCTGCATAGGTTACTAGGAAGAGCGTTCATGGTCATACATTGGTCTTGGCTATTGTTTATACCTGGCACAGTCTGTCTCCAGATGTATCCAATTAATTTCAGACCCCCCCCAAAGTAAAGTACAGTATTTAATTGGCCGAGAGCAGTGTTTTTCAAACTGCAGATTGCGACTCATTAGTGGCTTGTGGGATCAATTTACTGGGTTGTGATCAGCACGTTTGAAATGTGGAGACAGAACAGGAAACAAAGTGAAAGCGTCAGAGAATATTGCACAGATAACGTACTAGTGCTTTTTAAACTTTTTGTTTTGTATTCATGCATACACGGACACAATATTGCATATGTGCATGCATGTAAGGTTTCTTATATTCATTTATATGTAAACTTATTTATGTTATTCTTGCAACCCCATTTTAAGAATCTTGGCTCTCATGCAGTCCAGAAAGGGCAACTTTATTGCTATATAAATCTCCTTACTTCTTATCATCGATTAGGGTTAGTTCCTTAATACGAGGAGTACTTTGAAGTACTATATAAATGTTAGGAGATATTTAGTCACCTTATGCAAAAAGACTGGGCTGTTATCTCTAGAGCAATTTGATCTATTGTTCCGGGTATATAAGCTGAATTACAAAGAAAGTGGTATTTGTAAAATGTTGAAGAGATCTGGAAAGAGAGTCCTGGATAGGAAGGAGCCTTTCAGAGAGATCTTCCATTAATATATCAATTCTAAATTAATTTCTTATGATTGATTAAAGCACAATGAAAATTACTAAAGCAGGACAGACAATTATTTAGCATATTATAGGTATAAATGAATTCTGAGAAAAACATAAAAGCAAAAGCTACTCTTGTTTGGGGGAAAACATATTTGACATATCAATAAAAGAGTTTTAAATCATTAAAGCTTACCAACTTTGCCATTTAGAAAAAGTTCCATTTCTTTTGACATTTAAGGAATTCTGCAGAAACTATATGAGAAAGATGGATTGATCTCTGTAACCTTACTAAAGATAGTGACCTGGAGAATACAGATTTAGACTTTAGAGGTTTGCTTTTGTACCTGACAATGGGTTGCTTGTGATTTGTGGCTGGTGGTTATTAATACCTTCTTATCTTCTATTAAATCACTAATAAAATAAATATTATTGTTTTATTTATGGTATTTTATAAATAGTCATTCTTTTAAAATATTTTATTTATTTATTATTTAAGAGAGAGTAAGAGAAAAAAGAGGCAGATAGGGAGAGAGAGAGAGAGAGACAGAGACAGAGACAAAGAGAGAAAAATGGGCACACTAGGGCCTGTAGCCACTGCAAATGAGCTCTAGATGCATGTGCCACCTCATGCATCTGGCTTTTTTACATAGGTCCTGGGGAATCAAACCTGAGTCCTTAGGCTCTGTAGGCAAGTGCCTTAACTGCTGAGCCATGTCTCCAGCCCATCTTGTAATTCTTAATACACTGGGATTATATTTTCAAGTCACAACTTGGCATTCTTCTCTAAGACACAGAAGGTGAGATGATGGTTAATATTCTCTTCTAAGTGCAAAATACACAAAGAGTTTGCTATTTAAGTCACCACGGCCAATTTATGAAGGCCCCTGCTTTGCTTGTATTTCTTATAGACAATTTGAATTATGGATTGTTGGGCTGGAAAGATTGCCTAGTGGTTAAGGTGCTTGCCTACAGAGCCAAAGGACCAAGGTTCAATTCCTCAGTACTCATGTAAGCCAGATGAACAAGACCGTACATGAGTCTGGAGTTTGTTTGCAGTGGCTGGAGGTCCTGGCACACCCATTCTCTCTCTACCTCTCAAATAAATCAATAAAAATAAAATGATAAGTTATGGATTGTTAGCACTAGTATCATTGCTTTTCAGTCTCTAGTCAAATTATGCCTTCTAATATAATGATTTGGTCAGATAAACAAGTGAAGTTTGTATATAAATCCCTAGGGTTTATACTACTCCATGGTACAGAGGTTGGTCATTTAATGTTCCTTACTCACCTTGGCTCACTTCACAAGGAACAATCTTACTCTTATATGGTTCTACCCTTTGCCAGAGCTGATTGCAAAGGGCTATGGGTTAGCTAATATTCTGTCACTGTAACAAAATTCCGATATAGTCTTTTTGTAAAAAGAGGGGTTTGTTTTCATCCACAGCTTTGGAGGTTCCAGGGTATGATTGGTTGGTTTCATTTGCTTTGAGTCTGTAGCAAGGCAGCAGATGGTGGTGGAGCATGTGGTGGACCAAAGCCATTCACCTCAGGCCCAAGAAAGAAAGAAGAGAGGAAAAGGAAGAAATCACTATTTCATAATCACTTTTGAATTCATGCTCAAATGACGTAAGAACCTTCCAGTAGGTCCCATCTCCTAAATATCCCTAGCACCTCCCTACACTCCTTCCCTGAGGACAAGATCTTTAACGTATGGCTCTTGTGTGACATCTCAACCATAGCGGCGCAGATGTGTAACCCAAGCTGAGTCAGCCAGCAAAGAACCAATGTTGGCAAAGACTTCCTCCTGTGGATCTGAAGTGAGAGTCAGTAAGTACCGGTTACCAAGGCTAGCCAAAGCCATCTACCTGCCTAGGATTCAGGGAAGAGGAAACAAGGTCTTCATTTGTTTTGATACAAGGTTTTGCTACATAGCCTGGGGAGGCCTCAACTTCTTGATTCTCCTGCCTCAGCCTCTCAAGTACTACCATGCCCACTTCAAGAAACAAGTTTTGAAGAGAAAGAAATGTAAGGCAAGTGTAGAGGAGTGGGATAGAGAGAAGCCATGTGGCTAGCGGCCTTTCGTGGTAGGGCCCATCCTTTCATTTCACTCCTGGGATCTGTGACAGCTCTTGTCACGTGGGCTTCTTGGAGTGGATTCACATTGATTGCATTCTGTAAACACGTCTTGTTTGAGACGTTTCTTGGTTTCATTTATTCTTTTCCTTACTGTGCTTAATCTCTTCATGCCATTCATTTCTCTGGGATTCATAAACACTATTTCTTCCCTCCCCTGGTAATTTAGTTTTAAAGTCTTGTTTCTTGTCAGTTTGAGGAATGTTGGCCATGATAGGAAACCAAAATGAAAGTAGAGAAAAATGATCATGTTCTTTTAATCAAAGCTAAATTGAAACGTGTTCACATTTTTTAAATCAGAAAAAATATAAGGCAGTAAGGGCTCATCCCCTCCCCTCCCTCCTCTCTCTCTCGATATATATACACACACATACACACACATACATATACATATATAATGTATACATACACCATACATATGTATACAAACATAGATGGATTGTTAAACACTTGTTTTTGTCGATTTTTTTTTTTGCTCAAATAACCATCTAGGACATTTGCAAATACATTATTTTTCTGGTCGATACATGAAATGAAAGATGTATTCCCGACAAAATAAGATTGTGTAGTCATGCAGCTTGTCATTGGAATTTATCTTTCTCTAACTTTTGAAATCATGATCACTTGGAACATGAATTTGCCTTTAAGAAAGGACTTAATTTCCTACTAAAATTAACTGGTCAGAAGAGTAAACAACTAGTCTCAAAGTAGTATGACTTCAAACAAATCAGCATGTTCATAGTTATTAATGTTTATTATAAATATTAGCTCTATGGAAAATTTTGTTCTTTGATCAAATATTTACTTATTCCAAGTGCTGTCAATATTAAAAGCACTTAAGTATTTTAGTAGTTTTGTGGTCTGGTAAATACAACTTGATAACTTTTTTTTTTTTTCAAAAGGTCTGAATCTTCTTAGTACTTAAGAGTGATAATAGTGCTGCCAAGGTTTGTTCTGTCCCCCAAAGTCATGCATTTGAAACTTGATCCCTGGAAGGCAGAGTGTAATGGGAGTGCTTAAGGGATAGCTCCAGGCCTGGCATGGTGGCACACGCCTTGAATCCCAGCACTCGGGAGGCAGAGGTAGGAGGATCACCTTCAGTTCAAGGCCACCCTGAGACTCCATAGTGAATTCCAGGTCAGCCTGGGCTAGAGTGAGACCCTACCTTGAAAAACAAAAAAACAAAACAAAACAAACAAACAAACAAAAAGATAGCTCCATCTCTCCCAGGAACTGATGGATATCATGATCATAGTAGTTGGTTTGTTACTGCTGGAGTGGATTTGTGTTTGTAGAGCAGGTTTGCTATTTCATGAGTGGGGTTCTCAGAGAATGATGAGTTTGGTCCCCTCTTGCTCTTCTGCCACTCCCATGGGATGGCTTGCTAAGAAGGCTGTCACCAGATATTGACACCCTGATCCTGGATTTCCCAACCTCCAGACTCCACAAAATACATTTCTATTCATTTCAAGTTACTCACTCTTATGAATTCTGTTTAAACAGCACAAAATAGAATTAAACAAGTACTAAGTATGAAACTTACATATATCCAATCACAGCAATTATACTCAGCAAAAGGACAGAATTTTCAATCCATTCATCAGATTTGGTAGGGGAATGTAGCAGCAAATGACACTGTGGGGTGGGGGAACAGATATAAGTAGGAAATATTCATTCTGTGACTTTTTCTTGTCAGTACTTTTCTTGGTACCTACATTGATAAGAATAGTACACCCTAGTTGATCTGAATTCAGATTTCAGTTTTGTCATACACATTATTTGTAGTCAAAGGTCATTTTGTTTCTTGTATCTATTGATTACTTAGTATAGTAGTAAATAAAACTAAACTCTAGTTCTTTCACAGGGAAGTCCTTTAAAACTAAGAAACACGAGGTAATTGTTAAATATTTGCATTGGGCTGTAAAAGTGGGAGAAGACATGATGTGCTGGTATGTTATAAGCCATATTTGCATGTGCCTGTGTGGAGCAGAACTTTATGCAGAGCCAGGCGATGTTAATAGGAACAGAAACACAGGTCAGGTAGCCATTTTTGGAAAAGGTGGCCATTTGCAGTTTGTTGTGAATAAACCATCATTATGTGATCCAGTGGCCTCCTCCGTTTCACATCTGCACAATCCCTGACGGCATGGTTTAGAAACCAGATCATTAGTGCCTTGTAGGTTGTTGCTAGAGAAAGTGACTGGAATTTAACTCCAGGGGATTCTCACAGTGTAGTTGGTAATAGATCAGCATTAATATGAGACTGATGAAGTCCAGTACACCAACATTTCTAAAATAATTATTCCACCCTATGAACACATTTCTGAAGACCTAACCTTGTATATACCAAAGGGACAGAAACAGTTGAGGGCTTTCCCAGTTCATTTGTATTCATAGCCAGCATGGCCATTCTAATAAGCCACTCCTATAGTGCAAAGAAAAGAATGCTATCCTTGCCCTTGGTGGATCCCATCTATAAGCTCAGGCCCCCATGACATCGCTACTCACCATCATACCACCTACCAGACTTCTAGTGTCGGGTCCTTATAGAAAATGCCATGCCCATTTATGGCATTTAGCAAGTGTTTAATGTACATTATTGAATGAACCCACCTCATGTCCACCCCCACCCCCCCAGAGAGTGCTGGAGATTACAGGGTGGAGGAAGGCCTTCTGAACCACACTTAGCCCAGTTCAGGCATGGCAGGCAAGCTCTGTGCCCTGTGCACATGCCCATAATCCTAGCATTTGGGAGGCTGAGCCAGGAGGATTGTGAGTTTGAGTTTAAGGTCAGCCTAGGCTGCATAGTCTCCCAAAATCAAAACAACCTAAAAGAAAAGTAATGAAAGTTTAAATATCCTGATTGAGAGAGGAAGGAAATTTCTAGATAAAGAGACTTTAAGATAATTGTTTTAACTTCTCTATTGATACTAAGATAATTAAAATAGCTACACTTTCAAGAGACAAAGTTCTTTTTTCTCAGTGAAGAGGAGAAAATACATTTGCTTCGCCAGTTTAAATCGAAAGCCGTGGGCTTGCCAAAGGACAAGCCTGGAATTCCCCCACAGCAATAAATATTGCTGTGCATTAGAGAAAGAAGTGTTTCTTTTCTCAAAGTGCACTCTTTTATAAATAGGAAGCAGATGCAGTCACATTAGAGTGTGAGCTACGACCCTAAGAGGGGCTCAGCTGGAAGCTCTGAGACAACTCGCGGAGGCAGAGATTAAACTGGAGAGAAGCTAATGTGGCCTGAGAGCTTTTCTTTAACAGGAGGTGTTCACACCAGTCTGCAGCCTCTGTTTGCGTGATACACATCCAAAGAGGAATGGTTATGTTCCCAGTAGAAGGCATATTGTCTTCCTGTGACTTACATTACCCATGTCCCCCTCGTTCAGACGCTCCTGTTTGTTCTCAGGCTCTGACAAGAAGTGCTTTAAAATGCCCGTGAACTGAATGTACTTCCCGGTAACCAACTGATGCATTGCAAATGAGCACCCCAAATATTCCTCCCCGAGCGGTGTAGGCTGCCTCAAGTACTGATTTGCATGTCAATCCCTGTGGTCTTCCTACTCACAGTTACATCACTGGTAACCAGATCTTAGCTCAAGGAGCGATGATGGGCGATGTGAAAGAAGATGATTGTAGAGTGGGTGTCTCTTCCTCACCTTTGGTCTGATCTCCACCCCAGCCCCGCCCCATTACCTTTTCATTCCCCTATAGGTGTTAATTCCTGACGAGCAATAAAGCTTTTTTTTTTTTTTTTTCCATTTTCTTGGGAAACTGTTGGAATCTTTCCGTGATTTTACTGTCCATTAACTTTTCTGAGTGCATGAGAAGCCCCAGGACGTTTCATACATGTGTGAAGCGTACTTCTTGTCCTGCCTCCAGCTGTTGATCAGTCTCCAGTCAGATCATTAAGAATGAGGCTCAACCGGAGATTGCTCCTGCTGCGGTTATCTTTACAAATCTCTCTACCAGAAAAGATTTCAAGGGCTTATTTCATTCATTTGGGAATAAGTGGGCACCTCCACTGTCTTTATTTGAAGTAGTCTCTGGCATACATTTTCACTTTTGCAATTGTTTCAAGTAAGTGTTTATTTTGGATCCTATTAGTTATTGAGGGAAAATCATCACTTAACAAAGGTTCAATAATGTACTTGTTTGGGCATTTTTTAAAACATATTTTTATTTATTTATGAGAGAAAAAGAGAGAGAGAGAGAGAGAGAGAGAGAATGGACATGCCAGGGCCTCTAGCCGCTGCAAATGAACTCCAGATGCATGCGCCTCCTTGTGCATCTGGCCTATGTTGGTCCTTGAGAGTCAAACTGGGATCCTTCGGCTTTGCAGGCAAATGCCTTAAATGCTAAGCCATCTCTCCAGCCCCTGGGCATTTTTTTTTTTTTAAACTTGGGGAAAAGAATTTTCTGGCTGGGGGTGGTGGTGCATGCCTTTAATCTCAGCACTTGGGAGGCAGAGGTAGGAGGATTGCTGTGAGTTCAAGGTCACCCTGAGGCTGCATAGTGAATTCCATATCGGCCTGGGCTAGAGCAAAACCCTATCTTGAAAAAAAAAAAAAAGAGAATTTTCTGGCAACTGCAACCTGCCTATTTGCTTGGTAATAGCTTATGAAGTCTGTGGATGTGGGAAGTGAGGTCTTCACTTAAACTGTTCCTTCCTGGTTGAAGATCAGGAACGTTGTCCCATAGCTGGTTGTTCTTTGAATAAAGCACCAAAATAAAACAGATAACTGTGTGTCTGAGAAAAGGCTTTTACTATTTCTGCTATTAGCTTACTGATAACTTTCAAAAGTGTAACATTTGGGGTGAGTTGATTGCAAGTGTAATGCAGCTGACAAGGAAGTTTAGTTGTTTCTGTGGCATGCAAAACAAGATAATACAGTCAGCCTAAAACCATTTTAGTGAAAATATCTATAAACATAAGGATTAGGCTTATTTTCAAAGACTACCATGAACACTACATCTAATTTATAAGACTAAATGAACATAATGATTTCATAAATAAAACCTTGAGAAATAGAATAATCCTGACATATCATTGACTGTGCCAAGAATATGTGAAGAATGTGCCAAAAATAACAGGTAAAAAGATTCCATAAGCCTAGTGTTGGTTCGTAACATCTATGATAAGCCACTCAAAGATCTGTATTCTAACTGAAAGAACTTGGGCACCACGTAACGTTTTCAAAACTATCTGAGATCATGACTGACCCCACGATGCTCTTGTTTAACAACAGGGACAGAAGTGCAAAGAAACTATTCAATAAATTCATATCAAAAATTGAAAGACACAGGAATCCCCCTATATAAAGATATAAGAATCTCCCACCCAGCATAGACTTACTGAAATATTTAAACTCATAAGTTTCACTCACAAATTTAAAATAGAGAAGGTTGCCCAGCGTGGTGGTGCACGCCTTTAATCCCAGCACTCGGGAGGCAGAAGTAGGAGGATCGCTATGAGTTCAAGGCCACCCTGAGACTCCATGGTGAATTCAGGTCAGCCTGGGCTAGAGTGAGACCCTACCTTGAAACCCGCCCTCCCAAAATAAAATAAAATAGAGAAGGTTGAACATGACTTCTAATTCATTAGCTTTGCCCATGCAATTCAGTGGTAGATTTCAAGTAAGTAGACTTATTTGTAGCTCTTCTCTTTTTGCACACAAAAGGGCACTTTCTTTGTAGTTTTCCAAAGAAGACCTCCAGGAAATCTCAAATTTCCTTTCAAGGTGAAAGAGATATGACTTAGGTTTGGAATCTTGGAAGGACAGATATCAAAAGCTATTGGAAGATATGACTGATGAAGATGAGATCAAGGAATACTATAGTGATATAGTATACTATAATATCTATATTCTATTTAATACCTATCTCTTCAAACTTAACTGCCTATTAAAGGCAACATGAGAGTAAAGACCCTGAAAGTACACATAGAAGTGTGATGGTGATGTTTATTTTCTTTAAAGTTTTTTGTTCATTTTTATTTATTTATTTGAGTGTGTGTGTGTGTGTGTGTGAGAGAGAGAGAGAGAGAGAGAGAGGGAGAGAGAGAGAGAGAGAGAGAGAGAGAGAAAGAGGCAGATAGATAGATAGATAGAGAGAGAAAATGAGTATGCCAGGGCTTCCAGCCACTGCAAACAAACTCCAGACGTGTGCACCTCCTAGTGTATCTGACTAACGTGGGTCGTGGGAAATCGAGCCTCAAACCAGGTCCTTAGGCTTCACAGGCAAGCGCTCAACCACTAAGCCATCTCTCCAGCCTGGCGATGTGATTTTTATTTATTTACTTCTGTTTCATGTATCAACTTGACTGGGTTAGAGGATGCCCACAGCAGGCAAAATGTGATTTCTGGCAGTCTTTGTGAGCGTGTTTCTAGATGACATCAGAATTTACAGAGGCAAAGTGAGTAGTGAAGCCACTGGGCATCCATCATTCATTCAGTCTACTGAGTGTCCTAATGGATCAAAAGCAAGGAGGAAAGACCAGTTTGGAAATGGGACTTAGTTCATTGGCTCCTCTGGTTCTTAGGTCTCTGGGCGTGGACTGGAACGACATAATCAGCATTCCTGGACCTTCAGCTTGCACACAAAGAAGTGATGCTCCTGAGCCTCTGTGATTATCAGATTATCAGAGCCAATTCTTCATAATAAATGTCTTTCTATGTATTTATACATTCCCTATGGATTTGGTTTCTCTGGAGAACTCCGGTGAATGCAGGAAGTAACATGATTGGAAAATCTCTTAGCTTTTTTTTTTTTTTTTTTTTTTTGGTTTTTCAAGATAGGGTCTCACTCTAGCCCAGGCTGACCTGGAATTCACTCTGTATTCTCAGGGTGGCCTTGAACTCACGGTGATCCTCCTACCTCTGCCTCCCAAGTGCTGGGATTAAAGGCATGCGCCACCACGCCCGGCTTTCTCTTAGCTTTTTTTTTACTGAGAAATCTTTAATTAAGTAATAGACATAAACCATGACTATTACTCAGTATGACACCAAACCTTTTCCACCTAGGTGGGATGACCCAGCCTGTAGCCCAAGAAAACTTGGTAATTTTAAGAGGAACAAAACTATACTCTAATGTTCATTAAACATAACATTTGATATTAAGACTACCTTTTGAAAATCCTATAATCAAACCCATGAAACCATAGCCAAGTCTGATTTCAATGTATCTGAACTAGTCCTTGTTAATTTTAGTTTTCAAAGTGGCCAGATAGATAGATAGATAGATAGATAGACAGAGATAGAGAGAGAGAGAGGAGTTTCTCTACACTCTTCAAAAGTCAGATTAAGAATACAAGCTTGCCTAGTGACATCCTACCTCCTCTTCTGTGTCCTGTGGCCACATATACTGAAGGCTTGGCTCACATTATGCTGGAAAATTAACAACATCCTGATTTCCAAGTTCTACTATACCTATGCCACTTCTACTATGGCCTTCAGCTCACCAGCTCAGTCAAGTTCTGGGGAGAACTCCAAGTTTCCCTCCGAAGTCTCCTCCAAATTGACACAGGACAAAGTTGAAGATAAGATAGAAGTCATTGCCTTGAGCCTCTCGTGCCTCTTATCTATCCCATCCTCCCATGTACGCCCTACACGTCTCCTGTCAGGTCCCTCTTAGAAATGCAGCCTGCCACCTACCCAGATGTCCCTGAATTGCTTGAATGTTCATGTCTCATTCAGACCCAAATAAAGCTTCATTTCAGGATCAAAAAAAGAAAACAAAATGCAAGCTTAAAATTATGCTTTATACTTAATGTTTCTGTATTCCATCTTACTTAGAAATAATTTAAGTAGATGCATATCCATCAACCTTATCAGCCCAGATTTTAAGTTACCTAAACAAGTTGGAAGATATTAAATCAACATATTGCAAAATATATGTGCTGCTGATATAAAGTTTGTTAGAATAATGATTGACTTTAGTTAAATACGAATTTTCCTTTTCCTCATCTTAAACATTTGGTAGAAGCAGTCTTCATTTTTTCTGCCAGCAAACCTGTAGAAGTGTAGGGGAGCACACGGAAGCAGAATAAAAACGTCGTCTTGTATTGTAATTAATATTAACTCAGAGAAGATATAATTTGTTTGTATGAAACAACAATGATAAATTATTCTCATTTGCAAAAGACTTGCTTAATTATGTAACTTGAAATCCTAAAACATGAGTTTTTTTTTGTTTCATGAAGAATATTCTTTTTTTTAGTATATTAAAATTATAGGAAGTTCAATTCCCTTCATATCTTGGAATTTTAGGAAGAGGTCATGATATAAACACTCATCTTTGTAAATCTATCAGAGTAGAGCTACTTTAATTTAAGAAACTTTATTATCTAATTAACTATTTGGAGATTTCACACATCTGTACAATAGTATTTGCAGGCTTTTCTAAGTTATAGATACAAAGTATAGAAAAGAGATAAACATATTCATATGTTTGTAAAAGAACCTTGATCTTCTGAATTTTAAGTTTTAGTCATTGATCAAGCAGAAATATAACATTACAATACAGTACAAATTTCACCAGTATGATATCTACTTCTCATCTGGATTTACATGGGTACTGGAGAATTGAACCCAGGCTTTGTAATCTTTTCCACCTAGGGGAGATAAACTAGCTTTGCAAGCAAGTACCTTAACTGCTGAGCAACCTCTTTAGACCTTTAGCCCTAAGTATGAAATTTTTTTTTCTCTCCCCCCTTGGGTTTTTTTTTGTTTTTGTTTTTGTTTTTTGAGATAGGGTCTCATTCTAGCTCAGGCTGACCTGGAATTCACTATGTAGTCTCAGGGTGGCCTTGAACTCACAGCAGTCCTCCTACCTCTGCCTCCCAAGTGCTGGGATTAAAGGCATGTACCACCATGCTTGGTATGATTTTTTAAAATTTTATTTATTGAGAGAGAGAGAGAGAGAGAGAGAGAGAGGGAGAGAGAGAGAAAGGCAGATAGAGAGATTGCAAATGGGTGGGCCAGGGCCTCTAGCCACTGTAAACGAACTCCAGATGCATGTACCACCCTGTGTATCTGGCTTACGTGGGTACTAGGGAATTGAACCTGGGTCTTTTGGCTTTGCAGGCAAGCACCTTTACCACTAAGCAATCTATCCAGCCCTGATTGTGAGTTTTAATATATAATTGGTAGGGTATTCAGCAGTGGACACCCTCACCAATGCAGAGCCGGCCATTTATTCAGGGGACCACGGTTGGGGACATATTTGACCCTACAGCCATGGGAGATGAGCGCTTCTCAGCTACCACATCTTCAAATTCCTTGGCATTGAACTTGGTGAAGCCTTACTTCTTTGGGATGTGGGTCTTTTGGCGGCCAGGAAAGTTGAACTTGGCTCCACGTAGGGCTTCAATCCCTTGCTCCTTGTTCTGCAGCTTGGTGCGGATGGATAAGACAACCTGGCCAATGTGAGCCCTGGCCACTGTGCCCTGAGCTTCCCAAAGGCACCCCACATACTTGTCTGGTGCCTAGATTGGGAATAGCATAAGAAATATGGATGTCCACCAGAAAACTGTCTCTGCGGTCCCTTAGGGCAACTGTATAAGCAACAGGCTGCGTCCACTGCCAAGGAGGCTGCTTTCTACAGCCATTGCATACTGGGCCACCATGAGGAAAGTAACCTGGTTGGTTTAATTGGCTGCAGACTGAGTGTAAATTTTTTTAAAATATTTTATTGTTTATTTATTTTATTTGAGAGAGAGAGAGAGAGAGAGAGAGAGAGAGAGAGAAAGAGGAGGCAGGCAGAATGAGAGAGAATAGGAACACCCGGGCCTTTAGCCACTGCAAACCAACTCCAGATGCTTGCACCACCTTGTGCATCTGGCATTATGTCGGTACCAGGGAATTGAACCTGGGTCCTTAGGATTCAAAGGCAAATGCCTTAAGCACTAAGCCGTCTCTCCAGCCCTGAGTACAACATTCTTAATTGACTTGAGTTTCTTATCAATAGAGAGATAGACGTGTGTCCAACTTGTATCTTCCATTAACATAGGTCAATAAAGTGAACCTTATGAACCTAAGAACTAAAGGTAAGAATAGATTCTGGATTTTAAAAGGCTATGCATAGAACAAGTGATCATAGAAACTCTCTACGGCCCACAAATCCTAAAATATTTACTATTTGGTCTTTTACCCAAAATACCCATGAGACTCAGAGTCTTTGTCTCAGAAGAATCTGGATTCTTGCCTTACAAAATCACCAGCAGGAAGTTCAGTGCCTGAATGCTAAAACAATCCCTGAAGCCTAGATCAAAATATACCATTTCAGGGTTAGAGTGATGGTTCAGTGGTTAAGGTGCTTGATTGCAAAGCCTCACGACAGGAGTTTGATTCCCCAGTACCCACCTTAAGCCAGGTGCACAAAGTGGCGCATGCATCTGGAGTTTGTTTGCATCAGCTAGGGAAACCTGGTGCACCCATTCTTTTTCTCTCTCCCCTTCTCTATCTCTCTGCTTGCAAATAAATAAGTAAAGAGACTTAAAAACAGAAAAATGTTTATAAAATTAAAGCTTTTCACTTCCAGTATCTTTGAGAGTGGGGGAAAAGGACTCTCACAGCTCAAGAGAGTCTTTGTTCCATAATGGCTCATTAGGAGAAGACATGCCAACTCCTGCGGCCTTGCTCTTGGGGAAAGTAGAACACTGGATTGTGCTGGGGCGGAGCAGGCAGCTTGTGCTCAGACGAGGTCACTGACTTACAGCTCAGAACCCTGGGGACTAAGTGCAAGAAGCACATTCCCTCCCAGTCCCAGGAAGACAACACCGGCAACTGGAATGACCCCTGCATCATGTCTGAGCCGAGGGCTAACGTTTTCCTTTCTGGACAGAGAGGTTCTCCTTCTCCAGAAGAACGTGGCTTTGGAACGTTCAAGATATTCAATGAAAGCGCCCCCTGTGCACACCCCTTTATATGTAATGGCCCAAGATGCCCACGTTAGAAACAGTGGGAGAGTGGTCAGCTTTAGTCCCAGAAATATGGGATGGGACAGATGCCTAATACTGGGTAGGTGTGAGCAAAAGTGAAACTTCCTTTTAGTTCAGCTCAATAAAATGAGGATGTAACCAGGCGTGGTGGCGTACGCCTTTAATCCCAGCACTCGGGAGGCAGAGGTAGGAGGACTGCCCTGAGTTCGAGGCCAGCCTCAGATCCCATAGTGAATTCCAGGTCAGTCTGGGCCAGAGCGAGACCCTACCTTGAAAAACCAAAAAAAAAAAAAAAAAAAAAAAAACCTAATAAAATAAAATAAAATAAAATAAAATAAAATAAAATAAAATGAGGATGTGATTGTCACAGATATGAAAGGAGAAAATGAAATTCTCAGGACAGGGCCTAGAGCACAATGTTCAGTAAATGCTAGCTACTAATACTATCAAAAATGACTTACATATTTTTATTTACTTATTCTTTATTTATGAGCAGAGAAAGAGAGGAGTGACAGAGAGAGAGAGAGAGAGATTGAGAGAGAGAAAGTATGGGCACACCAGGACATCTAGGCCCTGTGAACAGTCTCTAGATGCATGTGCCACTGTGTGCATCTGGCTTTATGTGGATACTGGGGGATCAAACACAGGTCGACAGACTTTGTAAGCAAGTGCCTTTAACCACTGAGCAATCTTCTCAGCCCTGAAATGACTTACAAAATAAATTAGGACAGTAAACAGAACTTGTGTGGAAAATGATACTTAATTTATACCAAGGAAACTGTCTTAGCCTATTCTGTTTTGCAGTAGCAGAATTTCTGAATTTTATTTATTTATTTATTTATTTATTTTTGAGGTAGGATCTTGCTATGTAGTCCAGGCTGGCCTTGAACTTGCAATCCTTCTACTTCAGCCTCTAGAATACTGGGATTGTGGTAGGTATGTGCAACCCTGCCTGGCTGGAGCCAGTAATTTCTAATGAATAGAAATTCATTGGTTTAGTGTTGTGAAAACTGATCTAAAGATACCCCGTCTGTATTGACCCTCTTCTTGCAGAAGTATAACATAGCAGAAAGGTAAAAAGGAATGAGAAGTCTGGGCTTCCCTTTATACCAGGATTAACCCTTCAGAGCCCTGTGCCCCAAAAGGCCTGTCTCCTAATACCGTTACTACACCAAGTACATGAGGGAATAAATACTGACAACAGAGTAGAATCCTCTGTTGTTATGTCGAGTCCTTAGTCACTCAGCCCACATGGATTCTGTGAAAAGTTATGGGTTTGGTAGAGGAGGTCATGGTGATTATTAGTTATAATCCCTGCCCTGAGTTGAATAGAGCCAAAGTATGTCTAAAAACTACATGCAGGGCTGGGCAGATGGCTTAGTGGTTAAGCACTTGCCTGTGAAGCCTAAGGGCCCTGGTTCAAGGCTCCATTCCCCAGGAACAACGTTAGCCAGATGCACAAGGGTGCTCACGTGTCTGGTGTTTGTTTGCAGTGGTTGGAGGCCCTGGCGTGCCCATTCTCTCTCCCTCTCCGTATCTGCCTCTTTCTCTCTGTCACTCTCAAATAAATAAATAAAAGTAACAAAAAATTAAAAAGTACATGCAATTGGGGCTGGAGAGATGGCTTAGCGGTTAAGCGCTTGCCTGTGAAGCCTAAGGACCCGGGTTCGAGGCTCAATTCCCCAGGACCCACGTTAGCCAGATGCACAAGGGGGCGCACACATCTGGAGTTCGTTTACAGAGGCTGGAACCTCTGGCGCGCCCATTCTCTCTCTCTCTCTCTCTCTCTCTGCCTCCTTCTCTCTGTTGCTCTCAAATAAATAAACAAAAAAAATTAAAAAAAAAAAGTACATGCAATGCAGTAAAATTCAGTATACAATAAGTTATATAATCATTTGAGTGAAGTAATTTTAAGAACTCCTTTAGGCAAATTCCCTAGTACTTACTTCTTAATTGAGCTTGGCTCCTAAAAAGTGTGTTTTCTTTGCTAAAGAAAATTCTATTTTGTATCTTTATTGGATGGATTGGGTGACCTTTTATGGCCTTTACTTAATCAGCCTTCCAAGAAAAGATGGCCCATGGACTAGGCAGTTCTTGTCAAGATGCATAGATGGGGCCACAGTGAGGATCTGTACGCATCCAACAGGCACGCTCTTGTCTGTGCTTTGTTGAGAGGGCAGGGTCTTACATCAGCCCAGGCTGACCTGGAACTCAATCTGTAGCCCATGTTGGCCTCTTAATCACAGCAATCCTCCTGCCTCAGCAAATATCACTTTCCCCCCCTATATTGTTACAGCTACTTATTTCTCAACCCAAATTATGAGAAGCTATGTAGGATTCCTATGAGAACATGGTGGAAAAGTCGATGTTTATATGGATTTACAGTGGCTTGTGCTTCTTTATGTGGTCACTCTGCTGTAATCTAGGATAAAAATTCTATTTTTATGGAAACAATACGATCCATAGCAGGCTATCTATGGCCAATGTTTCATACAAACTACTTGTTGTGTGGGTATGCCAACACCATCTTGCCTAGAAAATTTTCTTTCCTCATAGGAAAAAAAAAAAAAACAAAAAAAGTGATTCTTTTACTTTCAAAACATTTTGTGCCTTTTGGGTTGGAGAGATGGCTTAGCAGTTAAGGTGCTTGCCTGCAAAGCCTAAGGACCCAGATTTGATTCTTCAAATCCCATATAAGCCAGATGCATATGGTGGTGGCTAGAGGCCCTGGCACACCCATTCTCTCTCTCTTTCTCTGTCTCTAATAAACAAAAATAAACCTTAAAAATTGTGCTTTTTAAAGTTTTCTTTGGAACTGGTTATAATATTTGCACGTGGCTAAGTACCATTATTTTGACACTTAGCAAAATGGTAGTCCAGGCTCGTTACAGAATGATTGCAATGGATACTAAGACTATCCCAGTAGGAGACAGAGGTCAAGCTCAACTCCAAATGCAGTACAGACAGGTAGGGATTAACAGCTCAAAAACAAAATGTTCACTGAGTGGAGATTACTCAGAGAAGACATTAAGGATAGGGGAAAGACTTACTGAATCTGTGTAATAGGATTTTTGCTGAAAGTAGGCCTTGGTGAGCAGAGATCCCAGGTGAATCTCTCTGAACTGCCTTAGCAGTTTTCCTCCTAATATTTGACAATGCAGGTCTAGCAAGTGTGGTAATTAAGGATACGACCTAGTCTGAAAGAGTTCAGAACAGCGTGCCTCAGATTTGCTCAAGTAGAAAGTCTCCATCACCTGATTCTCTCATAATATGTAAAATTAAAAAAAAAAGGGGGTTGCCAGGCGTGGTGGCACACTCCTTTAATCCCAGCACTCAGGAGGCAGAGGTAGGAGGATCACTGTGAATTCGAAGCCACCCTGAGACTACATAGAGAATTCCAGGTCAGCCTGAGCTGAAGTGAGACCCTACCTTGCAAAACCAAAAAAAAAAAAAAAAAAAAAAAAAGGGGGGGGGTTAAAGGGATGGATCAGTGGTTAAAGATGGTTGCTTGCAAAGCCTGGTGGCCTGGGTTTGAATTCCAAGTACTCATGTAAAACAAGGGGCACAAAGTGGTACATGAATCCAGAGTTTGGTTCCAGTGGCAGGAGGCCCTGGACTGCCTAGTCACATTCTCTCTCTCTTTGCTTTCAAATACATAAAAACTTTTCTTTTCGAGGAAAGGTCTCACTTGGAACTGACTTTTTAGCCTAGGATGGCCTCCAACTCGTAACAGTTTTCTCTCAGCCTCTGGAGTGCTGAGATTAAAGAAGCGAGCCACCATGCCTCCAGCCACTGCAATTGAACTCCTGACACATGTGCAATCTTGTGTGCATGTGTGACCTTGTGCACTTGTGTCATCTTGTGCCTCTGGCTTATGTGGGATCTGGAGAGTCGAACATGAGTCCTTAGGCTTTGCAGGGAAGTACCTTAACCTCTAAGTCATCTCTCCAGCTTTGAAAATTACCTTTTACCAAACACATCTAGGACATATATTGACTCAATTATTTTTCTAAACAATATTTTATGTATTTATTTGCAAGCAGAGAGAGAGAAAGAGAGAAGAGAGACAGAGAGGGTCTCCACCCACTGCAAAGAGACTCCAGATGCATGTGCCACTTTGTGAATCTGGATTTATGTGGGTATTGGAGAATCAAACTCGGGTCATTAGGCTTTGCAGGCAAGTGCCTTAACCACTAAGCCATCTCTCCAGCCCTAAATTATCTTTCTAACATCCTTGAATTCTTAGTACTATGAAGAAGAATGGTTACACAGTTATTATATCAAAATATTAAAATATCCAACGATATATCTTATAAACAATAAAGTAGCTAGGGTAGCATATAATTTTTCCATCCTGTGGCCATGAAACTTAATAAAATTAATTTCAGTTGAAGGAAGAAAATAAAAAGAGAAGGTGGTATGTGTAGCCCATGTATGGAACTGACATTTATATAAAATGAACATCTCAGGGAACAGGCACTCTAAAATGTTGATTATGTTATTTCCATTTGGTAAGAAAATAAGTTACCATGGGAATAGTGAGCATATATAGTATTTCCCTTCCACATTAAAGCAGCTTCTAAAAGGAACACAGTTAGTGAACGTTTGTTCTTGACATGGTTTGAACGAGGAAATGAATCATAGGGAATATAGCAGTTTAGTTTAGAGTCATTGTATTAGTACAGCTATTTTTAAAATATTATTCATTTATTTTCAAGGAGAGAGAGAGAGAATGAATATGGTGCACCAGGGCTTCTTGCCATTGCTAACTACAGATGCATATGACACTTTGTGCATCTGACTTTTTGTGGGTACTTGGGAATAGAACCTGGCCACCAGGCTTTGATAGCAAGCATCTTATGCTGGGCCATCTCTCCAGCCCCCACTTTTTTTTTATTTTTTGAAGGTAGGGTTTCACTCTAGTCCAGGCTGACCTGGAATTCACTATGTAGTCTCAGGGTAGCCTTGAACTCATGGTGATCCTCCTACTTCTGCCTCCTGAATGCTGGGATTAAAGGCGTGCACTACCACGCCAGCCACTTTTTTTGATTTTTGAGGTAGAGTCTTGCTCTAGCCCAGGCTGACCTGAAATTCACTATGTATTCTCAGTGTGACCTTGAACTCACAACTATCCTCCTAGCTCTGTCTCCCAAGTGCTGGGATTAAATGTGTGTGCTACCACACTTAGCAGCCACCTCATGGTCCCAGAATCTCCACTGGGTCTCCACTGCACTCCTCCGTTCATCCTCATGGCTCCATGGGGTCTCTATGCAAGCACCCAACAAACTTGCTTCACACGGACTATGGCCATTTCCAAAACACAAGACTGTGTTGCAAACTCAATGACCCTCTCTTTCCTGCATTTCTTATATTCCACAATACCAGGTAGAGTGCCAATTTGTTAATCTAGGGGGGAATAAAGCAGACTTTTAAGAACAGGACACTCCTTGAGCACTCAGGCCCCTTCAAAAGAGTCTACATTCTTCCCATTGTCCCAGTGCAGGTCAACTGGCCCAATCTTGAAAGGTTGTAATCTCTCAGTTTCAGCTGAATGGGCAGCAGTTCACCCAAAGATTTTTCTTTCTGTGCCATATTCCTGTGCTCACTCCAGTTCTTTTCTACGCAAAGCAACCCTGCACAACTTCTCAGGACATGGGCATAACAGCAAGCTTCTCACACAAACTGCTAGCCCAGTCCAAGCAAAGCTCTTTCTCACCCTCATAAGCCAAACCTCACAGTCCATAGTTCTTATTGCATTCAGGTCTTTCAACTCTGACCAGAATAGTCCATCAAGCTGTACTTACAGCAGTGCAAGGCATCTCTTAGGCCAATTCAAATTCTTCCATATTTCTCTTGAAAACCAGTTCCAAAAGGCCAAAGCCGCACAGTCAGGTGTCTAGTAGCAAATGACACCACTTCTCAGTACCACTTTACTGTTGCAGTCAGGTTTGCATTGCTGGTAGAAATCACTCAACCAAGAGCAGCTTGTGGGAAAAAAGAGGTTTATTTTGGACTCAAGAGGGAAGCTCCATGATGGCAGGGAAAACAATGGCATGAGCAGTGGGTGGATAACACCCCCTGGCCAACATAAGTTGGACAATAGCGACAGGAGAGTGTATCAAACAGTAGCAAGGGGACATTGACTATAACACCTATAAGCCCACCCCCAACAATAACACTGCCTCCAGGAGGCATTAATTCCCAAATCTCCATTAGCTGGGAACCTAGCATTCAGAACACCTAAGTTTATGGGGGACACCTGAATCAAACCACCACAGTAGGTTTTGGAATATCAGGTTTTTGGGTGGCTTTCCACAATATGCTAGGTACATTCATATAGGCTAATCTATTAAAAACTTAAAAAATATGTTATTTTTTTCTTTATTTATTTGAGAGAAAATGGGGCATGCCAGGGCCTCCAGCCACTGCAAACAAACTCGAGACACATGGAATCACCTTGTGCATCTGGTTTATGTAGGTCCTGGGGAATCAAACCTGGCTTCTTTGGCTTGTGCAGGCAAGTGCCTTAACCACTAAGCCATCTCTCCAGCCATATTAAAAACATTTTTTTAAAAACTTTTTTTGTTTATTTTTATCTATTTATTTGACAGCAAGAGCGAGAGCGAGAGGGAGAGAGAATGGGCGCACCAGGGCCTCCAGCCACTGCAAACGAACTCCAGATGTGTGTGCCCTCTTGTGCATCTGTCTAACGTGAGTCCTGGGGAATTGAGCCTTGAACTGGAGTCCTTGGGCTTCATAGGCAAGTGCCACCATCTCTCCAGCCCCCCCATATTAAAAACGTTTTGACAAAAATGTTGGTTCCTAATCAGAAGATGGAAAATGTGGGATAGAGAAAAGGAGATTGAGTTTCCTGAAAGTTCCCCAAACCCGGGGTTCCTTCTTTCAAGGGCTCAGTTACTCATTGCTTATTTCCCCATGCCCTTTGGGCATGCGGGGTCATAGGTTTTGAAGACTGGCCTGGCTGAAGCCAGTTTCTGCCTCTTATCCTCCTTGGGCACATCTCCCCCTCCCCAGCTTCACTTTCCCATCTGTCGGCAGCACACGGCTGTACTCACTCCTCCAGGTCTCCTTTATGTTAGGTCCAAAGCCATCACTCATCTCAGCCAGGGAACATATTGATCCGGGGTAAGTAAGTAACTATTAATTTTATGGTTTTGGCTCTAATGTACCTTTGGGGATAAGGATGGATTGCTGAAAGCAGGGCTTCTCTGTTGTTCTGTAGCTCTGCAGAGGACTGGTTAAATATTTACAAGTAAATGCAAAGCCTAGAGACCCACAGCGGAGTGGTGTGGTGGAAGGAGAGACTGCACTAGAAATCAGCATTAGACATGTAGTTCCAGCTCTGCCACCAGTGAGCTGTGGGGCTTGGTAAATGTCAAAGGAAACCCAGAGGCTAAACTGGGGAAAAGAGATTGTAGTCAGGGTGACTGCAGGAAGGGGAAAGAGAAGTCTCTAAGAACAGGGTTTATTGACAATACAGCATGGACAAGTAATACTGAGTAGTGGGTTATGGGCAGACCATTAATAAGTATCTAGAAAAGGGGATTCCAGCTCAGTTGACCTCATAGGATGCTGATGAAGGAAGACAGACTGGTTGGACCTTCTCATGGGATGTTGGAGGAGAAAGATCCTGCTCAGTTATTGAGGGTGGTTGAGTATGGCAAGATGGAGAGGTGCTTCTTGCTAAACTGATTTAGCAGAATTCTCTGTGAAAACTGTACCCTTTCCCCTTAAATATTGTATTTATTTATTTAGTTGAGAGATGGAAAAAGAGAAAGAGATAGATAGATAGAGAGAGAGAGAGAGAGAGAGAGAGAGAGGCAGATAGAGAGAGAGAATGGGCATGCCATGGCCTCCAGCCACTGCAGATGAACTCCAGACACATGCTCCACCTTGTGCATTTGGCTTATGTGGGCACTGGGGAATTGAACTTGGGTCCTTAGGCTCCGCAGGTAAGCACCTGTAAGTAGACAGCTTCAGGTTCACTTTGAAGAACTTCCAAACCAGGCACAGTTATGGAGGAAGGGATATTTATTGAAGCTTTCAGATCTAGGGGAAGTTCCACAATGGTAGAAGAAGCTGGCCTGCTTTCACAGGTCCAAGGAGAGAGAGAGAGAGAGAGAGAGAGAGAGAGAGAGAGAGAGAGAGAGGACAAGCCAAAAGCCAAAAGCCACACAGCACGCCTCAGGAACTCCAGGAGGAACTCAGATGCTTTGCATATGTTTAGATTGGAATCTCAAACTCACCACCAAACCTTAAGGTCCACCCAGTGACACCTCCTCCAGCCAGGTCCAAAGTATCAACTAATAAAACAATGAATATATTGGGGCCATCTATTCCAACTACCACAATGCCTTAACTGCTAAGCCATCTCTCCAGCCCTAAAATTGCACTTTATAAAGGAAGTACATAGATATGTTTAGGAGAAAGTTTGGCAACCTGGACAAAGTTTTGTCAAAGAATCTTTGTCAGTAAACCACCGGCATTGCTTCCACAAATTAAAATGCTAGAAGATTCCTTTGGCACATTTTTCTTTTCTTTTTTTATTTATTTGAGAGAGAGAAAGAGGGAGGGAGGGAGAGAGAGAGAGAGAGAGAGAGAGAGAGAGAGAGAGAATTGGCATGCCAAGGCCTTCAGCTGCTGCAAATGAACTCCAGACACATGTGCCATCTTGTGCATCTGGCTTATGTGGGTCCTGGGGAATGGAACCTTTGTCCTTCGGCTTTGCAGGCAAGAGCCTTAACCTGCAAGCCATCTCTCTAGCCCCCTTCCTTCCTTTCTTCCTTCTTTTTTTCTTTCTTTCTTTTTTAACTTTTTTTATTGACAACTTCCACACATACAATGAATCATAACCATAGTCCCCTCCTACCACCCCACCTTTTCTCCATTCTGAATTCTCCTTCCACTGAATCCTTCTTTCCAACAAGTCTCTCTCTTCTACTTTGATGTCATTATTTTTTCTCTCCTGTCATGCAGGTCTTGTGTAGGTAGCATCAGCCCTATGAGGTCATGAATGCCACAGCCTCTTTGCATGACATATTTCCTGATAAATTTTGAGCAGGCTCCAGATGCAAGAACAGGAAAAAACATTAACCACATAAGCCAAAGTCTTTGCTATCCAGTATTTTTTTTTAGCTTCTTATTATGCACTTAATAAAAGGAATTAATACAGTTGGGCTTGTGAATGATGTTTACATAGTTGAGAATTAAGGGGAATGAAATTGCGTACCTCCTAGGTGCATCTTGAATAGGTGACTTTGTAAAGAGAAATCTATATATAAACTTTTTTGTTACAGGCAATATTGGTCCATGTGCTACACAACACTAACAGCATACATTTAATCTTTCAAAATCATCATTTAAATGGCAAAAGACCAAAAATAAAATTTGAATCAATTGATTATTTTTCAAAATATTGAGTAAGTGATTTTTCATTTCTGTTTTATTTTATTTCTGTCACAGACCTTGCCAGGGAGACTGTCCCTTCTGTTTTTGCCCTAATTTTTCCTGTCCATGGGTTACCTTGACCCTGGATGCAAGTGTATTCCACCACCCACACACTAAATGGTCTCCAGTGGCTCCTCTCCAGAGTGTCCATGGTCTGTGCCGCCTCTCACATAGGCAGAAGACCAGGAATTGAGTCTGTAAGCTGTGCTTTATTCTGAGAGCCACCAATATGAAAAGACAGTGGTTAACATCCCAAAGATCTGTCTTGTCTCATGTCTCAACATCTCACAGATCTGTCTTGTCTGATCTTTCTCTCGTTAACACTTTTTAGGGAACCAGAATAATTGCAACATTCATAGTTCAGTCTTATCCTTCCAGGCACGTTCGGTCTTCAAAGTTTATTCTTCTCCTGGCTAGGTGGCTTGGAGATAGTTCACATGCCTCTGTAGGAGGGGAGGAGTTTTCCCTTTCCTCAGTATGGCTTTTCTGTGCAGCCAGAGAAGGTTTCTATCCAAGGCTATTGTGCTCTGCTTTCTTCCTGAGCCTCCCTTTGGGTGGCAACTAAAACTGACTCAGAACAAGGAAACCATTAGCAGTGTGCTGAGCTGCCTCCAAGTTAGGCAGGCAGATTTCTGTCTACAAGTTGAAGTCCAAATGTGCTCTCAGAATAAAGAATATGAAGTGACCCTACCTGCGGTTATTATGAAGATGCAGTGTAAGGTCCTCTGCACAGCTGACTCGGTCCTCCAGGCCCTTGCACACTGCCTCCTGAGCCCCATGATTGTCCTTTTTGCTCTTATATTTTGTTTCATACCCATGGTTCCCGATAGATCTCCCACATACAACCCACACAGTTATGTCGTTTAGGTGTCTGATCTATGAAAGCTGGCCTCCTAGTCTGCCTGTCCTGTGCTCCATCCTTTAGGCTTCTCTCTGACTTTTCCACCTCAAGTCCTCATAAGCCTTCTCTCACACTTGAGTCCCTGCTCTCATGGCTCTGACTTTTCCTGACCGGGTTGTGAGACTGCTCTGCCTTCTGGCAGAGGGAGCAGACAGGGAGTCAGGAAAAGGTAGTGGGGCTTTGAGAAATGCACTCTCCAAGTTGCTGAGCGTTGCGAGAAGGCTTAGGGAGGAAGCAGGCTGGAGTTATGAGCAGTGGCCAGACCCTGAAAAACTCGATGATTGTGGTCCCATTTCTGAATTAGTTTTCCTCTTGTTACTAGAAATTGTTTGGCTATGTTGTTATAGATAACAATGAGCCAATTAATAAATCCATTTTTTTGTCTTTCTGTTAGAAGAGCTAAGAGAATGACTTGCTTCTTAATTTGGGAAAAAAATCGGCTAACAAAGGGAGTGGTTGTAAACAATAGAATTAATTATCTCTCCTAGGACTATTATTTGGTATCTATTTAAGGTTACTAGATTCTATTTTAATTACTCTGTGCTGTGGCTCATTTGCATATATTTGCATATCTGTCTGCAAAGCATTTAAGGGATCTAAGATTACTTCAGTTTATTGCAAATCATGTCTTTAGAGCCCAGCATCACTGAAGTTGGAGGTAGTGTTTAAAATAGCTCAGATGGGCTTGCCAGGTAGCTCAGTTGGCAGAGTGCTTGCCTAGCACACATAAAGTCCTTAAGTCTGGGGTTTTATGGCCAGCATGCATAAACTGAATGTGGTAGTGAGTGTTCATCCCAGCACTTGGGAGGTAGAGAGAGGAGGATTCAAAGTTGAAGGTCATCCCCAGCTACATATTATGTTGGGTTTTAGGCCAGTTTGGGATAAGTGAAACCTAAAGACAGGGAGGGAGGGAGAGAGAGAGAGAGTGAGTGGGGGAGAGGGGAACGAGCCATGGACAAAGATGTGGGCACAGAGTTAAGGGTTCTCTTCCTAGTAGGCAGAGCCTAGAGAAGAGGCCAGGATCCTGAGCAAGAGGGACTCTATCCATCCAGAGCCTACAGCAAACCAAGCACTCTGAATGGCCCAACCCTCAGGGTCTTGTCTAATGGGACAGCCTCATGGATGGAATCAGGTGATAGCGGTCACAGTAGCACTGAGGCAGCTGTTTTCTCCCACTGAAGGAACGAGCTGCCTCTCAGGTCTCACTAGGGACTGTTACTTCATGTCAAGGCTCAGGTTGGTCTTCAAGAGCCTGTAAACTGGAGCATTGCAGGAAGTGTGTGTGAGGCCGCAGAAGCTCTTCTTTGTGAAACTGAAAGCAATCATGAAGAATCTGGTAGAAACGAAGCATCCCATCAGGATTTCTTAGTGTTAATGTGGTTTAAGAATTATTATTATTATTATTATTATTATTATTATTATTATTTTTAACAGTGAAGGGACAAGTCCAACTTTTATGGAATGGGCTTAGGTTCTCTACAGAAAGATAGTTGAGATAGATGCAGAGGTAACTTGTGTGTTTGAAGTATAGGAAAAACTTTAACGAGTATTCTTTATGCTGTACCCTGTAGAATGCCTCTGCTCTTCTTTGGTGTTGAACTATTTATATTAGTTGTAGTTATATAACAATGTATATAGTTCTTACTCATAAACATGCATACAAAAGTAGTCTGTCTACTGGAGAGACAATTGATTTTCCTTCTTACCCCAAAGAGGCCGATTCACATCTACTTGTAACTCCTGTTCAGCATCGTCCTAGCCTCCTTATGTGATGTTCTTTTAATTTTCTTTTGATTCTTCTGCTGGTTCTCTCATTGATAAAAACATGAAATCAATCTCTGATATATCTCTATTTTATATGAAAGTCATGAATGTCATGAATTTATTTTGGTAATAATAACACATCATCCTTTAATGCAGGTAGTAAAATTTTGAAGGATGATTAGAAATTTTTCTTATAAGGAGTATTTTTTTAAAAATCATTTTAAATTAGGATACAAAATAATAGGTCTCATTGTGGCATTTTCTTACATAATTTTAAAAATATTTTATTTTATTTTTTTGAGAGTGAGAGAAAAAGAGGCAGATAGAGAGAGAAAGAGAGACAGAGAGATCGTGGACACACCAGGGCCTCCAGCCACTGCAAACGAACTCCAGATGTATGTGCCACCTTGTGCATCTGGCTTACATGGGTCCTGGGGAATCGAACCTAGGACCTTTGGCTTTGCAGGCAAATGCCTTGACTGCTAAGCCATCTCTCCAGACCCTACTTATTTTTCTCTTAACATGTTATTGAAAACTTCTGTAAGTATAGACAATATACCATGGTCATGATTCCCTCCAATGACCCCTATTTTCCCCTCCCCAATCCCCCCTCTACTGAACTTTCCAGTTAGACTCTGTTCTATTTTGGAATCACTTTTCCCCTCCTGTTATGCAGGTCTTGAGCAGGTAGTGTTAGCCACTGTGAGGTCATGAATATCAAGGCTACTGTATGTCTGGAAGACAGCATTGTAAGCACTGGTCCCTACCTTGGGCACTTACATTCTTTCTGCCACTTTTTCTGCCATGGTCTCTGAGCCTTGCAGGAGATGTCTCACTTAGTGCTAAGTACTGCACTGTCATTTCTTAGCATTTTGGTGAGTTTTGAGACACCCAATGGTGACTGCCATCTGAAAAGAGAAGCGTCTCTTACCAAAAGTGAAGTGGTATTAACATATGGGCATGAACATAAGAATTTAGAGGGCAGTTTGGTGGCATAATAAATCCATTTAACCAAACAACAGTAGTAGTTTCCCCCCTAGGGCTTACGACCTTCCTAGTCATAGGCTTTTGACTAGGTTTCCAATACCAAGCATGAATTCCTTCTGGTGGAGCAGGCCTCCACTCCAATCAGAGAGCAGTTGGTTTTCCTCATAACAGACATGTGACCATTGTACCAGTTGGCACATTTGGACTGAGAGGCTTTTGGGGTCCACTTCTGGGGAAGACCATTGGTAACTTTTCTCCTCCAAAAGGCTGCTATGAGTTCATGAGTGCAACTGGATGTCATGACCAAATGACAGAGTTGCACAGCACTCTTCCCCATCCTCCAACGCTTACAGTTTCTGCAATAATGTATCCTGAGCATTGAATCCAGTGATTTTGTAATAGCCTGTCCTTTTCTTGAAGCAGGGTCTCACTCTAGCCCACGCTACTCACTCTGTAGCCCAGGCTGGCCTTGAACTTCTTGCAGTCCTCCTATCCCAAATCCCTGTGTGCTGGGATTAAGGGCATGAGCCCTTACACCTGGCTTTCATAGCCTTTGTTGTAGTTTAGGTATAAAGCACTCCCCCACAGAAAATATTTATGTGTTTAAGGCTTAGATCTCAGCAGGTAGAGATAACTATTGAGTGGAGTAGGAGGACTCTGACATGAACAATGGACAATTCATAATTTGATGGCATTACTGAAATGTGATGGAAACTTTAGGAGATGAGGATTCTTAAAAAAAAAAGAAAGTCATTGAGGGTATGGCCTTGGGGATTTTATGTTGTCTGAGCCTCTACTCTCTGTCTCTCTCTGCTTCCTGGTCACTATAAAGTGAGCTATTCTTCTCCACCATGCCCCTGCTGCTATGATGTTCTGCCTCACGACAGGTCCATACCATGGAGCAAACCAAGAATGGACCAAAATCTCTAAAACTATGAGCCAAAATAATTTTTTTTCTTTTAAATTATTTCATGTTTTGTGGGAGCAATGAAAAATCTGGTTAACCCAGCCTCTGTTTCTCTGAAGAGTAAATAAAAGAGGTTATTACTTTTGTATTCCAATACCAAAAAAAAAAAAAGAGATTCATTTCCATGTCTTTCATTGGCAATATTGATAACGTTGGATTCCTCCCCCCCTCGAAATCCCCACATCTGTGAAACTTCTTAGCCTTCTCTATTTCCCTTAAGTCTAGGTATTTGAAGGGCACAAAAAAGGTTCCAGATCACTTCCTGAGAAAGATCTGTGGGCACTGGTTTCACATATTCACCTCATTCTTTAATAGTGAGCCTATCACCATGGTAGAGCATTACAAGCAGCTTCTAGAATTTTCCAAGCAAATGCTGCATTAAATTCTGCTTAGGACGTCATACTCTCACCTTTGTCTTCTTAAATAGTTTTTCTCAAAGTGGTTGCTTCTAGACTAAAAGTGTGCCCTTGGAATTCTATCTCAGTTGTCCAGTCTGGTTTCATGAGTGTGTGAGTAATGGTGAGTTGGGTTCCAAAATGTGTTTATGAGTTGATTAATTGAACTATCTGCAGTGAAGGGTCCCTGGTTTGGCTCTTTGCACAGGCTCCAAAGTTGTTTTTAACTTGTAGTGCAAGGATTAGAGTAAGTCTTGAGGGAAGGAAGAAGGAAAAGTAGACCCCACCTGCTGATGATAACACTAAGAACTGTGAGTAACTAATTTAGGTAATCAGTAAGCAGAAAAAAGGAGACTAAAATTCTTTGTAGGGTATGTTAAATGAGATGTATCAGAGACCACTGGTTTGAAATGAGTCCCTGAAAGAGGCCCCAAAGACCAAACCAAAATGGGTCTGGTTATGTTGCAGTTCCAGGCCACCAAGCTGAGACTAAGATGTTTATCTTATCTGAGAGGTCAGAAAAAAGATAATAACTGGATCCTCAAAATAATCCACTCTTGCTGGCACAATGAAGAGGTCTTCTTGTTTTAACCCTTAAACAAAAGTAACTTACAGTAAATTGATATCCACCAATCAGCTGTTTCCCTGGAGTTCTATTTCTTTGTTTCCAACTTGGGAAATTCAGTTTTGTAATTGATCTGTGGGAGCAGTGAGTTTTATTTTGTAAGAGGAAGCTGTCCAGATTCAAGAATCACAAATAAGAGCCAATTAGTTGTGTCATTAAGTTTGTTATGATTTTATCTTTTGATAGGTATAATGTATAACTCTTTCATAAGGAATAGGCCAATATTTTTCTCTGGGCATAAGAACTTAATATGAATAGCAAGGGTATTGGCAAATATTTAGTCTTTTGGTCTGCTTTGGTCAGGCTTTCAGTGGGTGAAATGTGTCCACGACAGTGACATTTTACTTGTAGAAAATTAACCTCAGCAAGGCTAAGTTTCTTTTTTCATTGAACCACTTCTTTGTGGCTTTTACAATGATGTGGAGCTACTTAAGAAATGAAGTTTCTGGCATTTACAAAAAAGTTCATTATTTCTGATCCACTTTTTTTTTTTTTTTTTTAAATTTTTCGAGGTAGGGTTTCACTCTGGTCCAGGCTGACCTGGAATTCACTATGTAGTCTCAGGGTGGCCTCAAACTCACTGGGATCCTCCTACCTCTGCCTCCAGAGTGCTGTGATTAAAGGCATGCACCACCATATCTGGCTTCTGATACACTTTTTAAAAAATTCATTTATTTGTTTATTTGCAAGGGGAGGGAGGGAGGGAGAGAGGGAGAGAGAGAATGTGCACACCAGGGTCTCCAGCCCCTGCAAATGAACTCCAGATGCATGTGCCACTTTGTGCATCTAGCTTTATGTGGGTCCTGGGGAATCAAACTTGGGTGGTTAGGCTTTGCAGGCAAGCGTCTCCATGGCTGAGCCATCTCTCCAGCCCTTTGAACCTCTTTGGATAAGGTGTAGTAGGCTGAATAACCCACCCCTCAAAGAGCTTCATGTTCTAACCACTAAAACTATAACCGTGCCTGTGTTGTTCTGAGTTTTCCAGAGCAGCAGAGCCAAGAGAATGCATATATAGGATGGGATTTGCTAAATTAGCTCACAAGATTGGAGGGTGAATAGTCTCCCTGGAGAGCTGGGAAGACCAGATGCCAAGTTCAGAAGCTGGAAGCCTCGGCATAGGAGGGACTCAGAATGCAGCCCACGTTTTAGGTGGGAAGCCTGGGAACTTCCTAACAGCATTTGATGTGAATCCATATTGCAGACAAAAAACCAGCCAAGTCTGATGTCTGCAGGTGATGGCAACAGCTAAAACCATGAGCTTGCTAAGGCAGCATGGGGTTTCCACTTTCTTCAGTTGTGTTCATTCTAGGCTGCCAGACTGTTCCACCACACTGCCCTCATACAGACAGGGTCTTTCCTCCTTAATAACACACATGCCAATTTGTCTCTTGAAACAGTCTCACAGGCACACCAAAAGCTTTGTAAACTTCCTAGGTGTCTCTCAATCCAGTCAGACTGACAACAAGGTTAACCATCATGATGCTACTTGGCATGGCAAAAGGAATTTTGCAATTGTGACAGTGTCTTGAAATGAGATTGTCCTGGCTTGTTGAGGCAGACTCAGTATAATTATAGGGCTTGTATAACATATAGGAAAGGAGAAGGTGATGTCATAATGGAAGTAGAGTGCAGTGATACACTTTGGGGGTGGAAAAGGTATGACAAGACAAAGAGCTCAGAGAGCCTGGAGGAGCCTTTCTCAGAGCTTCTAGAAGGGACTGTTTTGCTCCCTCCCTCTCTCTCTCTCTCTCTCATATGTATGTATATGTATATATATATATTTTCTGAGGTAGGGTCTCACTCTAAACCAGGCTGACCTAGAATTCACTACATAGTCTCAGGGTGGCCTCAAACTCATGGTGATCCTCCTATCTCTTCTACCTCTTGATTTTAACCTATTGTTAAGACTTGAATATGGAATGCCCTCCTCCCCACCCCATGCAGGCTCATGTATTTGAACCTTTGGTCCTTAGTTGGTGGTGCTGCTTATGTGAGGTTAGGGAAGTATGGTTTAGCTGGCAGAAATGGGTCATGAGGCTGGGAGACAGCTGGAAGGTGATAGCTACTTGTGATTATGGCCCGAGCTCGCAGATTCCAGACCCATCAAGATGTGAGACCTGCAGCCTCACGCTCCTGCCACCCTGTTCTGAGCTGTTCTAGCCAGCACGTCTTCCCCAGCACGTGGATGGCATACTACCTGGAAATGAGCCAAAAGAAGCCCGTCCTTCTTTCTCTTGCTTCTGCCAAACACTGGGTCACAGAAGCCAGAAAACCAACAAATACACTTACCAAAACTCTTTTTAGATTTCTGACCTCTAGAAATGCAAGAGAAAAACATGTACTTTTTTTTATGTCATTAAACACATGGCAATTTGTCATAGTTTCTATGAAAAGTTATTATGCTAACAAAAACTTTGTGCTTTTATAAATCTTCTCTGTAAAATTCCAGAGATAGCTTAGGTTCAAGAGCTGTCATGAAGCCGGGCGTGGTGGCGCACGCCTTTAATCCCAGCGCTCGGGAGGCAGAGGTAGGAGGATCGCCGTGAGTTCAAGGCCACTCTGAGACTCCATAGTGAATTCCAGGTCAGCCTGGGCTAGAGTGAGACCCTACCTCAAAAAACCAAAAAAACCAAAACAAACAAACAAAAAAGAGCTGTCATGAAATCTTTTCCCTCTGTCTTAGGCACTCCTCTTGAGAAGACAAAAATCAAAACTGATTTCAAATGAAATTTGGTAGTTTACAGAGAACAAAACTCACAGATGCTGGAGCATAGCAAGAAAGTTTTATTTGGACTACTTATTAATCAAAGCAGCAATGGAATAAATTGAACTCAATGCACAAGAAATTATCACGACTTAATTCTTTTTTATTTATTTATTTGAGAGTGACGGACAGAGAGAGAAAGAGGGAGGGAGAGAGAAAGAGAGAGATAGAGAGAGAGAGAATGGGCGCACTAGGGCCTCCAGCACGCGTGTGCCCCCTTGTGCATCTGGCTAACGTGGGTCCTTGGGAATTGAGCCTGGAACAGGGGTCGTTAGGCTTCACAGGCAAGCGCTTAACCAACTAAGCTATCTCTCCAGCCCATGACTTAATTCTTATGGTGATTTTTTTTTTTTTTTTTTGAGGTAGGGTCTCGCTCTAGCTCAGGCTGACCTGGAATTCACTCTATAGTCTCAGGATGGCCTCAAACTGTTGGCAATTCTCCTGCCTCTGCCTCCCAAGTACTGGGATTAAAAGTGTGCACCACCACACCCAGCTTATGGTGATTTTTTTTGAAAAATGATTAAGGATATTACAAAAGCATCCCAAGCACAGTAAAATAACCTAGTGGCATACGGAGTCCCTGCTGATTACATGGAAGATAATAACCTTGAATAAAAAGATAATATCCTTGTTTAAAAATATTTTTTATTTCTTTATTTGAGAGAGATAAAGAAGCAGAGACAGGGGCTGGAGAGTTGGCTCAGCTGTAACGTACTTGTGTGCAAAGTTTAACGACTCAAGTTTGATTGCCACTACCCACATAAGGACAGATGCATAAAGTGGCCCATGCATCTGGAGTTTGTTTGTACTGGCTGGAGGCCTTGGTACACCCATTCTTTCTGTCTGTCTCTTTTCTATCTCTCTCTGCTTGCAAACAAATAAATAAAAATATTTTAAAAAAAAAGAAGAGGAGAGAGAGAGAGAGGGAGAAAGAATTGGCACACCAGGGCCTCCAGCTACTGAAAACGAACTCCAGACACATGTGCCACCCTGTGCATCTGGCTTATATGGGTTCTGGGAATTGAGCCTGGGTCCTTAGGCTTTGCAGGCAAATGCCTTAATCACTAAGACATCTCCCAGCACAACAATAACCTTTACTACCCTTTGTTATATGTAGATATAATACTATTAAGATGATTTTTAATTTTTTTAATATTTATTTTTTGAGAAGAGAGAGATAGGGATAGATAGATGATAGAGATAGATGGATAGATGTAGATAGGTAGATAGATAAAGAATGGGTGTGCCAGCCTCCTGCTCCAGCTGCATGAGCCACTTGGTACATCTGGCTTTACATGGGTACTGGGGAATTCAACCCAGGCCATCAGACTTTGCAAGCAAGTATCTTTAACCACTGAGCCACCTTTCCAGAACTATGATCATTTTTAATGGAAAGAAGACAAAACTGTGGTTTGATGTTAATATAATACTTGACCATAAATGATTCACAGAATTCTTTCATTTTGTAAATGTATGAATTCCTCATGAAAACTGAATCAACCTTGCCAAACTCTTAACACACCAATGCTTATTTTTAGGCTCATTCTTTATTCATATCATAAGGCAACAAAATAGTCATTCTCTGAATTCCTTCCACAGTTTTATTCATCCATTGAAGATTTAATCTTCACTATCTTCAATCACATTTTGAAACAAGATACTTCATTCTAGGACAAAGCTCTGCCTGTTCTCCCCACTCCATCACCTTTTATACATAGTCGTATTTCTCTGCCACTGTCGTTGGTAGTCGCCTTAATCTCCCAGATTGGCTTTAACTTTGAACGGAAACACATCACACAGAAAACAAGGTGGGGTGAGCATGGAACTGCCCAGCACGAGCATCTTAGAAGGTTGGCAGAGAACACCCGCTGGACTCCCTACAGTTTCCTATATCACTGCTGGCTCTCTTGAAATGGCAAGAATGAGTGCCTTCACTAATACCATGAGTCTTGAGTTTGTCTCTGGGCGATACTTGTCAATATTCCATTGATAGCAGCACAGGCAGGGTCAGTGCCAATGTCATCTAATGAGTAGAGACCAGAGATGTTGCTAAATGGTCTATTACACACAGGGCTGCTCTCCTCCTCTGAGAAACAAACAACTTAACATGTACAAAGCGCCAGTGGCACCCTTGTGGAGGAAATGAGCTTAATGTGGCTTCAAACAATAACCGCACGGGAACATACGACACTAAGAAGCAAGATGCATTGACAGGTGGGTCACCAGCCAAGGGATCTTTCAGTGAGGGCAAGGTGACTCACTTAGCTCAGAGCTCAGGCCCAGGCCGAGGCTCAGATGAAGGTAGGTTGCCATCCAGGGAACCAGAAAGTGCTAGATGGCTTGCTTAGCTCCCAGGGCTCAGACTCTGGCCCCAGACTGGGGCAGGTTGCCAGAGAACCAGAAGTGCCAAGTGGTGAGGCCCCTGCCTCAGTGAGCTGGCAGTCTCCCCTCCCACAATCTAGACCCTGGTAGGTCACCAGGGAGCCAGGAGGACCATGCCCAGTGAACAGTCCTGTCCCTAGCCTACCCTGTTGCTACGTTCTCCACAAGATATCAACCCTCAACACGAAACAACTATCCTAAGAAACCACGGCGAGACTGGCTCACGAAGTATGCCTAGCCCCATAGGTGGAGCCTCCAATGAGAACGACTTAAAGCAAGCTCCAGCTAAGGGCCTCCAAACCATGACTATGATATAGAGAAGAAACTTAAAGACATGAACACACACATGATGCCTGGGCTAAGTGAAAGAGTCAACTCAAAGAACTCAACAGGCAAAGAATTCAATGCCAGGAAAGCACAATATTGAATACAATGAGAAGATCAAACCAAGAATTGAAAGCAGAACTTAATAAGGCAATAAAGATGTTGATGAAAAACCAAACATAAATCAAGGATGAAGTAACTCATTTAAAATGCTCATGGGGGAAGGGGGAGCAAGGGGGCACTGGAGAGATTGCTCAGTGGTTAAGGTGCCTGCCTAAAAAGCCTAAAAACTGGGGTTGATTCCCCAGTACCCATGTAAAACCAGATGCATAGAGTGGCACATGCATCTAATTTGTTTTCAGGGGCTAGAGTCCCTGGTACACTCATTCTCTCTCTCTCTCCTTGCAAATAAATACAATTAAAAATATATATTTAAATTCTTTAAAATGCTCCCAGGAAAACCATACCAATAAAATAGATCATGGGAAAGACAAAATATTAGGACCTGAGGAAAAGACAGAGGAAATAGATCAGGAGGTCGAAATCAATGACAAGTTCAAAAAACTGTACAAGCAGAACATAAGAGAAACGTGACACCTTGTGAGACCAAATGCTCAAATCCTGAGCATGCAAGAAGAAGAAAAAATTCAGGTCAAGGGAATAGAAAAAAACTATAGAAGAAAATTTTCTAAATCTTAAGAAAGACAGTCTTATCCAGGTATAAGAGGTATATACAATGCCAAGTAGGACCAGGAAAGAAATTCCCCATGACACATTGTAGTTAAAACACTAAACCTAGAAAACAAAGGAAGAGTTCTAAAAGCAGCAAAACAGCTCCTGACTTACAAAGATGGTGGCCAACACCAGGAAGACCCAAGACACATCAAAATGACAAGAAAAGAAAGCCCAGGGCTTAGCACTGGGTGAGTCATCTCTGTCACACCCACCAGGGCTCAGGGAACATTTCAGAGGCAGTCACAGAGACAGAATAAGTGCTGGTCTCACTGCTAGTCGGAGAACCTTCTCCATGGAGATGGTAGAGACATTGAGGAGACTCAAAACTCATCAGAGTAGAAAATGAGAGGCTGTTAAGAGCTCAATTGCTACAGGAGATTTCTATCATACCCTGCAGGGCTCAGAGATCATTGTGGAGGAGGGGTAGAAAGACTGTGAGAGCTACAGGGTGCCTAAGCATGCTTTGGAGCACTGTGTCCCTGACATTAATTGACTGGTGCATTCATGACCTCAGAGTGATTACAGGTCCCCCCACAAGACCAGCATAATTCTGAGCCTATCAACATTTAAAAAACATTTTCACTATTTTTAATTTTTTAAGTGGTTAAACTCTGTTTCCCCTCACCCTCACTCCCCTTTCCCCGAAGGCTGTCTTCAGTGGGATTGTTGATGTTCACTGTCAGGTCATGAACACATCAGTCATTCTCTGTTGGGGGGCAGGGGGCTCTGCATCAGGATATTCCTACCCACACTGTGGCTGTTACCATCCTTATACCCCTCTTCTGTCAAGTTTTCTGAGCCTCAGTGGTCCTTTAGAGAACTCTGTGGCCTCTGGTTTTCTGTGCTGCTGCGTTTTGATTAGCCACATTGTCTGTCTTCGTCTTGGTAGAGCTGGTTGTCATGCTGGTAGTGAGGGCAGCATTGGTATTGCTGCTTTCTCTGCAGAGTCTCCTGGGCTCTGGCCGATGTGGTGGATATGGGACATCATGTGGTGGGCAGTTGGCTATTTTTGTATGTTCTGTTGGTAGATCTTGGATCTCCTTATTAATAACTCTATCTGTAAAATAAGATTCTCCAACCATGAGTGGGAACAGCTTGGGTTAAAGGGGATACGTGCAGTTATTTGAGAGACTTTTTGGTATCTCTGCTCACTCTTGATACCCAGAGCGCAGTGGGAGATTTTCTCTGGAGTCTCTGTTTCCTGTCCATGGGATTCTGACTTGGTCCCCAGGACCAGGTATGAGTTCTTCACCCCTTAGCTGGTTTCATGTACAGTTATAGAGTAGTTGGTTACCCACATGGGCTGTTTGCACAGGTGTGTATTTCTGGCCTGGCTAGTTGACTTACCATCAACATTTCGACATGGAAGACAGAGGAAGACAAACAGAATGCGACAACAAAACAGAGGGAGGATTACCTTAAAAATGAAAGGTTCTGCCAGGCATGGTGGCTCATGCCTTTAATTCCAGCACTTGGGAGGCAGAGGTAGGAGGATTGCTGTGAGTTCGAGGCCAGCCTGAGAATACAGAGTGAATTTCAGGTGAGCCTGGTAGGACTAAAGGTGTGCGCACCATATAATTTTATTTTTTATTTTTACTTATTTTTTTTTGAGAGAGAAATACAGAAATAGGCAGGGGGGAGAGAGAGAGAGAGAATGGGCATGCCAGGGCCTCCAGCCACTGCAAACGAACTCCAACTCCAGATGCGTGCGCCCCCTTGTGCATCTGGCTTACATGGACTTGGGGAGTCGAACCTGGATCTTTTGGCTTTGCAGGCAAGTGCCTTAACCACTAATCCATCTCTCTAGCCCCTAAATTATTATCTTTAAAAACACTTTAATTATTTCTTTGAGAATAGAAAAGAAAGAGAGAACGAGAACAGTGCCAGGGCCTCCTGCCATTTCAAACGAACTCCTGACAGGTGCATCACTTCGTGCATCTGTTTTTACCTAAGTACTGGCGAATTGAACCTGGGCCAGTAGGCTTTGTAAGCAAGTACCTTTAACCTCTGAGCCATCTTGCCAGCCCACTAGCATATAAAAATTTTGTATAAAGACACCCCCAGATTTTCTGAGCTAGCAGTTCCTGAGTGCTTTTGTTTGCTGGAGGGTGGGGGTAATGGTACATTTAAAGTATTAGAACTCTATTTTCTAGGAATTCTGGGAATATTAGATTTATTTAATGGCTCATTCTCTATAAAACAGTTGGAACATAGCTCTTTGGTAAGGCATATAAACTATTTCATTAGCACATCCCGGGTGTTATTAAATATTTTAGGTTCATTCCTCACACAAAAGTGGATTTTATCTTATTGCCACCGGAACAGAGAGCTTGCTGCTTCAGTTCTCCAACATCAGCTCTGGGTTACAAGTGAACCCCCAAACCACAACATGCTGGCCTAGATCTCAAAGAAGAGGGGTTCCCCTTTCCAGCAGGTACTTTCAAAATTAATTTGAGCTCACTTGCAATCTCACCAGCAAACAAAATATTAACAAACCAGTTTTGTTACTTGTTATAAAATCTTTGTTATCCATTTGTGTATCTTGGTGTAATCAGCTCCCCAGACTGTCTTAGCCCATTTTTTTTTTCTTGCTGCTATTACTGAATACCAAAGAATAGTAACTCACAAATAATAGAAGTTTATTTGGCTCTTGGTTCTGGGGGATGGCATTGCAAAAGAGCAAGTAATCATGTCAAAAGGGCACAACTAAAACACATGGAGAAGTTCTGGTCAAGCTTAACTTTAAAAATTATTTATTTATTTATTTATTTAGTGTGTGTGTGTGTGTGTGTGTGTGTGTATGGGTGGGCCAGGGTCTATTGCTGCTGCAAACAAATGCCTATCTGGCTTTATGTGGGTGGCTGGGAAATTGAACCCAATCAGCAGGATTTGCAGTCAAGTTAATCTTTTTATCAGAAACCCACTTACTCCTGAAATTACAGCAGCAATCCATCCTTGAGGGCTGAGCCCCTTGACCTAATCGCTGCTCAAAGGTACCACCTCTTTATACTGATGAAGTGGTACCTAATTGTCATATGAGTTCTAGAGGGGACATGCAAAGTATAGCAGTGGGCAAATACCTTCAAAATGCTCCTGTATGATTCCCATGTGCATACAGGGCGAGCACACGTAAAAGATTATCCAGTGACTTGATGGAGGATGAGAGAGCTCTGGCAGGGCGAGAGAGCAGGTTCACAAGGCACTGAGACTCCGAGGGCAGTGAAGAAAGGATGCTGGGATGAGATTGCTGGGTCAGATATGAAGCTAGCTAATGTCCGACAGTGTAATAAAAGCATAACCTTTGGGGTTGCTTTTCTCTTCTGCAGAAAATTCATTTGAGTTCTATCAGACACAAATCTCCAAGTTACCGTGTAACTTTCCAGAGCCGGGGCCTAATCAACAGTACCTAGTATAACACGCTAAGCTTCATTTCCCTGGAGCATTAAGAATTTTGTGTAGTATGTAAGACCATGACTCAATATGACATTGAGTCAGGGCAACAATTCTTCCTTTTGCCTTCCTTCTGAGTTTTTGTTAATTTTCTCACGGTAAGCTACTCTAGCAGGTGGTCCCAGGGAACCTGTAGAGATATATGTTAACACCCAAGTTCAGGAGGTGAAGGTCTCTGTCATGCATCCAACAAACATTATTTCATACTATGTTTAGGCCCTGGGATTATGGCAGTGAAGTCAATATGCAATGACAATCTCTGGTGAGAGCCAGCCGTGGTGGCTCATGCCTTTTTTTTTGTTGTTCATTTCTTGTGCGGTAGGGCCTCACTCTAGCCCAGGCTAACCTGGAATTCACCATGCAGTCTCAGGGTGGCCTTGAATTCCTACCTCGGCCTCCAAGTGCTGGAATTAAAGGCATGTGCCACCACACCTGGCTCTTTTTTTTTTTTTTTTTAATTTTTTTTGTTTTATTTATTTGAGAGTGACAGACAGAGAGAGAAAGAGGTAGAGAGGGAGAGAGAGGGAATGGGCATGCCAGGGCCTCCAGCCACTGCAAACAAACTCCAGATGCATGCGCCACCTTGTGCATCTGGCTTATGTGGGTCCTGGGGAATTGAGCCTTGAACCGCGGCCCTTAGGCTTCACAGGCAAGCGCTTAACCGCTAAGCCATCTTGCCAGCCCTCTTTTTTTAAAAAGAATTTTACATTTCAGACTTGTGCTTTTTTTTTTTCATTTTATTTATTTGAGAGCGAGAGTGAGAGTGAGAGTGAGAGAGAGAGAGAGAGACAGAGAGAGAGAGGGTGCGCCAGGGCCTCCAGCCACTGCAAACGAACTTGAGACACACGTGCCCCCTTGTGCATCTGGCTTCCGTGGGACCTGAGGAATTGAACTGGGGTGCTTAGGCTTTGTAAGCAAATGCCTTCACTGCTGAGCCATTTTCCTAGCCCTGGCTCATGCCTCTCATTCCAGCACTTGGGAGGCAGAGGTAGGAAGATTGCTGTGAGTTTGAGGCCAGCCTGGGCTAGGGCGAGAAGTCTACCTCGAACAAAGAAACAAACAACAAAAATCTCTGGCGAACCTTATATTCTAGTGGGTGAGAGAGATGATTAGCAAGATGTGTTTCCATATTAGATGGGGATAAAGACAAAAGGAAACGTCTTAAGTATGTTAGAACATCAATCAGGGGAGGGAGTTTTGAGGGTCTTGGCATTTTCCAGAAAGGTGACCTGGAGATTGCTCATGGCGGTGGCATCTCAGTGAAGACCTGAGAGAGGCGAGGAGGAGAGAACAACAGAATGAGGCGGGAAGGGGGCAGTCAGATTTGCCCTCCAAACTCCTCCTGGGAGCTAGAAATTTCTCAGAGAAGGGAATGGAGGGGGAATCTCCTCACAGCAGATGTGGCCTGCCACACGAGTCAGAACTTTAAACTGCTGCCAGTATTGTTCATGGTCTCATAAGCTTTGGGCAATATTGTAGCTTGAAGGAGATTTGGGGCTCACACTCATAATGTGATTTCTGACTAATGTATTATGTTAATTTAAAATGAGGGAAAGATTTAAGTGACAAAGTAATCTCGTTCTTTGCGGGGGGCCCTCTAAAGGGGTGCAATGGAGGCATGTTTGCTCTTCCACCTCTTGCTTAAGCTGCTTTGGAAAAAAGTGATTTAAAAAATGTACATTATGATGATCAGATTATGGGCCCACTCTACGTTACTGCGTATTATATAAAACAATGTTTCTTTAGGACGTGCCTGTCCTTCAGAGACGTCAACTTATGAGCAACATTTGACTCCATTTAAAATAAGCTATTTACCAGTCTGTGCCTCTTGGGTGGTGGTGGACAGGTGGTGTTTATGTGTTCATCCGGGGGAATCCTCCCTTGGCTTTTGCACTCGCAACCACCACCCATTTGTTTGTCTGGATCCAATTCTGCACTTGCTCGAGGGCCTCCACTGTCCTGTGCTCCTGTCTGCAGCTCCCCCCAGCCTGCGGGTCAGCTTCCCAACAGCGATCCTTAAATCACCCCCACCAAGGCTCTCTTCATCTCTATCACCCTCTGCTTCCAGTAAGGCCCCATTGAATCATTTGGATTCTGCTGGGACCTTTTCTGGAATCATTGCGTAACCTACATATATTTATACATGTACAGGTATAGATATAAAATATAGATATATTTACTGTGTGATGTTTAATATATGATCCGAGAGTTAGTTAAGATCAGAATAAAAGAACCTATGTTTGCCTTGGCTGTCTATCAAGGGAAATGGGAATGGTTTGTCAAATTGCAGTCAATAAAATGGATGTAGTTTGTGAATCTATTGCGATTCAAATTCTGGCACCCTGAAAAACACAAGCATGTCTGTGGTCCTGATGTTGTGTGTTTATGCAATGGTGTCTCCGTTTTTACTTGTTGATAAGCATGATTGGAAGTAAAATGTACCTGTCATTGATTTTTTTTTAAGTCCAACTTTCCCCTGAATTTCGTTTCATTTCCACGTAAATGCCACTTATAATGTTGTGTGTGTCATGCTGAGAAGAGTGGAGATATTAATTGCCAGTGCTTCAGTCCAATTTGTGCCTCTGAGAAGTGCCGCTGATAGGCAGCGGGCACGTCTTTTGATGGTGGCGAGTCAGCAGAACTCAGTGAGTTTCAACACACGCGGCACAGGGGCGTGGTGGAAGATGCTTGGGAGGAACTGGTGAGGTTCAGAGGACACGTGCTTGGTCACGTAAAGATGGTGTCTCAGAAGGGTACGTTATCTTAGAATACTAATGCAACAAAATCAGCTGAAAACACGCCCTTTCTATCCTCTTCTGTCAATTTTCCAGAAGCTCTGGCTTGTAGCTGTTGCCCTGTCATGATGTTCAGCGGTAGTGATGGATCCGACTCAGAAGACTTAGGGGAATTTTAATTTCAATGAAATTTCCTACATGATCTTAACCTCTTCCTTTTTTAAAAAAATCAAGCAGACTTGAGCTGTTTGTATACTTGAGAGATTATAAATTTCTTGAAGGTACCTGATTAGCACCTGACACAGCGTAGGTGGGCAATAAAAGTTTGCAGTTCGAGTAAGGCAGGGTGGTAGAGTACCCACTCCTCAAATCTGCCACTTTGGCACAAGGATTGTTAAGAGCTAAAAACAAATGGGGAGAAGCAGATGTTTCAAAAGCCATTTGCCTAAAAGCATGGCATAAATTCATCCAGGTGGTCCTCCTCACCATTCTGTTATGAAGGCCAGGAGTCAGTCACTGGAGACAGCTCCGTGGTTGTCAACCTAGAGACAATGTCACCTTTCTCTTAGGCTGAAGCCCTGGAGGGAGAGGAGATACTCGAGATGCTTGTGTTTCTCTCTGCAGCTAGCAGACTGTTAAAACAGGGACCCAAAGCAGTGGACACCACATAATTTAAACTACCCCAGGGCTGGGAAGATGGCTCAATGGGTAAAGGGGCTTGCTTGCAAAGTCTGATGGCCCAGGTATGATTTCCCAGTACCCACATAAAGCCAGATGCACAAAACACTGCATGCATCTGGAGTTCGTTTGCAGTGGTAAGAAACTCTGGTGTGCCCATATTTAATCCTTCTCTCTCTCTCTTTGTCTCTTTCTCTCTCTTAAATAAATAAATAAATAATATTAAAGAAAAACTTCCCTAAGAATTCTATTCTGGGGGACAGGAAGGCCCTAGAGTCAGAGCCCCAGCCAAGGAGGAAGCTGCCTCCAAGGAAGAGATTTCACACTGTTGTGAGAGCTCACTTCAGAGTCCAATTAATGTATGTATACTCCTATAAAATTATTTTGCGACCACAGGAAAGGCTGAGAGAATCTAGGAGTCTTTTTCTCCCTGGTTTGGTCATACCATAAAGAAGTCCATTTTCTTTTACCAATTTTTTTGTTCTTTCTTTTAAAATGTAGGCATACTAAGGCATCAGGTTTATGGATCTAAGTGCCCAGTAACAATAGCGCCAGGAGAAACTGACTATCAAGCCATGCTAATTAGCTCTTATCTTCCATTAATTTCCTTTATCTGTTTACCATCCCTCAATTTGCTGTCCCGGAAATGCAAAGGCCTTTTCTTCTGTATCATTACCTCTCTAGAATGTATTGGTTATTTGTTAAGATTCTATCGAAGTTCATATTGCTTTTCAATTTTCATTTTATTTTGACAATTTTATACATGTATATAATGCATTTTGACCATATTCACTCTTCATTATTATCTCTTATCCCCTCATGATAAATCTCTTCTTTTCCCTTAAGTAGTTCCCTTCCTATTTTCATGCACTTTTCTTTCCTTTTTTTCTTTCCTTTTTTTTTTTTTTTTTGTGACTCATTGAGCTAAATCAGGGTTGCTTGCATGAGCATGAGTAGAGACTTATTTGCTGGAGTATGGGAAATATGCCAGCGACTACACCACTTAAGAACATGACTCCCCCTCCTCCAGTAACTACTAAGTGCCAATAGATCTTTTGGGAGGCGTGAGATGTCATGAACTCCACCCCTCATCCATGGTGGAATATCGAGGGGCTCAATGTTTTAAAAAATATTTAATTTAATTTATTTATTTATGAGAGAGAAAGAGAGAGACAGAGAGAATGAGAATAGGTGCGGCAGGGCCTCTAGACACTGCAAATGAACCCCACCTTGTGCATCTGGCCTACATGGGTTCTGGGGAATCGAACCTGGGTCCTTAGTCTTCACAGGCAAGAGCCTTAGCCACTAAGCCATCTCTCCAGCCCTAGGTGCTTAATCCTATGCAGGAGACCACAGCTGTTCTGAGTTCATGAGTGTAATGGCCATGCTGAGCCCAGAAGACAGCATTCCTCCTCATTCTGTAACTTTTAACTGCTTGTGTCTTCCCTCTGCTGTGTTCCTGAGCATTGGAGGGGGGACATATAGATATTTTATTTAGGTCAGAACAGACAACAGTCACTTATTCTTAGCACTTTCTCCAGCTTTGCACCTGTGCATTAGTGTGTATCTACTGCAACAAGAAACTTGTGTGGTGGGGGCTGAGAGCAGCTCTAATCTATGGGTATAAACAGAACTGTTAAGAAGGGAGTTTAACAACATGTCCATTTAGTATAACAAAGTAGTAGGTTTCCCCCTAGGGCTTCTGCCCCCCCTCCCCCCCCCACAGGATTTTGACCAGGTTTGTAGTGCCAGTATGAATTCTTTCCTGGGCAGTAGGCTTTAAGTCCAATCAGAAAGCAGTTCATTTCCGCCTCACAGCCGTACCAGTAAGCACATCTTGTTGGCAGGTTAGCTGTGGAGCACAGATGGTCCACAACTGGGTAAGATGGTTAATGATTTTTCTCTTCCAACAGCCTGAAAGGCACGTTCTGGCACTATAAAAGCTTAGTCGTAGGGAGGAAGCTTCCGGCTCAGGTCCAACTTTATTTCTCCATGTCCTGCGATTGGAGTGTGTGGTGGCTTCCGCAGTAGGGTCTTAATGTCTAGTTTTAGCGGGCAACCAATTGCAATGGTAATAGCCTACGTTGTTTTAGGGGTCCACCCGCCACCTCCACAACCAACAAATTATACTGGAATTTTCTTGGTCCTGGCACCTCCCCTGCACTAGCACAAATTCTGCAGCCCAGTGTCCCCCACTGGGGGAAATCGCAGGTGTGAGTGCATCTGGAGTGCAATGCGTCCGCCACGTCCTGGGAAAACCACTCTGGAATTTCCAAGTCATATAGAATGGCTTCGGGAAGCAGTTGTACACCCCCGCCCGCCCGCACCATGTATGGTTCTGGAAGTGCAGGTTCTAAGCACGCCTTGAAGGTAGTCACCACTGACGGCTCTCATGCATGTGGTGGATGCTCATGTCCATAAACTTCTGTTTGTTCTCCTCTAATTCATGTACCCTCTTGTCCTTCTAATTTTCAGGGACCCAGGTGAAAACGTAAGAGGATAGAAGGAGAATTTTCCTCCCAAATAATAATAGCAGTGTCACGAAGTCTAATGCCATTTGTGAACACTGACCTGGACAGTCCCCAGGCACTGGGGAAGGTGCTCTGCCATGTGTACCCACCTTCTCTTGGCAAGTTCAGGACTGGACATTAGATGTAACTCTCCCACTAGAAAGGTAGTTTTCTCTCAGCAGCTTCATGACTGGACAGTAGAGGTAACTCTCCCAATATTCAAAGTTATGTGGGTTTGGAGATTCTTGGACTTAGGGTTTGAGTTTATTTATTTATTTATTTCAGAGAGAAGAGAGAGAGAGAGAGAGAGAGAGAGAGAGAATGGGTACACCAAGCTTTCTGCTGCTGCAAACAAACTCCAGACACATGTGCATCTGGATTTAAATAGGTGTTGAAGAATGGAACCCAGGCTGTCAGGCTTTGCAAGCAATCACCTTTAACCACTGAGCTATTGCTCCAGTCTGAGAGTTTTTCTTATTACAGCCATACTGGCTCCACAGAATTGTGATAGTTTTACATGCCAAACAACGCAAGAAAAAAAACTTTTTAATGCTTGCATTTTGTAATCTTAAATTAAAACATCAAATAAGGTCACACATGGAAAGAACTTTTCGCATAGATTGAAAAAAATGAGGACTTTTTTTTTTTAACTTTTATAGCCTTGTCCCACTTACAATCACTTTTCATCTAAAAAAAAGAAGCAATTTCATGAAGTGCTAATTTTAATCAACTTGTGTCTGCATAAGGTCCTCAGCCCTTCTCTTGCGAATTCCATTATATAACTCTCCTCTTTCAGGCTCAAGAGCACCAAAATGATTCATTTATACCTGAGCTTATAGTTCCTTAGACCAGGAAAAGATGCTAGATGACTCTGTCCAATTTCAAATACTGTCTCTTTTCCTGATTATTAGTTGTACAGAAGGGCTTCACTTAATATAGTAATATCTATTCCATTAGATGAAAAATCAAAGTAATTACAGGGTCTTTCTGCCTGTGAGGAAACTTTTCTTATTCTGTTGATTTTCTATTAATAACCGATGGGTTTCAGCAATTTCTGAATTGAAGTAAAGAAGGCCAAACATCGAAGTTTTTTTTTTTTCCTTTTCATAATTCTGATATCTTATGGTAGTTATTGGAATGGTTTTCACCACTCAACACAAATGTTGGATGTGGTAGCTTTGTGTTAAAGTAGTGTGCCCTTTACTGCTCTAAAACCACTTTACTAAGACCCAAAAGTAAAGCCTTTTTTGTCCTCTGTCAGAAATTGCCTTAAAATTAAAAAATGCATTTCTTGGTTGCAGTGGTTAGGGGACAAGGTAAGTTTTCAGTGGAGAGAGGTCATAGTAGCTGTTTTTCCGAGGTGCAATTCTTTTCCTAAGGAGTACAGACCCTCTCTGGTGCCCTTAGCATCAGAGCTGTTCCTCTTTGTGTGGGAGACCCAACTGACTCCACCCAGGTGAGTTAGAGATCCGTCTACCTGGTGTCCAGTGAATGGTGCTGATGGCTCCCCTCTTCCAAACACGCACAGTCTTCTCACTCCTGAGGCCCTAGGGGACTTGGTGAGATTGCTGGGGAGTTGTGTTCTCTCTCTCTTTCATTGGGATATCTTTTCGTTGGGATACCATTGCAATCGATTAAAAAGAACTTAGATACCAGAAGTGATCACACCTGGAAATCAGCTTCATTTCCTGAGTCATTTAGCAAAGTGCTTCTCCAAACTTGATGTTCATCCAGACTCCTCCAAGTGTCTTGAGCCCTCTCGCCCTGCCCTTTCTCTTCATCCTCGAGGTTGCCTCTGCATGCAGTCCCATCCGCTGAGACATCTAATGGCATTCTGTCTCTGCTTCTGTCTGTCTGTCTCTTTACCTCTGTCTCCCTCTGTCGATCTAGCTCTCTCTCTCATACACACATTAACAGTGGTCTTCCTTACTTATGACAAACAGGTTTGAAGACCCCTCAATAGTCACCTTCAAGCATGAAAAGCACCGAACCCATAAATGCTCTGATTTTCCTATATGTGTATGCCTATGGTAACTCTCAATTCATCATCCAGGCTCAGTGAGATTGATTACTCATGGTTACACAAGCATAACGGCATTCTGTAATGAGAGTCATTCAAAATTTAGGAATTTTCCACTTCTGAGATGGGCCTCTTACTATGTTTGGATCACAGTTGGCTACAGGGATAGAGGCAGAATTACTACTTACCTGACAGGGGGTGGCTGGCCTGCACAAGCAGCTGCTGGCCGGGGCCCCTCCTCCTGCTCGGTGGTCACTGGGGGTCTGGCAGAGCTCTGGCTTGCAGGATCTTCATTTGTCAGTGACTCAGACCTGTGCTCAGGGCTAATCTTTATCTTCTTGTCTAATTGTGCATCTTTAATCCTTTCTCAGGTCTGCAGGTTTCTCTACCGCGTAGGATAATAGATTGGGATGTTCCTAAAACAGCCATGGCTGTTCATTTTCAAAGTAATTAGTTTGTGTTTCAGGCATAACCAAAAAAAATCGATCTGATAATTGCCAGTAGATAGCATGTATCCCCGCAGGTGTTTCAGCATAGATTATCTTTGTTCACAAGGACTGATCACCTACACATAGGCCTCTTTAACAGCTTTAAGACATCAGCGTGATTCTGCGCTAAAGGTCCAGACAAATGATGCTCTGCCTGTGTTTACAAGGGCAATGGAAACTAGATTGCAGGGTCATGACCTGGTTAATTTAACCAAATCAGGATGAATTGGTTTTCAACTCATCTTTATAAGAGTCCTTAGGAAGATTGATTGAATTCTCACTCATACAAATGCAGCTTTTTATTAAGTTTATGAGCTTCATTCAAGCTCTTTATCACTCAAAGGTCGGTTTGTTGATATGTCTCTTTTACTTGGTAAAGACAAGCCTGTGTTTTTAGAAGCCATGTTAGATGAATTTTACAACTGTCACTAATGTGAATGATAGCTCGGTTATTTGGTTTAGCAACATGGTTGGACCCACGTACTCATGAATACACTGGACGATAAGCCTTTCTGATTCAATGCAGTCATCACAGATATGTGGGAGAAAGCAAGAGAGACACTTGGCAGGCTGTGATTGGAGGGGAATGACCTTACTGCAGTTTGATTTAAGACAATAAGCTTATGTTTTCTGAACATAAATATTTATAGAGATCAGGTATCTCTTCTGTTGACTGTTAAGCTTTATTAGTTACAGCTACCATTTATTTTGGATTTTACATGTCTTACCAAGCTTGCCAAGCATTTTTATTATTTCAATTTTATGGTTAAAAAAAAAAAAACTACCAAGTCACGTATCTTTCTTTTTCCTCTCTGACTTGTTTGTAATAGTCCAATTCACAGTTTGGAGCTTCTTGAGAGCATGTCAGAAGAACCTATTCTTAATGATTAGAAAAAAATTTTCTTTAATGTTTAAAGTCTGTGGCATAAACTGTACTAAAACCTCAAAGCTGAGCAGAGACAGCAAGTCAATGGCCCCTGTGACATGTCCTTTAAATCAAAGACGTGCTAAGTATCTACATATACAACCATATGGGTAACATAATGTAAGTAACTAGAAGCTACATTTCCTTTTTTCTCTTTTTGAGATGGGGGTCTTGCTCTGTAGCCCAGGCTGGCCTCCAATTTATGATTATCTTTCCTCTGCATACCTAGTTCTGGGATTGCAATTATAAGCCAACACACCTAGCTTCATTTCAGGAATTTAGCAGCTATTAAATGAAAAATCTCCCATGGCATGTCCAGCGTATGTTTATACATTATTATTAGGAATGTATATATCATTAGGAAAACATTTCTTTTTAATTGGATTGAGTTTTACACATTTTGGGAGGATGCAAGTTCTCACTCTAGCCCAGGCTAACCTGAAACTCACTTTGTAGTCCCAGGATGGCCTCGAACTTATGTTGATCCTCCACCTCAGCCTCTGGAGTACTGGAAGTAAAGGCATGGGCCACCATGTCCAAAGAGTTTTACATTTTGTTTTTTAAAAACACCAACTGATGAATGAATAATGAAGATGTGGCACATTCATATAATGAAGTTCTACTCAGCAGTAAAGAAAAAATGAAGTTATGAAATTTACAGGAAAATGGATGGATCTGGAAAGGATTATACTAAGTAAGGTAACCCAGGCCCAGAAAACCAAACGTCGCATGTTCTCTATCATATGTGGACCCTAGCTACAAATAACTGGACTTCTGTGTAAGTAGGAAGAAAACTCAGTAGCATAGGCCAGTAAGCTAGAAAGGAGATATAAAGGGAATAGAAATGGAGGGAGGGGGGACCTAATAGGATGGTATTATATATATGTAAGTAGAAGAACAGATTAATGGGGGTGAAAGGGTCTAAATGAGGTTAGGGGAAGAGATTGAGTAAGGAAAGGTGGAGGGAGGGCTAATCAAAATCTAAGACAATATAAATAAGTCATATGGAAACCTACTTTTTTGGACAATGGAACACTCATGAGCCATAGATTGTTACTAGAAAATTTTCAGTGCCAGGGATAGGATACCTTCCAGTGAGTTGTTGGCCAGGGAGGTCCCTGATGCCCCTCAAACATTACAGGCCATTGCCAAGGCCCTTGGTTTCCCACCAGGAATAGATGGTAAAACCCTATTGCTGAAGAATCCACATACTTGGGCTGCAAGGTCACTGAGAAACCTTGCTGGAGCTGAGCTGAAAAACCTCTTCTATGTAGACCAGCTGACAGAAAGCTGGAAGAAGCCATTCTGCATGCAGTTCAATGGGAGAGAGAAATCACCAGTGAAGATACCCAACAGTGGACACTGCAAGCCTTATATTTGGCCAGCCAGGCCAAATGAGCCAATGGGTGCAATAGTGGTACATCTGTTATGGGGGAAACCAACCACCCTCTAATTTGACTGGAGGCCTGCTCCATGGGAGGGAATATATCCCTGATACTGAGAACCTACAACAGGGGTAGTCATGAGCCCTAGGAGTGTAACATCTCCTGCTGTCTGGCTAAAAGTATATACTATGCTCACTAAGCTGCCCAGTAAGCACTCCTCTTAATGTTCATAACCATATATTAATGCTACTCTTACTTTTGGCTAGAGAACCTTCTCTTTTTAGATGGCAGTGACCTTGGGATGATTCAGGAGGCACCATGGTACTGAGAAGAAGTGACACAGGAGTGCTCAGCACTGCAATATCTCTATCACACCTTCCAAGGCTCAGGGTCCATTGCAGAAGAGGTGGCAGAAAGAATGTAAGAGCCAAAGGAAGGGTAGAACTCCTCACCACGTGCTCCTCCAGACACAAAATGGCCTGGATGTCCATGACGTCACAGTGCCTGACACTATGTACACAAGACCATCATAATAGGAAGAAAGATCATGTCATAAAAATAAAAGGGAGTCTTATTGAGAGGGGGAGAGGATATGATGGAGAGTGGAGTTTCAAAGGGGAAAGTGGGGGGAGGGAGGGCATTACCATGGGATATTGTTTATAGTTATGGAAGTTGTCAATAAAAAGTATTAGAAAAACACCAATGTTTCCTTAAAATTTTATTTATTTGAAAGAGAAAGGTGGGGGTGGGAATAAAGAAAGAGAGAATGGGTGCACCAGGGCCTCCAGCTACTGAAAAGAACTCCAGATGCATGTGCCACCTTGTGCATCTGGCTTTATGTAGGCCCTGGGGAATCAAACCTGGGTTCTTAGGTTTCACAGGCAATCCCTTAACTGCTCAGCCATCTCTCCAGCTTCAGAGTTTTAACTAAGGAACTAGGGAACATTTTAGACTAAGGAACATTTTAGGAAAAAAAAATCAACTTAATTTTTTAAATTTTATTTATTTATGAGAGAGAAAGAGAGAGGGAGAAAGAGAGGGAGAAAGAGGCAGGGGGGGGGGGGAGAGAATGGGTGCACCAGGGCTTGTAGCTGCTGCAAACTCCTGATGCATGCACCACTTTGTGCATCTGGCTTTATGTGGGTACTTGGGAATAGAACATGGGTCATTAGGATTTGCAGATAAGTACCTTAACCACTGAACCATCTCTCCAACCCCTTTAGAATTTTTTAACTTTAAATTTTAACAAATTATTTTCTTTCTTTTACTTTTTGAACCAAAGCACATGAAAAAGTATACACACAGCTTATTTAAAAATACACTGGCTTTGTAGTACATATAGCTCACGATACCCAGTTTTTCTTCCAAGATTGAGTAACATAAAATTGTCCTCCCCAATATTGTATGCATATACAAGTATTTATCTACAGTTTACAACTTAAAACATTAGTCCGCTGTACAAACTGCTTCCTACCTTGAAGTTTTGCTTGTAAATACAACTGGTAGATTCTTAGATATCAGCTAATAAGCTGTTTTCCTATTATTTATTTATTGTGTGTGTGTGTTCAGGTACACATGCATATTTGTGTTTGTGTTTATGTGTGGAGGCCAGAGGTTGATGTTGAGTGTCTTCCTTGGCCTTTCTCCATCTATTTTTCTTCTAATATCTATCGAGAGAGAGAATGGGCATGCCAGAGCATTCAGCCACTGCGAAAGAACTCAAGACGCATGCGCCCCCTTGTGAGCATGTGTGACATTGTGCGCTTGGCATCACTGCATCTGGCTATGGGGGACCTGGAGGTTCGGACATGAGTTCTTAGGCTTTGAAGCAAGCACCTTAACCACTAAGCCATCTCTCCATCCCTCCACCTTATTTTTGAGACAGACTCTCTCACTGAACCTGGAGCCCAATCACTTGGCTAACTAGCTGGCCAGCGAGTCCTAGAAATCCTCCTGTCTCTACTTGCTCCAAGCTAGGAAACAGGCAAGCGCTGCCGTGCCCAACATTTCATACATGTGCTGAGGATCTGAACTTGGGTCCTCACGCATACATGGAAGCACCTTATGGACTGAGCTATCTCTGCAGCCCCCATTTCACCCTTTTAAACAGTTGCAAACATTTTGATGTATGGGTGAATTATAGTTTTATCTAACATGTCTTTGATTTAACAGATAATTCAGATAAACCAAAAGACTTTCATTTTGCTTTATATATTTCTTCTTCTTTATTTAAAAATTTTTACTTGTTTATTTGAGAGAGAGAGTGAGCGAGAGAATGGGCTTGCCAGGGCCTCTATCTTCTGCAAACGCATGTGCCACCCTGTGCATTTGGCTTTACATGGGTACTTGTTAATTGAACACAGGCCGTTAGTCTTCGCAGGCAAGTGCCTTAACCACTGAGCCATCTCCCCAGCCCTTCTTCTGTTTCTTTTAACGCACCAGGTGGGGCACAATACCCTGACATTCACATTCTCTCGGCTTTGCCTGAGTGCTTTATGGCACAGATTTGCTTTCTTCTGGTGCCCAGTGTTGGCTCTGTCTGTTAGTGTACTTTGACAATGAATAGAGGATAGTTGAGGTTTACTACTTCACAGAGTTTGACCCACCATGTCACTGAAGACCTGTCATCTGTCTGTCCAGTCCAGGAGGAGCTCAGCCTGTTACTGAGGAGGTGTTAGGGTCAGAACCTAGACCTGGGCAGCCTCTGCCACTCATCCTTGGTAAGCCAATTAAAAGAGCCAACTTAACAGTGAAAAGCTGAAAAAGGAGGTTTATTAAATGTGTCCACACTGGGAAGAGGAGCAAAGAGGTTCAGTGGGCCCCCAACCCCATTTTCTGCTTTAAACTGAGGTTTAGGTTTAAATACAGGGGGAGAGATACCCCCAACTAGTGGAGCTGCCCATCACTGAACTGTCACTGTCTTGGCTCTAGTCTCTCCTGCAAGGTGGCCTGGCAAGTTGTCAGAAGTGTGTAAATTCCCTTTCTGGGAGACAAGCTCCCCCTGTGGCTGGCATCAGGCATCCAGCCTTTTACTTCTCCCAGGATGAGGCTCCTGGGGAAATTCCAGTTCCTGGGGGGTCCATTGCTTCAGTGGTCTGATAACCAAAGGGAAAGATATAAGTGTCTCTAGAGTATCCTCATTCCTGCCAGGACAATGGCCTGCCTTTCTTCAAGACAATCTGCCTGGGTGAATGATTTAATCCCTGCCATTTTTCCTAGAGTACTTTGATGGATCTGCTGATGAGCTTTGTCAGAGTCCAAAAGTAAAATAAGCTAGAAATGATGCTTTATGGAAATGCACAGACACTCTTTAATTCAACCCAAACACAAGGAGTGTTTGCGTTCTACCTAGTGACAGGCTGCCCGTGCAGATACAAAGGTAAATAGGTATTATCCTTGTTGAGGACATTAGTCTTGTCCTTGAAGGTTTATGGTGAATTTTCAGAAAAGGATATAAAAAGAGCTGATTGTATTTTTCCAAAGGGGGAAGGCTTGAGTTTGTCTTCTTGGTTTTTATACTTGTTAAACCTTACATGAGTTCAACTTACAGGGTCAAACCAAGGTAATTGGGAACAAGTTGTAAAATTTCGCCCTCAACCACCTAAATGATCAGAGCCCTCTACATCAGGCCTATCCCGGGAAAAGACGTTAAGACAGTGAGAGCTTCCAAGCTTAGTGAGACACACTAAGTCAAAGGTCACAGAGCAGAAAGGTGAAAGGTTAGATTAAACTAGTGGATTTACATGGTTTATTGAATCAATGTCAAACACACAAGGAGGAGGTAAGACATGGGGTAAGCTTAGAGTTCACATACATGAAAGTAATGTGGGAGTCACAGGTATCGTAGTTCTTATGTCTTGTCTGCCTCTCTTTCTCTCTTCTTTGCTGCTAGTCAGGAAATGGAGAAAAGGGAAAGGGCTCTAGTGTTTCTTGAGAACCTGGGTATGAGGGGCAGAGCAGAGTAATCTTTGGCCAGTGACACATTTTCTACTTGACCTGAGTTCACATGGGCCCAAGTGAGGTCATGCTGGTTGCCATCAATGGGTGGCTGAATTTACAGTGACCTAGTTGTCATCCTAGAGATAGTGTGTTTTTTTTTTTCATCTCTTTGTGTATTTATAAAACACTTGCTTTCTTCATCGTATTTTTAATTTATTCTGTGGATACCTGGTTGGCATATGTTCCTGATTATTTACTGTCTATATTTAACATAACACATGAATTCTTTTTTTAAAATTATTTTTATTTATTTGATAGAGAAAGAGGGAGAGAGAGACAGAGAGAGAGAGAGAATGGATGCACCAGGGTCTCCAGCCACTGTAAATGAACTCCAGACGCATGTGCCCCCTTGTGCATCTGGCTAACGTGGGTCCTGGGGAATCGAGCCTGGGTCCTTTGGATTTGCAAGCAAATGCCTTAACTGCTAAGCCATTCCTCCAGGCCTGAATTATTTTATTTTTGAGAGAGTTAGAGAGAGAAAAGAGGGAGAGAGAGAGAGAGAGAGAGAGAGAGAGAGAGAGAGAGAAAGGTCATGTTCAGCAGCTGTGAACAAACTCCAAATGCGTGTGCCCCCTTATGCGCATGTGCAACATTGCACGCTTGCATCACTTTGTCATTGGCTATGTGGGACCTGGAGATTTGAACATACGTTCTTAGGCTTCACAGGCAAGCACCTTAACCACTAAGCCATCTCTCCAGCTCATGTCCCATGAATTCTACCTTCATTACCTCTACTTACATATTTTCTAAATTTTGCTTATTTCAACATCATTTTCTAACTTCTTATGAGTTTAATCCATCTTATTGCTTTTTGTCTTCTACAGCAGAATTGAATATTCTCAAGCAACACAAAAAATGTACATTATGAGATCCTGTTCTTGTTGAGCCCCTAGGAATGATTTCAAAACATAGCACTATGAAATTCCTAACATAAATATAGTGATTTAATATAAATTACATTCCATTTTAAAGAAACCCAATGTTATGAAATAGCTGCATTCAGTTGGTGATGTTTCAACTGGGGATGTTTTTACAGAGTCCCTTCAATATAACCTAGACGAATTTAAAGTGATCCAGTTTCCAAAAATATTTACTGTTCCATCTATGAATACATTTAGTAAGTAATAATGGAATAAATATTGAAATGCCCATTCAGTTGAAAAATTTCGAATCTGAAATATAGAGCAAGTTTTATTTTCTGTGCCTATTGTTGCACATATTTAGAAATAATGTCACTCTGGGGTTGGGAATTCTGACCTTGTATTCTGTTGCCTCATGCTTCATTCTCTGGTAGAAACTTTGAGGTGATACAAAAGCATGCAGGCTCCAGTATGAACCAGGAGGCTCACTATGCATTGACTGGACTTCTTCCCTCCTCAAAGCTTTCTAAGCCTACCAAGCCTATCTTTAGGAGCTCAGACCTCTGGTCTCCTATCTGACCATCCCTGTATCTGATCATCTGAGGGATGCACCTGGCCAAAGAGGTTGCACCTGGTACCCATGGGGAACATGGCTGCAGTGGAAGAGGGGACACAATGTCCTTTGTTAATGTCCATCCCAATTCTAAACCACAGTACTGCTGTACAGAGGTTGTGATAAAAACTGCACGCCCCATTAACCATCTCTTCCAAAAGTGTGTGTGTGTGTGTGTGTGTGTGTGTGTGTTTTATAACCAGGAACTTTTATTTTTAAGGTAATAGGTTGACAAGTGGTTGTTAAAATGGGATGGCAGGACAATGAGAAAGACTCTGCTACTTCATCTCTTTATTTTATTTTATTTATGCTTCTTAGGCTTTAAAAAATTATCACAGAAAGCAATGGACTTAATGATAGTGTTTTTATATATCCATTTTTTATAGCTCTTCCTCCCACCTCCTGCCTAGTAGCTCCCTTCTGCTTTTATGTCACATGTGTTCTAATTATCCCATTTCTCCTCACTCAAGACCTCTTTTCTCCCTCTCATGGTGCATCCCTGTCCACATATGTCTACATATATAAGAATTAAAGCCTAGCACTCACATATTAGAGAAAACATATGTTATTTGTCCCTGTTGAGATATTTGACGAAGTTCAACACATCTTCATGATAAAAGCCTTGAAGAAATTGGAACTATTAAGTTTGCATCTCAACATAATAAAGGCCAGGGCCTCTCTGTGAGGAAGACCAGACTTAGTCCCAGAGACTAGTTGGGAGTAGGTGCTATCCTGTTTCTCTCTCTCTCTCTGTCTTTCTCTCTCTCTCTCTGATTCTTTTCCCTCCATGGCTTTTGCATAAGCTCTTCTTAATTCTGTCAATCCAAATGTATTTTACTACACGCACAGTTCTAGGTTGAGTCTGTAGGGCTGGAAAACCCTACTTATTGCAGATTGGTTAAGTGGGTGGTAAGGTTGTTATTCCTCCAGCCAAGATCCCTATTTATGAGCAATAACAAGTTCTGAATGTTAACACAGCTCCTCCCCTGCCCCATTTGGCATCTCACTGAATTTTTCAAAAAGAGGAATTTTCCCCTAATTTTATTTTCTTTGTAGGAAGGGAAGCACATATTCCTTCACCTGTGAGTTAGAAACAGAACTGACATTGTATCCTCCAGTGGATTTCAGCAGCAAGTAGAGCTTACAGGTGATCTCACAGGCAATTTTTATTCTTAGGAACAGAACTCACTTGTTTCTTTCTTCATCTTCTTTTATTTTTTTTTTTTCCTTCTGACACTTTAGAATTGAAATAAGGAGTTTCCTGTGGTTTAGGGTCAAAGGTAAGAACAGTGGAGTGAGTGTTCCAGAACTTTCCTTCTTGGCACCACTCTACATTGAAAGAATAGTGGTAGGTAGCTTTCAAGCGTGTCTTAGGAGGAGAAACCAAAGGGTGGCCTTCCTGCAGGGTCAAACATCTCTGACCTGAGCAAGTCATTCTCCTTAGCGGGTTAGAGTCACTGTGCACATGCTGAGCGCTGTCACGTGTGCTTCTGGTACATGACACACTGTAACAATGACAGGACTGGGAATGAACTCGCTCATTAAGGCAAACCTGAGTGGCCTGGGAAGCAAGTCAGAATTTCAGAACTGCTTCAATTAAAAAAAAAAAAGTGCTTTGTAATTGGTATTTGTGAAGTCATAGCTGAATGAGATTGTGTGGATCACCTGTGGAGAGCATATGGAGGAGGACTCTTAAGAGGTGACAGTACCTTTCCCTTGCAGAGTTTTCCTCGTCTTACCCTGCACTAAGCTCCTGCTGCAGGTTGGTTGTAAGGGGCAGCACTGGGGAACGTTTTCATCTGAAGAATGTAAGGTACTGAAGTCTTGTTCTTGTAGGTGGCTATTTTAGTCGTTTGATCCTGAGTCCAGTCACTTTTTCTCTTACAGCACCGTCCACATCCTGCTCTATGATACAACGTCTTCTCTTTGGAGTCAATGAAATTAAAATGAGAAAAGCAAAGAGAATGAGAGAATTGGAACATTATATCCCTGTATTCCCAATTAGGTTCTTTGAGCCCCAATCCATATTTTGGGATCTGATGGCATGATTTTTGTAACCTCATGGAAATAGCCAATAGAAAATCGACATGTGCTGATTGCCAATGCCGTGGTGACATGTTGCTCAGAATCCGAAAGCTGGTAACTGCCTCTGAGAAGAAAAACAAACAAGCAAACAAAAAAAATCTCCTCTAGGATACTCAGGGTAGCACTGCACAGTGAAAATAAAATACTGAGCCTCATTTATAATTTAAAAATCTTCTACTAGTTATAGTTCAAAAACTAAAATAATGTTAATTTGAATTATATATTCTGTCTAATCCAATGTACCTGAAGTGTTATCATTTGAATATGTAATACAAATAGAAAACATTACAGTAGTTTACATGGGTTTGATCTTGCTATGTATGCCTTCAGTATTCCGAGTGCATTTCATACTACCTTCATCTAGACAAGCCACATTTTATGTGATCAACTGTATTTGATACCACATGTGCCTCATAGTTACCCTCTTAGATGACATGACTTTAGGAAATAACATAGATAATAAAATCCATACATCTTTTAAATTGTTTATTTATTTGCAAGGAGAGAGAGAGAGAGAGAAAGAGAAAGAGAAAGAAGAGAGAAGAGAGACAGGCAGAGAGAACGGGCACACCAGGAATTCCAACTGCTCCAAATAAACTCCAGATTCATGTACCACTTTGTGCATCGGGCTTCATGTGAGTACTGGGGAATCAAACACAGATGATTGGGCTTTGGGGGAAAGCACATTAACTGCTGAGCTCCAGCTCTTTTTTATTTTTATTTACTTGCAAGCAGAGAGAGACAGAGAGAAGAGAGACAGACAGACAGAAACACACACACAAACACACACACACACACACACACACACGCACAGAGAGAGAGAGAGAGAGAGAGAGAGACAGAGTGAGACAGAGAAGGAGAGAAAATGGGCACACTAAGACTTTTAGCAGCTGTGAACAATCTCTAGACACATGTGCCACTTAGTGCATCTGGCTTTATGTGGGCACTGTGCAATCAAACCTGGTTTGTTAGGCTTTGCAGGTCGGTGTCTTAACCACTGAGCCATCCTTCCAGCCCCTAAAATTACTGCATCTTAGTTATATACATAGCTACACATGCTTTAAAATATTTCATACTTCAAACAATATATTTTGTGAATATGTAAATATACTTAAACATATATGTGTATATATGAATATCTTAAGTACAAAGACAACCATGTTATAATGGGCATTTAAAAAGGAATATATAGCTGGGCATGGTGGCACACGCCTTTAATCCCAGCACTTGGGAGGCAGAGGTAGGAGGACCACTGTGAGTTCAAGGCCACCCTGAGATTACATAGGAATTCCAGGTGAGCCTGGGCTAGGGTGAGACTCTACCTCGACAAACCAAAAAATAAATAAAAATAAAAATGAATCTACCTACACAAGACCTTTTTTTTTTTTTTTTCTTAAAGAAAACCCATATGCAAGTATGGACATTCTTTTTTTTAAAAAAATTTTTGTTTTATTTATTTATTTATTTGAGAGCGACAGACAGAGAGAGAAAGAGGCAGATAGATAGATAGAGAATGGGCACGCCAGGGCCTCTAGCCACTGCAAAGGACCTCCAGATGCGTGTGCCCCTTGTGCATCTGGCTAACGTGGGTCTTGGGGAATCGAGCCTCGAACCAGGGTCCTTAGGCTTGACAGGCAAGCGCTTAACCACTAAGTCATCTGTCCAGCCCGACAAGACCTTCTTAATAAGAGGAGAAGATGATGCCATCAAAATACAAGAGATTAATTGGAAGGGGGAGGGGATTTGATGGAGGGTGGATTTGAGGGGGGGCATGGGGCAAAGGGAGGGAATTATGATGGTTTTATTGTCTATATTTATGGAAACTGTCAATAAAAAGCTTAAAAAAAGAAGAGGGAGAAGGGGAAAGCATTCAGGTTTCAGCCTGAGTACCAGTAGTCCTTTCTCTAGTAAACTGCTGGGCTAGAAGTAAGATTAAGTTCAGTTGACATATTCCTTCCCCTGGCAGCAGCGCCATACCACTCCTCACTTAATGACTTAATGTGGAACTTTTCATGCCAAGGATCTAATTGATCCTTTGCAACCACACACCACCAAGATTGCAGAGAATTTTAAAAAGAAATGAATCTAGCTTTAACAATCCATTAAACTGTAGGAAAAACTTTTTTTTTTAATGTGTCCGTTTGTGCTCATATATCAACTGACTTACTCTATTTTTTCATGAAGCATTCAGCATTATTGATAGCACGTGTCTTCTCTTCAGCTTTCTCATTAAAATATATTGACAGAATGAATCTAAGAGCACAACAGTTTTAAAGCCAATATTACCATATTTTCTCTGTTAGATAGATGCTCATGCTTCTGCCGGTTGTGACTTTAAATTAATACCTAGGATCACAATTATTTGTTTTTTTTCCCCCCTCCCATTTGTTTTTTGACTATTTGTTTAAATGCAGAGGTCTTCATAGAATCCCACATATTCTTACCGCTTAAACTTTTGCTCAAGTCAAAGAACCAGAGCGACACATATCTTAAGATATCTGTTAAAACTGACCCAGAACATTCTTACATTCGACACAGTCTTGTTTCCTTTAACGGTGTTAGATGTATTTTCTTGGACGATGACAAGAAGCCACTGTTCTGACATGTGAGGTCAGGAAGTAAGTGTGGATTTCACTGGCTGTGAGACCAGGATGTGGGAATCACTCACTGAACTGCCAGATGAGTAGAGGCGTTCACTAGGCATGGAGCCCCACTTCACTGCCTTTCCCAACCCAAATTTCTTGCAGTTCACTTGCAGCTCTTGTGAAGAAGTTTTCTCTTTTTATGGAAAAATAGCCCTAGGGATAAATGATACCCCAGCACAATTAGACATGAGAAGAAAATTAAAATATTTAAAATTGTCTTCCATTTTATTTTATTTTTAGGTAGGGTCACACTCTAGCCCAGGCTGACCTGGAATTCACTGTTTAGTCTCAGGGTAACCTTGAATTCATGGTGATCCTCTTACCTCTGCCTCCCATGTACTGGGTTTAAAGGTGTGCAGCATCATGTGGCAGTGACCTGGGAATGACTCAGAAGGCATAACAGTGCTGAGAAGAAGTGACACAAGAGTGCTCAGCACTGCAATCTCTCTATCACACCTTCCAAGGATCAGGGTCCATTGCGGAAGAGGTGGCAGAAAGAATGTAAGAGCCAAAGGAAGGGTAGGACTCCTTACAATGCACTCTTCCAGACACAAAATGGCCTGGATATCCATGGCCTCACAGTGCCTGACACTATCTACACAAGACCATCATAATATGAGGAATAGATCACGACATGAAAATAAAAGAGATTTTGGTTTTCAGTTTCAGGCACTGCAGTCCCTTGTTCTTGGTCTGCCCCTGTGCTGAGGCAGGACCGCATGGTGGCAGGAGCGAGTGGTATAGAGGCTGCTCTCCTCATGGTGAATGGGAAGCAGAGAAGAGCAGTTGGGAGGGTGGCAGGGAGCACAGCAAGGTGTAGTTTCCTCGGTGACCTACTTCCTCAAACCAGCCTCCACCCTCCATTGGTCTGTTACCTCCCCATAGTCTACTCGCAACTTGAAACACCAGTGTAAACCATTCAAAGGTCAGAGTTCTCATGACCTGTCTTTGGAAGTGTTCTCACAGACACACCTGGGAGTGTGCTTCATTACCCCCCCCCACCTAGGCATTTCTCCATCTACTCAAATCGGCAGCTATAATTAACCATCACAGCAGGACATATGACCTCCAGTGAAAGTCACTTATCTCTGCTGCTGTAACTTGAAAAGCATCAATAGAAAATGAATGGGTAAATGGAAAATGTCTATGTTCTATAACTTTATTTCTAAGCATAGAAATTTGGCATACTTTGCCAAATCTCCATAGAAGAAATCGACCTTAACAAAACTAAGTTCAGTAGCTCCACTGACACCTTCATCTGTGGTTCTTGAAAATGTATACAACAGTTAAGGCGCTTGCCTGCAAAACCTAAGGACCCAGGTTCACTTCCCCAGTACCCATGTAAGGCAGATGCACCAGTTGGCGTATGTGTCTGTGTTTTGTTTCCAGTGGTTAGATGCCCTGGTGTACCCATTTCCTCTCTTTCACTCTCTCTTAAATAAATAAGTAAAAAGTTTTTTTTTAACAGGAAGAAAATATCCACAACAGTGGAACTGATTTCCTAACGAACCATGCTCCTTTTCCACCAAGAGGGCATGAATTTTTTATGCATATTCTCATAACCCATGGTAAATTTTGTTATATATGCTCTGAGTTTGGTTAGCCTAATAGACACCCAAAATAACAGTGGTGTAAGGAGGACAGAAGGTAATGTCTGCTATAGGTGATTTCAGTCAGGGTGGGCATGACCCCAAGGTGTTGCCTCATTTTCATACTCTTCATAACTCATCTCTATCCAGGAACTGGCAAAAAAAAAAAAAAAAAGGAGTAGAGGGATAGGTGCCATCCCTTCCCTTTCACAGTATACTGTAGCAAGAGAGGCTCAAATACAGTACATTAATCTCATTCCTGGTGATAAAGATTTATTCTGAGAAATATTTGTTGGGTAATTTCATTGCCATACAAATATCACAGTGTACTTATATAAACATACATGACGAAGCCTGTTCTCATAGGCCATGTTGTAATCTCATGGGACCACTGTTGTTTATGCTGTCCATTGCTGACTAACACATTATGTGATACATATCTGTGTTTATTTTAGACAGCCATGCCCACATAAAATTAGGCCTTCTATTACGACAGGAAAGATGGATGAAAACTGGGGGACTGAAACTAGCTATTAGGGTTTGAAAGTAAAATGTCCCCCACAGGTTCCTGTATTTAAGCATGTGGCCCTCAGCTCTTGGCAGTACTTGGAAACCTTGTGGAACCTTTAGGAGGTGGAGTCTTACTGGAAGAAATGGGCCACTAGAGGCAGGCCTAGAAGTTTAACAACTTAGCACCACTTCCAGCTCATTCTTTGCTTCCTAATTGCAAAGTGAAAAGCCTGCTTCTTGTTTTTTAATTAATTTTTTAAAAAATTTGTGTTTGCGTAGTTCCACTTCCTGTGTCTGGCTTTTACATGGGTACTGTTCAATCTAACCCACGCTTGCAAGCTTTGTAAGCAAGTGCCTTTAACCACTGAGTCATCTCCCTAGCCCAGGCCTGTTTCATGTTACTGACACATGACGTCTCCACCATGACAGAATGTATTCCTCTGAAATTAAATCTTACCTTCCTCAAGTTGCTTCTGTTAGGTATTTTTCTACGGCAAAGAGAAAGTAACTGTTGCAGAAAGTTAGTACTGAGAAGTAGAGCCGTTGCAGTGACATACTTGATCGGGTGGTTTTGTAAAAGGATTGAAGAAGAGCTTGGCTACAGAAAGGAGCTTTCCCACGCTGCAGGCAGAGCTTAAGGAGCCATTCTGGTGGGAATTTGGAAGACCAGAATGCAGAGAGAAATGGAGTGGAGGCCTGGCTTACAAGATTTTAGAAGGAAACAAGCACTACCGGGAGCTGGGCTGGAGGCAGTTCATGTGATAGTCTGGCAAAAACAAAACAAAACAAAACAAAACAAAACTGGACGCATTCTACTCATGTCCTGGGAGCGTGAGCAAAATGGAATATGAAGGTGAGGTTTGGTGGAGGTCATTTCAAGACAGCCAAGCATATTCCAGCTGTGGCGTGTTTTCTGTTCACTGCTCTGAACCAGTCTGCAGTGAGAGGCAGAAGCAGAGCAGGGGACCACATCTCCACAGCAGCAGGGAGGAAGTCGTCTGAGCGCTGGGTGTGGAGCTGGAGCTGGGCTTTATTACCCAAAAAGTCTGCCTCTAGTGACACGCACTCTCCAGCGAGGCTCCACCTCTCAAAGGCTCCACAACTTTCCTGAGTTGCCACCAACTGGGGATCAAGTACTCAAGTACTCAAGCAAGTGCCTTAACTGCTCAGCCATCTCCTTAGCCCCAGGATCATGTGTTTCCCACTCTACCAACCTAGCAGGAGAGGCTTCCAGGAGCAATTGGCTCTCCTTTCATGGCTTAATGTTTTACCATTCTTCTTTTTTAATTTTTATATTATTTTCAGAATATAGATATTTTGTGTGTGCAGTGTGTGGTGTATATGTGTGTGCAGATGTATGCGCCCCCTGCACAGGTGTGTGGAGGCCAGAGAATGTCAGGTGTCTTCCTCTGACGCTCTTCTGCCTTAGGTCCTTGAGACAGAGTCTCCCGCTGAACTGAAGCTCCCCAGTTTTTGGCTAGCCTGACTGACCAGGGGCCATCAGCAATCCTCCTGTCTCTGCTCACCTCAGTGTTGGGGTTACAGCATGCCAGGGCACACTCAGCTCTTTTTTTTTTTTTTTTTTTTTTTGGTTTTTCGAGGTAGGGTCTCACTCTAGCCCAGGCTGACCTGGAATTCACTATGGAGTCTCAGGGTGGCCTCGAACTCATGGCGATCCTCCTACCTCTGCCTCCCGAGTGCTGGGATTAAAGGCGTGCGCCGCCACGCCCGGCATACTCAGCTCTTTATGTAAGTGCTTAGGAATCAAGCTTATGCAGTGTGTCCTGCTACTCACAGAGCCAGCTCTCCAACCCAGCACTCTCCTTTTGTACCTTTCTTATTTGTTGTTTTAAAATATCTTTTATCTTTTATTTACTTATTTGAGAAGAGAAAGAGGCAGGTATAGAGAGAATGGGCACACCAGGACCTCTAGCCACTACAAATGAACCCCAGATGTAAGCACCATCTTGTGCATCTGGTTTTACGTGGTATTGGGGAAGTGAACCTGAGTCTTTAAGCTTTTCAGGCAAGCACCTTAACTGCTAAGCCATCTCGCCAGCCCTTATTTGTTTGTTTTGAGGCATGGTCTCCCATTAGCCCAAGCTGATCTGGAGCTCTCTCTGTAGCCCTGGTTACTCTCAATCCACTGTGGTCCTTCTACCTCAGCCTATGCATGCTGGGATTAAAGGTGTGAACTGCCATGCCCTGCTTTTCTTTTTGCATCTTTGGTATTATTTTCATCTACAGATGTCTGCATGACAATAAACTAATTGAATTTTATTTTTTATATATTTTTATGTCAATTGTCCTTTCTTCACTTTTGTCATATTTTTTCTTATCATGTTCTTATTTGCAGGTCATGATGTATGGCTTCTTTTTTGCCCAGCTAACTCTAGTCACAAAGCCCAGATGGGTATGACTTTCTTCACACTCTTTATTTTATAAACAGAGCAACTGAAATCTAAGACAAAAAAAAGGAATTGCCCACAGGATAATTTAGGATCAAAGCTGGTCTCCTAAACCCTTGATCCCTGTTCTTGAATTCTTATTTTGGCCAAGGTCAGATCAGTGTGTTCCAAAAGTAGTTAAAAATTACAATAATTATGTCATAATCATGACAACATCTGGTGTGAATTAATAACAGGACTCATGTTTATAATATTTGTAGGAGAAAACCAACACATTTCACTTTTCTTATGTGAAAGAAATGATATCCCAAGCCATCTTTTATGCTCTAGTGTTTTGCTGCTTGTAGAACTTTCCAATTTTACAAAATGGATTTGACATTGTCAAAAATAGAATTTGCAGGCTGCTTTCTAGGGCACCCTCATTTTGTCAGGCCATGAAGAAGAGGCAGCTGATCGTATAACACCTTGGATTTTTCTGTCTCAGCGAGACACCTTTATGACAGAGCTAAAGCATTGACTGTTGTGTAATATCTCCTAGATTAATTTGTAATAGTAATTTTGAGTTGCTTGTCATACATAAGGTCATGTTGATCGTCCTTTGATTTAGATCCCATTGCCCACCCTAGATTGCTAATGCTCTCGTAGACAAGGGTGTCCACTTCTACTCTCCTTATGTGTGAATAGTTTCTCAGCAGGTATGTGACACGTGGAAATCCTCTGCAGAAACTAGGTGAGGTTAGATTGTCTCAGGCTTTCAATAGCAGAAAGGAAAAAAAAAAGCAAAACTAAACGCAAGAAAGAGGGGCCCATTGCACAGCAAACAAATCTAGCTGTAGTCCTTACATCTAAAAAGGTATAATCTTTTTTTAAGACAACAGATATTTTAAAAAGATTGACTAAATTTTCCCATAAAAACTTTAATTAGATCCTCTATCAAATTTTTTGGCACTTTCACATGACAGAGAAAATGAGTCTAGTAGAATAGACCAAAGGAACTTTTGATAAGGAATACTTTCTTGATGTAACTACTAATTAGATGAAAATTTGAAAGACACTGAAATTTTTATTCCTTTCATCTTGTAATTTTGAGGGAAAAAAGTTTAAAAGCAGCAGAATGTTATGATTATAACCAAAAGACAGATTCGTGTTGTGCAGAGAAATCTTTAAGCTTAGCTCCCTTTTCCAAGCCTGAGAGCAGTGAACTACTGAGATATAGAGAAGACAAAATGGTTTTCCATACTGGCCATTATTGGAAGATCCTCTGTGGTGAATAGTACCATTTTCTTTTGCTACTTCCAAATTGGCCATTTTTTGTTTGTTTGTTTGTTTTGTTTTGGTTTTTCAAAGCAGGGTCTCTCTCTAGAGTAAGCTGACCTGGAATTCACTATGCAGTCTCAGGATGGCCTCCAGCTAATCCTCCTCTCTGCCTCCCAAGTGCTTGGGATTAGAGGCATGTGCCACCATGCTGGGTGACTCATCTAGTTTGAATAGATTAAAAAAATTACTCATAATTTAGTTCCTGGGTAGTTTTATTTCTTCTTTTTAAAGGAACTTTAGTCATTTAGCAAATATTTAATGAGTATCTACTATGTGTTAGGTAACATGATGCTACAGATTGGAAGAATCAAAATTGTGGCACTTCCTCTTTTTTTCTTTTTCTTAATCTAATTAAGTCTCTCTAAACCTTACACTCTGGTGTGTGGATTTAAATTCTTTAAATTCATAAGACAAGAATCCAGAGTATCCTAAATTTATCGGTGTGTCGGCGAATTGGTGTAGTGGCAAAGGCATCCCACAATTCCCATTTCAGAATCATGAACAGAAACACAAGTCATAGTCTGGCAGGAGTTTAAAGGAGGGTGAGGCAAAGCGTTCAGTTCAATAATTCAGGAATTATTCACTGAGTGGTCCTGTTAGTTTGGAGATTTGTAGAGTGCAGAGGAAATTGTGGATTCTTCCTTGCCCTTGAGAAATTCACAAAGCAGACACACGTCACCAATAATGAACGGTCAGTTAAGAAGAAACACATCACCCTCATTTGTGTGCATTCACTCATTCATTCATTCACGAGGAACCGAGGCCAAGTCCGATGCCAGGCATCATGCTGGTGGCGGCGGCATCTGCAAAGGTAAGCACGTGCGCCCAGCCCACTCCTATGTACCACACAAGGTAATGGTCAACATGCAGACACCAGTAACTGGGACACGTCTCACCCGGAAGGCTCCCATGAATCTATCTGTAATGTAGGCTTTATTCTGCTGGTGAGGGGGGAGAAAATTGAATCCATGATCAGTCTCCTTACACAATCATTTCTCTGTAGTTGAAAACTTAACTCGTTTCATTTCTTGATATCTAGAGCTCATTTCAAGTAATTTTTGAAAGAAGGTTACTTGGGTAACAGGTTGTCTAAGTCCTTGCAACTCTTTGAATATTTGTCTTCCACTCTCCGAGGTGACCAATAGTGTTGCGGGAAAGCCTTAAGTTACAACTCCATATGCTTAAAACTCTAGAATGTGAGGCCTTCCTTTTTGACTGTGCATGGTTTTCAGTCAAAATCTTACAGTTTCTGAATGTTTCCTTTTTATAGGGCCATATTATTGTGGGGTAGAGAGCGTGGGCTCTAGAAGTGCTTAAAAACCCCCAGGTTCTCACAGAACACCCCAAGTCATCAAGACAGTGGCTTTCAAGTTCTTGTCTATAATTAGCAATGAATTGAAAGACACAGACACAAAGCAGGGTAAATTATGAAAGATTTTTTTTTTTTTTAGATTTTTTTTATTTACTTGAGAGGGGAGAGAGAAAGAAGGAATGAATGGGCATAGCAAGGCCTTCAGCCACTACAGACAAACTCCAGATGCATGCACCACCTTGTGCATCTGGCTTACATGGGTCCTGGGAATCGAACCTGGGTCTTTTAGCTTTGCAAGCAAGTGCCTTAACCACTAAGCCATCTCTCCAGCCCAAAAGATTTATTTTACAAGAGAGCAGAAATGAGGGAGAAGAGAAGAAGAAAGCTTGATTCTCACTGCCAAGTTTAAATGTCTACAAAAGACCTGGATTGGTTGTTTGGACCAGGAGAGGAGCACAGACTCAGAAAGGGCCTGCCCATGGCAGAGGGAAAGACTGTCAAACTTTAAGGAGGAAGAGTCAGGAAGCTACTCCTTATTGCCAGCTTAAATCAGACTGGAGATCAAGTCTCACCAGGGCAGAGTGGCATCCGTGTTCTTTTGGGCCTATGTCCCAAGCTGACTACCTGCAAAAGAAAGTTACCTTGGTCCTAACCTCTGTCATTATCACGCCAGTGAGGTTGTCACTGCTGTGATCAAAATACCTGACAGAAACAACTTGACAGGGAAACGATTTCTTTGGCTCATGGTTTCGGAGGGTCCATCTGTGACTTCTCAGCCGTGGGCACTTGGGGAGGACGTGATGGTGACTGGAGCATTCCGGTACAGGCTGTTCTTCACCTTTTGGCACACAGGAAGCAGGAAGTTTGACAAGGAGCAGCTGGGGTAATGACACCCTCAGGACCTATCATCTGTGCCCTACTTCCTCCAGGCAGGGTCCGCCTCCCAATGTTTCCAAGACCTCCCAGTATATTGCCTCCAGCTGGAGAGATAAAGCGCATAATAGATGAGCCTTGGGGGGGGTCACTTCTTATCCAAAACCATAACACGTTCCTGTTTGCATCTTGGACTTTTTATTTCCTGTTAAAATGATTCAGGCAGTTTCTTACAAAAATAAACATACTCTTACCATAGGATCCAGCAATAGTGTTCCTTGGTATTGACCCAGATGAATTGAAAACTTATGTCCATATGAAAGCCTCCACATGAATGCTTACACCAGCTTTATTGATAATTGCCAAGACGCCCTTTGACAGGAGCACTGATAAATAAACCACAGTATGTCTGGCCAATATCACTCATTGCAGAGACAAAATAGTTATCCTAACATTTGAAGGAGCCATAAATGAACATTATGAGTGAAAGAATCTTGTCCCCAAAAGGCTACATGCTACATGGTTCCAACTATATGACATTCTATAGAAGGCAAATGTGCATACAGTAAAAAAAAAAAAAAGAAGTGTCTGGTTCTAAAGGGAGAAAGGACAAGGTGGAGCACGCAGCATTTTCAGGGCAGTGAAACCAGCCTATATCATAGTACTATGGTTCATGTGCTTGCATTTGTCCAAACTCAGCATGTTTCATAAGTGGTGCACCTTAAACATGGTTCACAGTCCAAGAGTGGGCCCTACATGTACCTTGAACAGCATGAGAAAGACATGTCCGTGTAGTTCACTGGCTGGGGATGCTCTATCCCTCTGATGGGGATGTTGACAGCAGGGGAGGCTGTGCCTATATCTGGGCAGGAGTTATACTTCTCTGTATCCATTCACCTTTACTGCGCAGATAAATTTGTCTAAAAACTAGCATTTACTTAGGGAAAATGAAAAAAATTTTATGGGCAAGTGAAAAATCTTGCTAGAAGTTGATCTTTTGCATGGAATTCTGTATCTTCATAGTCAATTTAGTGGGAAGCTGGAAGCACTGTTTTGAGGAAACCCAAGTCAGACATCCTTCTCTGCCAGAATGCCCTTCAAACGGGTATAATACTTTCATTGTGATACTAACTTTGTGATTAACTTTATGCACAGCCTCAGGAGAAAAGTGTATTTGGTTGCTGCCATGATATGAAGTCATTTTTACTCACTGTGCAAACCTTATAAGTAAGGGGTCACAACTATGGAATAGAGCCAAAAATAAACTCAGATATTTATGGAAATTGATTTTCAACAATGCTGTCAAGGCAATTGAAAGGTAGGGAATAATTCTCAGTACTGTGAAGACAAATTGGTGTCCATGTACAAAACAGTAAACTTATACTGCAGTTCGTCTCATATACAAGTTAATTCAGTATGGATTAAAAATTTTAATGTGAGAAGTAAACCTATAAACTTGGAATAAAGGGGTAAAAGCTTCATGTGTTTGGATAAAGGAATAGTTCCTTATCTATAAAACCAAAAGCACAAGTGACAAAAGAAAAATAGGGCTGGAGAGATGGCTCAGTGGTACAAGGCTCTTGCTTGCAAAGCCTGATGGCCTGGGTTTGATTCTCCAGTAAATCCAGATGCACAAAGCGGCACATGCATATGGAATTTGTTTGCAATGGCAAGAGGCCCTGGTATGCCCAGCCCCTCCTCCTCCCCCCACTCTCATTTTCTCTCTTTCATTCTTTCTTTCTACTTGAAAATAAGTAATTTCTTTTGGATTCTTTTTTTTTTTTCGAGGTAGGGTCTCACACTAGTCCAGGCTGACCTGAAATTCACTATGTATTCTCAGGGTGGCCTCAAACTCACAGCCATCCTACTACCTCTGCCTCCCAAGTGCTGGAATTAAAGGCGTGTGCCACCACGCCCAGATTTTTTTGGATTTTTTGAGATAGGATTTCACTCTAGTCTAGGCTGATCTAGAATTCACTATGTAGTCCCAGACTGTCTTTAAACTCATGGTGATCCTCCTACCTCTGCCTCCTGAGTGCTAGGATTAAAGGCATGCACCACCACACCTGGCTTTTAATCTTGGGAGGCAGAGGTAAGAGGATTGCAGTGAGTTTGAGGCCACCCTGAGACTACATAGTGAATTCCGGGTCAGCCTGGGCTAGTAAGACCTTACCTCGAAAAACCAAGGGGGGGAAAAAGATGTGATAAGATATTTGAATCTAAAATTTATCAAAATCTCTTACAACTCAATCATAAAATAATTTAAAACAGGAAAGAGGATTTGACTAGACATTTTGCCAATGAAAACATAGTAATAATGAGCATATGAAAATATGTTTAATATTATAATTCATTAGGGAAAGGTCAATCCAAACCATGATGCAATACAACTTCACAGCCACTAGGTAGTTACGATAATTACAAACAAGACAGTATCAAGTGCTGGAGGGAGCATAGTAAAACTGACACCCTTATTATTTTGTTATGAAGGCAAATGAAGAAGAGACAAAACATGAAACATTCTTATAAATGAATATTATTTGCCAATTAAAATGAGTAAAGTACTCACCCATGCTACAGTGTAAATGACTCTTGAAAGCATTCTAAGTGAACAAGCCAGTTGCTAAAGATGACATTTTATTTATTTGTTTATATATATATATATATATATATATATATATATATATATATATATGTCTTTATTGACAACTTCCATAATTACAGGCAATAAACCATGATAATTCCCTCCCCCCTCACTTTCCCCTTCACAATTCCACTCTCCATCATATCCTCTCCCCTCTCAATCAGTCTCTCTCTTTTTTTTTCACTGTATTTTTTTATTGACAACTTCCATAATTGTAAACAATATCCCATGGTTCAGTTTCTATTTTGATGTCATCATCTTTTCCTTCTATTATGAGGGTCTTGTGTAGGTAGTATCAGGTGCTGTGAGGTCATGGACATCCAGGCCATTTTGTGTCTGAAAGAGTGCATTGTAAGGAGTTCTTTCCTTCCTTTAGCACCTACATTCTTTCTGCTAAGAAAAAAACGACATTTTATATTAAATGTCCAGAGCAGGTACAGATGCAGAAAGCACAGTGTTTGTTTTGGATTTAGTTTGTTTTTCATTTCTTACTTTAAGGTGAGGAATCACACTACTGACCTACTTTTTATTTATTTATTTTTATTTTATTGGTTTTTCGAGGTAGGGTGTCTCTCTAACTCAGGCTGACCTGGAATTCACTATGAAGTCTCAGAGTGGCCTTGAACTCACAGTGATCCTAACTCTGCCTCCCAAAGGCTGGGATTAAAAAAAAATGTGCACACCACACTTGGCTGATTTCTCTCTTTCTCTCTCTCTCTCTCTTTTTTCAAGGTAGGGTCTCCCTCTATCCCAGGCTGACTTGGAACCATCTATGCAGTCTCAGGCTGGCCTTGAATTCACAGCGATCCTCCCACCTCTGCCTCCCCAGTGCTGGGATTAAAGGTGTGCACCATGATGCTTGGCTGGTTTATTGGATTTTAAATTTGATTTACTTTGTGTGAGTTACTTTTCTCACCACTGTTCCAGAACACCTGACAGAAGTAGCTGAGAGGAGAAGAAAATTGTTTTGGCCCCCAGTTTTGGGAGGCAGTCTATCGTGGAAGGAAAGCAAGGCGGCTGAGGTGCTCTGTCCATGGTGACCCCAGGTTGAGGCGGCAGCTCCTTATACCTTGTGGATCAGGGAGCAACGAGCTTGGTTGGAGTCAGAAGTGCGCGTCAACTTCAATTCTTTTTAAGATTTTATTTTATTTTTGTTTATTTATTTGAGAGAGGGAAAGAGGCAAAATGCGTGTGTGTGTGTGTGTGTGTGTGTGTGAGAGAGAGAGAGAGAGAGAGAGAGAGAGAGAGAGAGAGAGAGAGAGAGAGAGAACGGGCATGCCAGGGCTTCTAGCCACTGCAAACAAACTCCAGATGCATGTACCACCTTGTGCATCTGGCTTACGTGGGTCCTGGGGAATTGAACCAAGGCCCTTTCGCTTAGCAGGCCAACGCTTTAACTCTAAGCCATCTCTCTAACCCTCACCTTTAATTCTTGTTTCTAGCGACCTACCTCTGCTAGCTATGCTGTGGTTCCCAAAGTGTCTACAACCCTCCTAAACAGCATCACCAGCTGCAGACAAAGTGTTCAAAGACATGAGCTTGTGTACCCAGATCATAACATGTATCAAGGTATTTTCTAATTTCCATTGTGATTTCTTATCTGACCATTGGTTTTGTTGGATTTTGTTGTTAATTTCCATGCATTTGTTAATTTACTAAATTTCCTTCAGGTATTAATTTCTAATTTAAAATTCCATTGTGGTCAGAGGGCATAATTCATCATCACCTCAATCCTTTTAAATTTATTGAATCTTTTATGGCCCAGCTTCCAAACGTTATTGAATGTTTCAAGTATAGTGTAGAACAATGTGTGCTATTGCTGGGCACATGTTTGTTGGATCTCATTGGTTTATGGTGTCATTGGAGTCATCTGTTTCCTTGTTCATCTCTATGATTATTACATCCATTGTAAAATTGTAGCAGTAAAGTCTTGGGGCTGGAGAGATGGCTTAGTGGTTAAGTGCTTGCCTGTGAAGGGTAAGGACCCTGGTTTGAGGCTTGATTCCCCAGTACCCACATAAGCCAGATGCACAAGGTGGTGCATGTATCTGGAGTTTGTTTACAGTGGTTGGAGGCCCTGGTGTGCCCATTCTCTCTCTCTCTCTCTCTTCTGTCCGTTGCTCTCAAATAAATAAATAAAAATAAAAATTGTAGCAGTAAAGTCTTGACTATTATAAGGAGGAATTGTTTAATTCTATCCATTTAAAAAAATATATGTTTATTTATTTGCAAGAAGAAGAAAGAGAGAGAGAGAGAAAGAGAGAGAGAGAGAGAGAGAGAGAGAGAGAGAGACCAGGTCCTTTTGCCACTGCAAACAAGCCCCAGTTGCAGGCACCACTTTGTGCATCTGGCTTTATATAGGTACTGGGGAATTGAACCTGAGCCCTCAGGCTTTGTGAGCAAACACCTTTAACCACTGAGCCATCTCTTCAGCCCCTCTGTTTTTAATTTATATAGCTAAACACTCTTTTTTTTTTCAGTGTGTATATGTTTTTAGTTGTTATATCTTCTTAATGAATTGAATCCTTTCTAATTCTGAAGTGTACCTCTAACTCTAGTGTCATGGCAGTTTTTATTTTAATGGTGTTTCATCTGACAGCAGTACAGCCCCTTTGGAAATTACGCAGTTATTTACTCTGTTGTCTTAAAATATAGTAAATCTGGATGTAACTATATCTAGTGAAATGTAGTTTAAAAAGTTCACTAAATGATTAGAAATTAAACTCTGTACATGTTTGCTATTGTAAACTCATGGCTCACTTTAGATACAGTGGGATTTTTATAGCATATGTAATTATATCATCATGTTCAAGAGAGGAAGACAACACAGAGCTTGAACAAATTTCCATGCACAGTTTACAATCACCAAAGTTCTCTGAACAGAATTGAAGTATGTGGGTTTTGTTCTCCTGTTAGCCTTGGTGAGTGTTGATTGTGATTTGTCTACTCGGTTGGTTAGCTTATGGCGCTTCTGACGGAGGACCCATAATGTATACTTGACTAATCTCTGTATCCAAACGCTGTTTGCAAAGTACCAACTACCTGTTGTCTGTGGTTGAGTGCTTGGAATGCAGCAAGCAACCAGGCTGGCATGTCCTCATGTGATTGGGGGAAATGCATGAAACAGATAAGAACAGTGGTTCGCCGCTGTTCGTTTTATAAAGAAACTAAGGCATGGTGATGTGACACACACTGAAGTGTGAATGTGGGTCAGTTTTAATTGCGTGGGTCTAGAGAAGTATCTATGCAGAGCTAACAGCTGAGAAGAGGCCTGGTGACGAGCAGGATCTGTGGGGAGGGTGATGCTGACAGAGATAACTGAGGTCAGAAAATGGCTGTTTTTCTGCACTGTTTATATAGGGAGAGGAGACCCATGGGCTCACATAGGATGATTTTGGAGGTTAATACACACCACACACTAGCACGCACGCACACACACACACACACACACACACGCATTTGCGCTCATGCATGCACATTAATTTATGAGTATGCAAAGTAGAGGCGTGACTATTGAATATCTAAATGGAGACTTTTTTGCAGTCTCTTCTGTTTGTTTATTTATTAGAACATATTTTGTATGGCTACATCATGTGTTGGTATCATCTTTTCCCTCCTCTCAGCCCTCATTCTGCAGGGCCCCTCCTCAGTGGGGTTGCTGGTATTCCTCATGGGTCATGTATTGTGGGAGTAGCTGTTTGTTAATGGGAGGAGGCATGGCCTCTGGGCGTGACAACCCAATATGCCACTCTTACAATCTTTCCACCCCCTCTTCCACAAAATTCCCTGAGCCGTGGTGGGTGTGGGTTTTTAAAAATTTTATTTTATTTTTTTATTGACAACTTCCATAATTATAAACAATATCCCATGGTAATTCCCTCCCTCCCCCACTTTCCCCTTTGAAACTCAATTCTCTATCATATCCCCTCCCCCTCTCCATCAGTCTCTCTTTTATTTTCATGTCACAATCTTTTCCTTCTGTTATGATGGTCTTGTGTAGGTAGTGCCAGACATTGTGAGGTCATGGATATCCAGGCCATTTTGTGTCTGGAGGAGCACGTTGTAAGGAGTCCTACCCTTCCTTTGGCTCTTATATACTTTCTGCCACCTCTTCTGCAATGGACCCTGATCCTTGGAAAGTGTGATAGAGATATTTCAGAGGTGAGCACTCCTTCCTCTGTCACTTCTTCTCAGCACTGTGATGCCTTCTGAGTCATCGTAAGGTCACTGCCATCTGAAAAGAGAAGGTTCTTTAACCACAAGTGAGAGTAGCATTAATATATGGGTATAAACATTAAGAGAAGTGCTTACAGGGCAGTTTGATGAGCATAGTATATACATTTAGCCAGACAGCAGCAGACGTTACACCCCAAGGGCTCATGACTAGCCCTGTTGTAGGTTTTCAGTATCAGGGATGTATTCCCTCCCATGGAGAGGGCCTCCAGTCCAATTAGTGAGCAGTTGGTTTTCCCCATAACAGACGTCGGTGGATGTGCTTTAAGTCTCTTTCAGTGATGAGTTCTCAGGAGCCTCTGGATTTCTGCTTTGGTAGGTGTTGTGTTGAGTGTCCTCAGGGTCTGTCTCCTTCACCCTGGTGCTGATTGTCAGGCTCACCATGGAAGCAGCACTCTTGCTTATCTTTCCAATTCCTCTGTGGTTTCACGTGGGCCTTGACTTAGATGCAAGGGGTGGTTTATGTTCTTGGGTCTTGTTACTTTATGAAAAAGAAGCACAGATTTATGTGCAGCGCACCCTCTGGAGCAAGGGATCCAGGAGTTAGGGACCCAGTGGTAGGTCAGTCAGGAAGGTGGAGCAAAAGGCCTGCTTCCGCACAGCTCTGCAGGGTCCAGGCCACCCCAAGGCAGGAGCAGGGGAACCAGGACCAGGGACTAAGTGGAGATTTTAAGGGGCCAGTGTAGGCATGTATGTAAAATTAGAAGTCACCAGCAATTAGCTATCATGGCTGTGAAATAGTGTGCCCCAAGGAGGAGGGCATATATGGAAAATAGTAAAAGAATGAAGATTACCTCCAATACAGTTCTAACAGAAGGAGAGAGGCCAGTAAAAGACCTACATAAGAAAGGGTCATGAAGTTGCAAAGAAACCTTAAGAGTTGATTTTATGGAAACAAAAGGTCAGATTACTTCAAGGAAGATGGATATTAGCTCTGTAAAATGTTAATGAGAGGAAATAAGGTCAGAGACATGAAGATGGTCTTTGGTGTTAGGGAAGTCAGTTGGCGGTTGATTAGCAGTAGTACTAGTGATTGGCAGAGGACTTAGAAGGCCTGATGAAGGGTTAAGAGAGAGCTGGGGAGCTAGAGAGATGGTTCAACACTTAAGGCCCTTGCTTGCAACATGACCTGGGTTTCATTCCCCAGTAGCCACCTAAAGCCAGATGCACAAAGTGGCTCATGTGTCTGAAGTTCATTTGCAGTGGCTGGAAGCCCTAATGTGCCCACTGTCTCTGTCTGTCTCTCTTCTCTCTATTTCTCTCTGTTTGCAAATAAATGGTGGCACACACATTTAATCCCAGCACTTGGGAGGCAAAGGTAGGAGGATCTCCATGAATTTGAGGTCAGCCTGAAACTACAAAGTGAATTCCAGGTCAGCCTGGGCTAGAATGAGACCCTACTTCAAAACACGAGAGAGAGAGAGACAGAGATCTGGAAGGCAAGATTTAGTGGTCATGAATTTTAGCTGCTCCAGTAGGTTTGTTGTGATGTGTTGCAGAGAAATGGAAGCATTTCTTAGGCAGAATTGTGGGAACTCTTGTGGAAGATGGTGGGATTTAGAACATGCTTGTTGCTGTTGGAAAGGAGAAAGGCATTAATGATTTGGAAGAGAGTCACAGAAATTTTCAGAAGATTGAAAGGCATGAGCTCTGGAGAAGAAATGTGTTGACTATTGAAGAATAACAGGAATAAGGAGAAAGGTAGCACGTGAGATCTGACGCAGATGGAGTGCTGCTGGGAAGAGAATTCAGTTCATTTGTTTTCAGCTTCTCAGTCAGTCACTGAGGAAATCAACAGTTAAATATTGAGGTGGGTAAGAGAGGATACTTGGAGGTTAGAAAACAAATAGGAAAGTGACAAATAGATGTCTTGGGGCTGGAGGACATTTGAGTCTAGAGAAGACAGTAAACTCACCTGACATTTTTTTTTTAGTATTCATTTTGAATTTGAAAGTTGACCAGTGGGTACTACTATGTTCATTTTCTCAGGGACAGGCTCAGATGGTAGGATAGTAAAAATAATGTCGAATATTTCCCCAGGTGACTATTTAGAGAATCACAAAGCAATAATGTATTAAAGTGCTTTATCAAACCCCCAAACCTGCATATAAACCCAAACACACACCATACTAGATACATACTCAGCACACGTCCACCCCACTTCTTATATAACAAGCCACAATGACATTTTGCTACTATTTTCAAAGTATCAAAACAGAAAAATCACTTAAGATATCCTCTAGTTTTTCAAATATTTACTGAATATATATATATATATATATATATATATATATATATATGAGTCAATTTTAGAATTTTATGCTCTTCTGAATTAGTCAACTTTATTATGATCATTCTATGTTTAATGTATGTACATTGAGAACATAAAAATTAAAAAATGAAATGTATGGGATTATGGCTTGAATAAGCATTCATCTAAAGACACATCTGCTAAAGGCTTGGCCACTAGTTTGTGGCTCTATTCGGAGGCAGTGGACTACTTAGGAGGGGGCCCTGACTGGAAGGATCATAGGTTGCAGAGAGAAGGGCCCTTGAAAGGGACAGTGGGACGTTAAGCCCCTCCTCTCTGTTTGCTGCCTGGCCATGTTGAGGTGAAGAGTTTCCTGCTCTGTGTCAGACTCCTGCTATGATGTGTTATTTGCTGTTGAAAGCAACAAGGCCAACTGATCATGGATGAGACCTTTTGAAATTTTAGCCAAAACAAAACAAAACAAAACAAAACACCCTTTCCTTCTTTTAATTTGATTTTCCCAGGTATTTTTGTCATACTAATGGAGAGATGACTGGCACCCACCGAACATGCTAAGTTTTATACATCTAGCATGTTTTCAATAGATGCCAAACTGAGCTCTTTTTCTCTGTCCCTTAATCTAAATCTTGGGGATATTTATCTATTTTTCCTGTCTAGTCCTGTTTCCTTAAGGATGTTCTTTCAGCTAAGTATAGGTGATGTAACTAGTTTAACTTGATTATTAATGGTAGAAGTTTAATAGCATTCTGAAAGAAATACCAGAATCTAGGGTTGACTTTAAGAATAGGATTTTAGGCAGAACAAAAGGGCATAGTTGGGGCATAGGATCTTTTCCTTTGATTCAAATCATGTAGAAAGACCAATTTTGATCATCATGACTTAAATTAAACCATAATAGCAAGCAGAGAAAATTGGAATATTCCCACATCTTGGTGGTTATAGTACTTAATGAGTAAAACGAATTATTAGGCTTTAAAAAATATCTATCGCATATCCCAGGCTTGTGCTGGATCCAGTAACTCCTGACAATGAAACAGATCAACACTGCAGTATCATAAAAAGGTGTATTGCTAGAATAAATTCAAAGGGCATTTCTTTAAAAGGTACTCCGTGGGGAATGTGGTTGAAACCGTCACTTCATTTCTCCTCTGGCTACGGTGACAATAGCTGTCATCCTTGCTCTTCAAGTCCCAGGTGGAGAGTCATTCTTGGTCTCTAAGGACAGAATGTTTTAGATAAGTGCATGTCATTTACAAGGTCATTTTCCCTTCATTGATTATTATCCTCTGTTTTATTTTGAAAACAGTGCTGATGAGTAGATTTAATCCTGGGTAGTGGGAAAAAGCAACAAAACAAATCTTTTCCTGCTTTTTATGAGTTGTACTGTTGAGGCTGTGCTGTGATGTCTTACATTTCAATTCCTCAGTTCTTAGAAACGTTAACAAGTGATTTATTGTCAATTATTTTAAAGTGTACATGCTTACAAATACTCATAATGCTACACTGGTCTGGATCATCAGCAATGGCCCACAATTTATGCAGGGTGCAACCTGCTTGTGGCAGGCATCATAACCATATGGTATTGTGCATGCAAAACCGAGTTCCTATGGTTTTGATGTTATGGGATGTAGCAGACTGTTTTCTTAATTCTCCTAAGTGGAACATCCCCTAAAGACTCATTATGAAAAGGCACGTTGAAGCGTGTGGCGTCATTACAAGACGGTTTTCACTTGGCAGCAAGCAACAAGAGGAGAAAAACGCTTCTGACAATTTCTGAGATGTGATCATTAGGAATTGCCTCCGAAATTAATGAGATGCTAGGGAAAGCCAAGAGCTTAACAGATCGTATCGTGTGCACAACTCGATGATGAGGGCTTTGAATGGGGACTAATGATTTGCTAAGTGTCGCGATAGTTTTCGTGGTCAACTGCTTCCTGGCTATTCCTTTGAAATGAAAGCACAGCCACAGTTAAAACACTGAAAGATGACACGACATTCTGACCAGGAGGAAGCTTCTGTTGTGGCGGTTTGAATGAAATGTTTCCTGTAGGCTCATGTAGTTTGATCCCCAGCTGGTGGCGATTTGGGAAAGTTATGGGGCCCCTGGGGGGCGGGGCCTCTGGGGGCGGGGCCTTGCTGGAGGTTTATTAGTCCAGACCCACTGGGTATAGGCAGCTTAGTCAGACCACTTTCCTGGTGCTGGGGAGGTGAGATGTGGCAGTCATCTACTAGGCCATGCTTTCTCCACCACAATGGAAACTAATTTGAAATAAACCATTTCCTTTCCTATGCTGCTTTTTAGTCAGGTGTTTTGTCCCAACAAAGAGGAGGTAACTGTAACATGTGTCTAATTAAATTAACAGCTAAAACTTTAATTTTACTCATCTAAAGGGAGCCCCTCTTCTTCCATCCCTCCCTTCCTTTCTCCTCTTGCTTCTCTTCTTTTAATAATCAGGCAGAAGGGAAATTCTCCCACCCAAGCATCCCAGGCTACCCCTTATTTCTTGTTCTTCCCCACCTACTGGCACCCAGGTCTCCGCTGCTGTGGTCTGCACGGGGCCTACTCGGAATCTTCTGCTGGTTCTTCTGTTGTATCTGTCTCCATGGAGACAGACAGCTTCCCAGGGCGGAGCTCTGCATAGCATCTGGCCCCAACCCTCACCTGGGATCAGTCTATTTTTGGCAGCGGTGCAGACAAAAGGAGTAGGTACCTCCTCTTTAAAGAAGCGCAAGTGTGTTGGGGACCTGAAATCCTCTCTCCGTGTTGTCCTTCCTGCATCCAGCGTGATGAAAACCGTGAGGGAGAGAGAGAGAGAGGGGATGCCTTCTGTTTCCTTAGCTTCAGTGTTTGGAGAGGCCGATTTGCTGGGCGGATCCAAAGGCATAGGCTGAAGAGGGAAACATGGCAGAACTAACAAAATTAACCATCGTCTGCTCTTGCAAACTTCCAGCAGCAGTCCTACTGTTTGGGAACCTGAAAAATGGTTGGTAGCTAGGCAACTCTTCCTCTGTACTATACACGGGTTCTTCTGAACAGGAAAACTACAGCCCATGGACACTTATCTGCTAATGACTAGAGGAACTGGGCCTTCTGAAAGCATGTGGGAAATGCTCATTTTACATGGAAAGCCCACAGGTTTACAGGAAAGCCTGTCATGTAACATCACACACTTTTAACATCTCAGCCTTTTAATTTCTTTCTACAAAATGGAAATATTTTCAAGCAAGCACGGCTGCAAGGTTTGCCAATACACTGCATGCCTATGTGATAGTTTTAATGTGTAAAGAAAAAAAAAAAACTAACTAAATGTGATAGGCCTGGATATTCCGTCCTGCCTACATGAGGGTGATGGAGGCACCGAAATTCACAGCCAAATTCATTAGCGTTCTCAACAGAGTGGTCCACAAAGACATGACCACCTTGTTGGTGTGCCCTAGATTCTTTGGGAGTCTGGTGAAATCCAGGGTTTGATTTTTGTCACAGCCACCAGCTGAAATTCGCTGCCAATTTGCAGCGATGGCTCTGGGAATTGCTTACTGCTTCTCAGTGGGGTATTATCCTACAGTTTAGATCTCTTTCTTCTGCGCATGCAGCGAGAAGCCTCTCCAAACAGTTACACCTAGCATGTAGGGTGTGCGAAATGCTTCAGAGAATGAACCTGGTTTCATCTGGGTCCTGATGAAAGGCTGGGAGATGGGAATGGTTAGGATCACTGACGCCCAGAGAGGTTGAGTAATGCCCCAAGGTTACACAGACTGTGACACGTCTCAGACCTACCTTTCATTCCAGAGCTTCTTCAATCCTAAATGCTCATGAACATCTACATTCATGTAGATCTTCTCTCTGTAAGGAATCTGGAAGGTGTTGGTTTGCACTGGAAGACAGAAGCAGGATTCTATAGTTCTTTTTCTGAGCAATGGCTTCCTGGCACCTTTGTTTGCTGCATGTTTTTCCTCGTCTGGGTAAAGTGAATTCCAGCTTGCTCATCTGCCGCAAGACCTAATGTTTCCTGTGAACTTTCTAGGAATCATAATGGAAAGTCTTTTCTATTTCAGTGCCATTTCTTTGGTGAATATGTAGTTACTGCCAAAAGCCAGGAACCAGAAATAAGTGAGCCTTAGAATACTGTGGTTCTTACAAAGCTGTTTCTCTCTTTGTTTTGGTAGGTGAGCTCATGTCACTGAGATGGGACAGCTGGCAGTATGTATAGCTTTGTGGACCAGAATGCCCTACCAGGCTTTTCTGTGTGTCTCTGTAACTGATCATGGGTAGCTCATTACCAGCCATCTGCTTAACTGTGCCAGTGTACAGCAAGAAAGTTTGTCAAGCAGTCATTGGCTAATTGGTTTCAATCATCATTTAGTTTTCTGATTATTAATAATTCATCAAACATTAATTGCATGACTACCACACCAAGCATTGGTGTATAATTCTGACCACTGATTACTGTAGCTGAGAGACTTTGAAAAAGAGAAGCTGAAACATTGCAAAGTCATAAAATCTGGTTGTCTAAATTCGCATGAGACGGAGACAAAAGTTTGGACGGGGTTTAATGTTCCCCTGGCCAATCCTTCACCACTTGGAGTCACTGGGCTCCCTATGAAGTATGATTGCATCAGTTCCGGATGAATAACAGTGCCAATTATTGGGTAATTTTGGCTCACAGTGGCTTCATTTTCAAGTGCACTTCCTGTGAGTCCTCTACTTCCTGCTTGAAGTGTAACTGATGACGTACTTGTAACCAAGGCACCGTGCTCAGCCCAGGCATTTTTCTCTGACTAACGTGGGGTATGCCAAGTTAGCAGACACTTTGCTATGCTATGTCTAAGACAAGAAATGCAAAAATGAATTCCCTGGCCCTCGTAGCTTGAATCCAGCAATTCATAATTTTATTTGGATTTCAGGAAACGTAATGCTCTCATACTTATTGACTTCTTTTAGCGTATGATTAACTCTGATGCATGTCAAGATGAAAATTGTAATCTTCTACTCATTCTGGGATACAGACCTTGGTATTTTTTTTTTTTCCAGACTGGTCATGTAATGTCATTTTAATACTTTGATTTGTGACCATGTTATTAGCTAAAAGTGATAGGGGTATTTATCACATTTCAAAAGTACATAATTTCTTTACTCTTCAGTGGATCCCATGTTAGGGGCAAAGCTAGGGGATAGGATTGTGGGGGAGAAAAGAGCCATCATGCCGGTACGTTCTGTTTTAGGCTGGCTGATCTGAATGTCCGTCATTCCAGAACTGATTTGAAATGCCTTAACAGGCTTCATTTCCTTGAGGCCTTCTGTGAAAGGGCCAAGCTACCAATACAGTCTGTATTTTCTCCATGACCAGTCCTTGCTATTGGAGGCTGACAGTCCTGAACTTTCCAGTGCATCATTTCTGTCATTGCCTGTGGTTGTCAGGTATGTTCTGATGCCAGCCCCAGATCCTCACCAGACCACGGTGCATGGTTATGTAGGAACCCACTTCTCTGACCTCTCTTTCTGCAATTGTTCTACTCTTGAAGTTGGTGAGCCCCACAAGGTACCCTGGTTAGTTTCCATGGCATCCACTGTGTCTCTTCAGTGGAGAATACAGATCAAGTCTGCCTCACAGCTTACCTATGTTATATTTTAGTTCCTTAGTAAAAGCCTATGAACGGAAAGTAGGGCATAGCTCACAGGTCCTATCTACATTGCAAGGAGATGTGTAATTTTTCCTTTTCTTTTTAAAAAGTCTGTTTTCTGTTGTTGTCACCACTTACACTTTCTTTATTTAAAAAAAATTTTTTTTAGAGAGAGGGAGAATTGGTACACCAGGGCCTCAGCCACCACAATCAAACTCCAGATGCATGTGTCACCTAGTGGGCATATGCGACCTTGTGCTTGCCTTACCTTTGTGCATCTGGCTTACATGGGATCTGGGAGTTGAACATGGGTCCTTAGGCTTTGCAGGCAAGCGCATTAATTGCTAAGCCATCTCTCCAGCCCACCACTTATACTTTCTTTATGACCCTTTATATTAGTAACCTATCTGACACTGTGACAAAACCTCCAAGAAAATCAACATAGAGAGAAAGGCTTGATTTTGGCTCATGGTTTTGGAAGTGACCATGGTTGCTTCATGTGATGCCTGGCATTGATTGTCAACTTCACAGATCTGAAATCCCTTAGGGGAGCAATGTCTAGGCATATCTGTGAGGGAGCTTCTGGATTGATGTAATTGAGGTAGAAAGGACCGCCTGAACTGTGGGTGGCACCATTCCATGGGCTGGGGTCCTGAACGGACAAGGAGAACGTGATCTGAGCAGCAGCATGCATCACTCTGCTTCCTGATTGTAGACTGAATGTGCCCGGCTGTTTTGTGTTTTTGCTGAATCACTGTATTCCCTTGAAGGACAAAATGAGCCCTTCCTTCTTAAGTAGCTTTTCATCAAGTATTTTGTCATAGCAATAAAGAAAGTAATGAATATAAAATTTTGATACTGAGGGGCTGGAGAGATTGCTCAGTGGTTAAAGGCACTTGCTTACAAAAATCTGATGTCCTGGCTTTGATTCCCCAGTACCCGTGTAAAGCCAGATACATAAAGTGGTGCATGTGTCTGGAGTTCATTTGAAGTAGCAAGAGGTGTGCCCATTCTCATTTTTTCTCTCTCTCTTTCTGCTTGTAAAAAGTAATAAATAATTTTTTTTGTTTGTTTTTCAAGGTAGGTTCTCGCTCTAGCCCAGGCTGTCCTGGAATTCACTATGTAGTCTCAGGCTGGCCTTGAACTCACAGTGATCCTTCTACTTATGCCTCCCGAGTGCTGGGATTAAAATTGTACTCCACCACGCCCAGCAAGCAAAAATTTTTTTTTTTAAAAAGAAGTTGACCATGTGATTCATAGACCCTTGGAAGTAGTTTGTGGGAGGAATGTAAAATTGTTTAGAATTTTGGCTGGAATATTCCTACATTGCTTTAAGTAGTGCTTAATGGGCCATTTAGGTAGATATTTTCAAGGCCCAAATGCCAAAGAAATGCAGACAGTAAGTCTTGGCTCATAATGTCTCAGAGGGGAGTAAGGACTCTGTCAGGAACTTGTCTAAAGGCAGTTTGTGTTCTATCATACTCAAGGAATCTGGCTGCATTCTGCCCATGCCCTCAGAGCTTGAGTGAGGCTGAATTAAGAAGTAATGGACTGTTATTATTTTATTACTACTATGATTATTTTATTTTGGTGGAGGAACTCTCAAAACAAGATAGCATTCGGGCTGCATCATGATTAATGCTCCCTGCTTTCAAAACTGGTATATAGTAAGAGAGAGCAGCAAGAAAAGCAGAAAGATATGAAAAATGTGCCCTTTGTCAGGGAAAGGAGATTTTAAAGAGGATGTTGATAAAGCAAGCTGTAGTTATAAAAGAGATCAGCACCATTAAACAGAAACCTGGTACTCGGCACTGGGACCATAGAAAAGCTGCCCTGAGGGCAAGACTCCACACATTGCGAAAATCCAAGTTCACTTGAAAGGAGATAGTGTGAACTGAAAACACCACTGAATGGGGTCCCTGCTTGGTGGGGGGAGGGGGGCACCCAGGGAAGTGTTTCCCAAAGGTCAGCCTGGAAGGCACACAAAGGCTGACTGTGGTCCAAGAAGGGCAGGCTACATCTTGAATTGGCAGCTGAACTTGGCAATATCATCTATATACAGTACTCGTTTTACAGACAGGATGAACATGAAGCTATGTAGATGAAATCTGAGTTGCAGTGGAAACCCTCGGATGTTGTTGCTGCCAGGACCATGGGATATCCACGGAGGAAATCTACGTATACCAAATACAGCTGGCCCATAAGAGAGATGCTGTGTGTATTATTGGCAATAGAGATAGAGAAGTGGGCTATCCAAGCCCTCTGGAGCCCAGAGGACTCCACCAGGGTCCCAATGATCATCATAGAGATGCAGGATTTGGTGTTTTTCCTATTGGGTTTCAGTCTTGCTCTGGTCCCACCATTCTTTGCTATACTCCAGTTGTTCCCTTTAGGAATGGGAGCGTGTGCTCTGTGCCACTGCATATTGGAACAATGTGACTTGTTTTTTTATGTTGTAAGAGCTCCCATGTTAAAAGAACTATTTTGATCCGGGTGTGGTGGTGCATACCTTTAATCCCAGCAACTCGGGAGGCAGAGGTAGGAGGATCGCCGTGAGTTCGAGGCCACCCTGAGACTACATAATTAATTCCAGGTCAGCCTGGGCCAGAGTGAGACCCTACCTCGAAAAACAAAACAAAACAAAACAAAACAAAACAAAACAAAACAAAATATAAAAAGAACTATTTTGAGTTTCACAAGACATTTTGGACTTCAAAAAATATTGAAACAGTTAAAGACTGTGGAAACTTTCAAAGTAGGATTGAGTATATTTTTGCGATATGAGATGGCCATGAAACTATAGGGACAAGTGATAGAAGGCTGTGCCTGAAAAGTGGTATGTTTGATGTCAACTTGAGAAGGGGCTAGACTTGTGATGATGGACATTATCAACTTGATAAGACCTCTAATTATCTAGGGGACAAACTTTTGGGCATACCTTTGAGGTAGTCTCTACATTAGGTTAATTGGCGTGGGAAGACATACCCTAACTGTGGTGGTGTCATTCCACGTGGTGGGGGTCCTAGACTGGATAGAAAGGAGGAAATGAGCTGAACACTGGCATGCAGTTTGCTCTTTGCTTCCTGGCTGTGGGTTGAATGTGACCAGCTGCCTCTTGCTCCTGTTACCATGTCTTCCCCACCATGAAGAACTGTGTCCCCTAAAACTGGAAGCTAAAATAACCCCACTTTCCCCTAAGTTGCTCTCTTGGCAAGTATTTTTCCACAGCAACAAAGAAAAGTAAGTACTGAATTTGCCTTATTCCTATGATGAGGAAGAATGTGTGTGGAGTATGACAGGGCAAAGAAGCTCACCTGATGACTTCTAGAAGGGAGAGACAGAGGGAAAAAGGACAGGGACAGATGGAGGGAAGAAAGAGAGAGAGGGGGGCACTTTTGCGGATACATGCCTAGTGACCTGAGTACCTTTTACTAGGCGCTCCTGTAAAGGTTGAACCACCTCCCGATAATGTCACAGTGTGGCAACCACGCCTCTACCACATGGCCTTCGGGTGACATTTCAGTTCCAAACCATTATAGTCCTATAAAATGAGCTTCTATTTCCAAAACACTGGAGTCTCACACAAACAGGTGATACGTTTTCAGCCTCTGTCTCAATCCTGGGCACTTAGTGTTGATGGGACCCCATACAGTTGTGGTAGTGTCATGTTGGGATAGCTTAGGACTAAGACGGCCACTCCAGTATCTGTTGTCATATAGTACACAGCTAGTTATTAGGGACAGAGTAAAAGTCAGTACCTTCGCACATCTTGATTAAATGTGTTGACTTCCTTGGCTTTTTATTTAGAGCAAATCAAAACTGATGTTGGCCTTAAGTTTTTTTTTTTTTTTTTTTTTTTTTTTGAGTTCTTGAAACCTGAGTAGAGATGGAGGCGCAACTTGTTTCTGGGTAATAGATCATTTTTCAAGGCTTTTTCCCCTAGTGCAGCTTGCCGACCACCTGACAGTAATTAAATTATTCCAGCATCTCACTCCCACATCCCACACACATTTTCCCCTTTTGTTTTGTTATTTGGCAGTGTGTGCAATTATCTTCTGTAAGCAACAAGCACAGCCACCCACAGCTTCCACGTGCTCACTGCACATGTGAACCGTGGGGATGGGAAGGACGCGCTCTCCTTCCCCTTCTCCCCACAGGTTGTAAATTGGTTACTCACGTTTCCGTGGATGAGAATTTTAAGCACCGGGTGCCGTCTTCAGAAGCGCATGTCGCAGATGGTTGGAAATACTGTGTGATAAGGAAAGCTGGGTGATTTCTGAGGTTATTTTCACCTGCTTCAACACATTCCAAGGAAGCGAAGTGGCATATTTTAGGGTGTGTCTTTACAAGCCCTCTTTCCTTAAATAGGAATGTAATTCGTTGGTGTGTTCACTTTGAGGTGGGTTCCTTTGGGGGCCGTTGCTATTGTAAGTGATCTCGTACCACTTTCATATAAATTCAGACTTCTGTTCGGAGCTCTCCTGGGTGTTGCTGCCTAGAAATGAACCCAGCTGTTCCTTCTCTCTCCTCACTCAGGCACTTTGAGGTAGGAGGCAGCGAAGCACGACATTTAGATGGCTCCTGATGACCTTCATGCCTAGTATCTGGGTGGTGACATAACCTCGAGAGAGGAATAAAGGAAGTCCCAGGTTACTCAAATTGCTCTGTGAACTGCCTCCACCCTTTACCTCTTTGGGGCTTTAGGCATGTTTCTTTGATTCCATATGCTTCTGTAAAATGGGGTTAGCCATTTCCACCTATGGAGCAGTTGAGAAGATCGTAATGAATTGTGTACACAAAGCTTCTTTGCCACCTAAGTGCTCCATAAATAATAGCGAAGCTACTGGGCCAATAGTAGAAGGATAGCAATTCTTACCTAGCTGCTATTTTCCAGAATTTTCTTATTTCAGAGATATCTCAATAATAATCTTTTGGAGACAGTCCCCGGCTAGCCCTCAAGGCCCTTGGAGCTTTAGCTCAACTAAAAAAGAGCCCTGGCCTCAGACTCCTGTCTAGCATGTCTTCGTACTCTTGACTCATCCTCAGAAAACATACACACTGATGTGCTGACTCAGAAGTCGTTGATTTGGGGAAGATTACCTTACGAGAACTGCGGAGTCACAAGACAGCTCTGGCTGGGTGTGAGGGAGCAGTAGCTGCTGAAGCAGAAGTAGTAGGGGGGGGTGTTGAGTGAGTAATGGTAATTTGTTGTTTGGGATTATCTGAACTACTGGTCAACTCAATAAGATTTGTGTGAAGACAGTTCACTGTGTCACCAGCCATTGCCTTTTCCATGACCTTATATAAGCAGATTTTGCAAGCATGTGGCTTAGTTTTCATTTTTAAGGATATCCATGCCTCCTCATTTCATGAGTTTTCATTATATATATGACACTCAGCACACTAGCTTTTTAGAATTCTTTGTTTAGAGCTCAATATTTACAACTTATAGAGATGAGAACACACACACATCTATAATTCTTTGTTTAGAACTCAATGTTTACAATTTATAGAGACGAGAACACACACACATCTATAACCATAAGCAATAATATTTTGGCTATGATTTAAATTTATTTGTATATTTTATTTTAAATATTTTTTCTGGTTTATTTTTATTTATTTATCAGAGACAGAGAGAGGGAAAATGAGAGAGAGAGAGAGAGACAGAGACAGAGAGACACACAGAGAGAATGGGCATTCAGGGCCTCTAGCCACTGCAAACAACTCCAGACGCATGTGCCACCATGTGCCTCTGGCTTATGTGGGACCTGGAGAATCCAACCTGGATCCTTAGGCTTTGGAGGCAAGCGCCTTAACCTCTAAGCCATCTCTCCATTCCTGATTTAAATTTTTGCTAAGATTCGTCTTTGGATTTAATTTGCATATTCAAAATCTATTTTCAGATGCTCTCTGTCAACTTATTTTTAAAGTATTTATTTATTTATTTATTTGCAAGGAGAGAGAGAGAGAGAGAGAGAGAGAGAGAGAGAGGAAGCAAATGAGCATGCCAGGCTTCTAGCACGTGATACTTTTGTGCATGTGGCTTTACGTGGGTCTTGGAGAACTGAACCTGGCTTATTAGGCTTTGCAGGCAAGTGCCTCAACCGCTGAGCCATCTCTCCGGCCCCAATTCATTTTTAATTCTTTTATTTATATGGGCATTTCATCTCCCCAGTCCAATGCTTGCAGATATAGATCTTTACACTTAAAATGCTTGGCTCAATTGTCTTCAACTGTGGAAAAGTGGTAATAATTCATCCATTAAAACATTAGTGTCAGAGGGACAGGTTCAGTTTTGTAATCAAAGGTGGAGTGAGACTTCCGGCCAAGATGGCGACCACCTAGCTGTGCTGCAAATCCCGGGGAAAGAAAGATAGATGTAGATCCTAAGGAGAGAGACACCCCATCATACCTCAAAAGGGCCCCGGCTGAAACTAAGAAAAATTGGAGAAACAAGCAAGGGCGCTGTTTTCCTGATGAACCGCATACCAGCACAAGGGGGAAGGAGATCAGCATAGAGAAAAATCAACTCTTACCAAATCAGAGAGCCAGAGCCTCAGAGGCCCCCAACACCTCATCACTGAAGCTGACCCAACATGGCTCAGGGAAATTTTGCGGAAGAGGGGCGGACAGAATGTCAGAGCCACATGTTGGGTCATGATATGCAGAGACATTTAGCTTACCCATAACTGTGGGCTAACTCCACAATGCATGACCCGTATACCTGAACAAGGAGGGGCCAAGAGGAGGGGGTAGGTCATGGATGAGCCTAATAATGGTACCAAACTGACTGTAAAAAAAAATAAAATAAAAAATAAAAAATAAAAATGAAAAAAAAAGGTGGAGTGACTTAGAAGTAAACTGAATATGTTTTCTGGTGTGGATAGTGATCACTAAGCTGAAGCAAGAACAAATCCAGGGAAGGGACATCATGAAGAAATTAAAAGTCTTATTCCCAATGAGAAGTCTGGGTTCACATGGGTTTAGGAACAGGGCAAATTGTTTTGGAGTATTCATTATAAGGTTCTGCCTGTTCCGTTTGTCCTGGAGTCATAACGGCAAGAGGCTATGGCAAGAGGCAGAAAACTTTTGCAGTGTAAAGCTTTCTGAGTTAAGGATTCAGGACAGGTGAGGCTAACAGAGGAAGACTTCCATGTTCTCAAGCCTGAAGCTGCTCTATAACTCTAGGGCTACCTGGTCTTAAACCCACACGAGGCTATTCAACTTCAAATTAGCTAACATAAAAGCAAAGAAATTCAACTGTGGTAGTCGCATCTCAAACGTTTGCCACATTTGCCCGGAGGTGGTCCTAGTTGCTGTTGCAGAACTCTGTCATTGCAGAATATTCTAGTGCACAGCACTGCTGTGTTTGGGATAAAGCTAAGGACACACCCGGAGGGCAAAGGATTATAAACAGGCTTTCCCAAAGGGAAGGTCAAGTGAGATCTAAGTGTTCTTGTCCAATCTAAACAGAAGCCAGGGGCCTGGGGGTGGATGTGAGCAGAGGCAGTATGACAGGTCAGCCGTGTGAAACAAATGAGCAGGTAGTGTGAATGAAGCACACAAAAACTGCTGCCAAGGAAGCACTTGGAAGGGGGGCTTAGGTGACAGCTATGGGACCTGGTTTAAGATAGAACTGAAGGAGACTAGACTGCTCTTTAAGACCATCAAGAAATCTCTTTAATTAGGCTAATTCTTCACAATTAAAAAAAAAAAAACAAAAAAACGTAGGTCTGGAGATATGGTTTTAGCAGTTAAGGCACCTGCCTGCAAAGCCAAAGAACACAAGTTTGATTCCCCTGGAATGCCCATTCTCTCTCTCTCTGTCATTCTTGCTCTCTCTCAAATAAACAAATAAAAAAAATATTACAATATTTATTTATTTATTTATTTATTCGCAAGGGGAGAGTGAGTGAGTGTATGGGCACACCGGGGTCTCTTGCCACTGCAAACAAATTCCAGATGCATGTGCTACTTTGCCCATCTGGCTCATGTGGCTATTGGGGAATTGGATTCTGGCCCACAGGCTTTGGAAGCAAGTGCCTTTAACCTCTGAGCCATCTCTACAGTCCAAATTTTCAGAACTTTTGATGGCATTTTTCTTTTTCTCTATTGATGCTCTTATTGATTCACACATTCATTCATTCTCTAGATATGCACGACAGTCTATTCTGTGTCAGGATAGATAGCAGAAGACAGGAAAAATTCCTGCTTTCTAAGAGCTTACGCTTTGCTGCAAGAAAATGTACAATAAAACTGGAAAAAAGTGAAATAATACTGCACCAGATGATACTACACATCATGGAGAAAAATAAGACAGAAGACCCTGAGGGTGTGATTTTGAGTAGCTATTAGGGTGGTTATGGAAGACTTGAGTAGATTTAAAATTTACACAAAGACCTGCATGTAGATGCCAGTGGGTTTCTATTACCTGTGTGTAGAAACCCGTACAACTACTGAGAAGAGTAACACTGCTTATAGTTTTGGAAATCTAATGCTTGGCTTAATAGGATACAGGTAGATTCTTGTATATGCTCTTGTGCTTAATCTGTTGCAATATGTTGTTTGGATTGAAGTTTATATGGAAGATCTATCCTAAAATATATGTCACTGGAAAAGGTAGGAATTTTTAGATAAAAATGGACATTAGGGTTAGAGAGATGGCTTAGTGGTTAAGGTGCTTGCCTGCAAAGCCAAAGGACCTTGGTTTGATTCCCCAGGACCCACATAAGCCAGATGCACAAGGTGGCGCATGCATCTGGAGTTCGTTGGCCGTGGCTGGAGGCCCTGGCATGCCCATTCTCCCTCTCTTTCTCTCTCACTTTCCCTTTTTCTGCCTCTCTCTCTCTTGCTCTCTTTATCTCTGTCTCTCTCTCTCTCTCAAGTAAATGAATAAAAATGGACATTATACTTTGATATACTACCAAAAATTACAAATAATTGAGCTGGGCATGGTGGCACACGTCTTTAATCCCAGCACTTGGGAGGCAGAGGTAGGAGGATCACCATGAGTTTGAGGCCACCCTGATACTACTTAGTGAATTTCAGGTCAGCCTGAACTAGAGTGAAACCCTACCCCCCAAAAAGGAACAAAAAACCAAAAATTATAAATAGTAATTCTTCAAAGTTAGTTAGTCATAGAATCTGAGACTATACTAATGAACTTTCTGTATTATTTTGTACTAAAACACATGTTTATATACTGTAGTATGAATATATCTTTCCCCACGACTGATTTAATAGCATCATGAAGTTGTCATTTATAAAATATTGATATGTGAATTATGCATGTTTTCTAAATGTTGACACATTTTATTATACAAGATAAAAACTGAATTCATTAATATCACCAACCATATCAAAAAAGTCTTTAAGTATTAGGCAACTGTCAAAGCGTACAGTGGTAGATATGTGTCTTCCAAAATTTTGGCCTTCAATTTTCCATTGAAATCTTGAATTTTATCATTAGCATGAATTTCTTTAGTTTCTTCTCCTTGAAGTGACGAGATCATTTTGTTCATTTTCTGAGAAATTATCTCCAGATACACAATATGAGTGATGATTGCTTGTCTCTTAGCTGTGCTTTTCAGTAAAGAAATGGTGCTTTGTGGAGAAGCTGGCTAGACTAACTTTCAACACTTACCATTGCCCAAATATATTTCAATAACCTGATGAGGAACTTTGTGTGTATTTTATCTCTTAGAACAGTAGAGAAGAATATATACTCAAAGGCTGATAGTAATAAAAAAATACGGACCCTTGTATTTTCATTCCTTTCCTTTAGCTTCAAGTTCTCTCCCTCCATCCTTCCTCCTCCTTCCCTCCCTCCCTCCATTCTTCCTTCCTTCTTTCCCTTCTCCTTCCTCCTTTCCTCCCTCCTTCCATCTTCCTTCTCTCCCTCCTTCACTCCCTTTCTCTATCTCTCTTCCTCTATCACTCTCTCAAATAAATAAATAAAATATATTAAAATGCTTTTATTAACCTAAGGATAATTACAAGTTTAATCATTTTTAGGTTGAACTAGTCCAATAAAAACATTATTTTATAGGACAAAACTGTGAGAGAAGGCAGAGAGCTTGAGGAATTTTTGGTCCATTTGCATAGTAAGTGTTACAGAGCTTGTACATAAGTGGTTTAGGGTGAGGAACGGTAAACAGAATTCACAGTGAAGTTGAATTGGCTTCGACGATGTCAGATGAACACACTCCCAGCTTCCTTCACACAAGGATATCAGCACATTTTTCCTGGTTTATCACAGGAGGGGAACTTTTGATAGATGAGGTGAGCCCTATTATTCCCAATGACCTATAATTGATGATTGCTTGTGTACTGGCAGAAATGATTGCATTTGACTCTAGGAGGATCCCCGGAGGTCACGAGTAGGACTGCATGTGACTCCAGGAGGAGTCCCTGAGGTCATGAGTAGCAATTATTTAACTGTTTTCCCTTATTGATCTTGTATTAACGTTTCTTCAAAGAACTATGATGTTAACTCAGCTGGTTTAGCAAAAATCCAGGCAAGCTTAATTTCATTCCTTCTAACTTAGATTTGATTAATTTTCACAAACTTCTGTGAAGGGGACTTTTAGCACCTTATTATTGTTATTATTTTTTTAATAGCTTGGAAAAAGAACACACTACATGTGTGAAGTAGAGAATGGAATTTATTTATGGTGACCAGATAATTGATTTCAAGTAGTTATAATTTTACTTCATTAACACAAATAATGAACTTCTTTACTCTCAAGAAATGGATTCATTCTACTTGTGAGTGCAAGGGAAATTGTTTCAAAATGTAAGGAGAAAATTTCACAGATACGATATTATTGGCAAGACAGCCAATGTATCTGTTATATAGGATTCAGTGAAAGGGGCTGCACTTGAGGTGTTATATTATAGGATATGTGCTTGCTTGGTTGCGTTTATATCAATCTGATGCTGGAAAAGTATATGAAAGTTCAGCTCTCATCATTAGTTATCTCCGTATTTGAAAGATTCTACACAACATAAATAAAGCTTTTGTGGCTAGAAAGATGGCTCAACATGAAGACACTGACCTGTAATGCCTAACATTCCGAGTTTGATTCCCCAGGACCCATATAAGGCCAGACGTACAAAGTTATGCACACAATTGGAGTTTGTTTGTAGTGGCTACAGACCCTGGTACATCCATTTTTGGTCTCTTTCTCTCTCCTTGCAAATAAAATAATAAAACAAATAAAAAAACAGAACAAAATTTTTACTACTAAAATAATGCAAAAAAAAAAAAAAAAAAAAAGAAGCAAGTTAGTCTTTTGAAGAGAAACACTGAGTCCCATTTACTTCTGTCATGTCCTTCATGTCCTGAGACAAGTCAGCCTTGGATGCAGTACTTGCAGTCGTGGGTCAGACATCCAAGCACTGCAGAGCCTTTGTAGCTCTGCATCGGGCTGTTCTGGAGAGAATATTGGCACGCAGTCATGTGGCATTTCCCACTTGGTTAGCATATTTGATCTGAAGAATAATTTTATGTGCCAATACGTGAGGAGAGTCAGAGCCAGTAAGAAATGCAGTGGGTCAGTTGTCTGCTTTTTATGTCCCAAGCATGGATTTAGACAGCTTCTCCCCCCTCTTTCTCTCTCCTTCCCTCTTCCGTCCCTTCTTTCCTTCCTTCCCTCCCTCTCTCCCTCCCTCTCTCTTTTTCACTTCTTTATCACAGAAAGGTAAGTGGACTAAGTGGCGCTGCTGACGATTCTTGGCATCCTCTGTAACTGAAGACTGCAGTGACAGAACCGTGCCAGTTTAGCTCTTGCAACCTCATGAGTCCGCCAGCAAAGCATGGCCCGCTGCTCTTGCAAAAAACAACCAACTGAACTAGAAACGCTGTTTTAGAAGAATTCTTTTCTTTTTTCTTGATACAATTCAGCATGATGCCAGGAAGAATGGAGGTACAGGAGACTTTATTTCCAACTATTTGTGATGTGTATTTAGCAAGTGTTCTAGTCATCTACTTCGCTAAGACCAAAGGGGTGACATTGGTAAAAATCATTTGGAGTACTCCTTTCCTTCTTGGAGCTACTTATATTTGTTATAATTAATGTTACTTTTTTTCTTTATTAGTTATGTAACATGCTCAGTGTGTAAACAGCGCATGTTGGTACCATCCTTACCCTCATCCCTGTCCCCCCTCCCCCCGAAGGGACGCTCCTCAATAGGGATGCCAGTTATCCCCATGGGGTTTGTGGGTCGTGCATTGTGGGGGTAGCCATCAGTTATGGGGAAGAGGCAATGTCTCTCTGCATAATGTCCCAATTTGTAGCTCTAACAATCTTTCTGCCCCCTCTTCCACAAATTTCCCTGAGCCATGTTGGGTTTGTTTTAGGTCTACTTCAGTGATGAGGTCTTGGGAGCCTCTGTGTCCTCTGTGTCTCTGGTTTGGTAGGAGTCGAGTGTCCTCTGTGTCTATCTCCTTCACCCTTGTGCTGGTACCAGGTTCACCATGAAAGCAGCACTCTTGCTCATTTCCTCAATTACTCTATGGTTTCACCTGGGCCCTGGTGAGCTGCAATGGGCTGATTCTCTCCTCAGGTTCTGTGTCCATCTGCAAAAGAGATGCAGATTCTCCAACAGAGAGTGAAGTCAGCTCCAGATAAATGGGATAACCATTATTATTTTAGAGAGAATTTAATGGGTATAGGTCCTCTTGTAGCCCAAGAATGATGATATTGGATATTGATATTGATATTGGAGAGTGAACTCGTTATTTGGATATGATTCTGACTTGTTTCCAAGAGTTTTTTTTTTTTTTTTTCAAGGTAGTATCTCACTCTAGCCCAGACTGACCTGGAAATCACTATGTAGTCTTAGGGTGGCCTTGAACTCTCGGCAATGCTCCTATCTCTGCCTCCTGAGTGCTGGGATTAAAGGTGTGCACCACCATGCCTGGCTCCCAGTTGTGTTTTTGAGGTAGGGTTTCACTCTATCCCAGGATGCCCTGGAATTCAGTGTGTAGTCTCAGGGTAGCTTTGAACTCATGTCAATCCTCCTACCTCTGCCTCTTGAGTGCGGAGACTAAAGGCAAAGGCATGCACCACTACCCATGGCCTAATGTTACTTTTTTTTTTTTTTTTTTTTTTTTGAGGTAGGGTCTTGCTCTAGTCTGGGCTGACCTGGAATGCACTATGTAGTCTCAGGGTAGCTTCGAACACTCGGCAATCCACCTACCTCTGCCTCCTGAGTGCTGGGATTAAAGGCGTGCTACACCATGCCTGGCTAATGTTACATTTTTAAGGGCAGGAATGATAACATATTTTTAACTCTAATGGTGCTTTAAAATTAGCTAATACTAGCTACTTAAGAATAATCAATTGACGACAAAAATGACTTGAAAACAGGTTTTCAGACATAGTGAGTTTAGTGTCTTTTGGTAAAAGTTTGTTTGCTATGAGATAATGGTTTTTGACAAGAGATTCTACCTGATACTTATAAATCACAGTTTCTATTCTGATCACTCTAAAAATACTTGTTATAAAATTTTGGGCATGCAATGGAATTTAGTGTCCCGATTTTTTTTAAAGTGTTTTGGGATTCATATTATTGAATGGAATAATTGCATTTGTTATGACTTTAAATTTTTATTTTTTATTTTATTTCATTTACTAGGAGAAAGGGAGAGAGAGGGAGAGAGAACAAGAAAGGGAAAATGGGTGTACCAAGGCCTCCTGCCACTGCAAACAAACTCCAGACATATGTGCTACTTTGTGCATCTGGCTTATGGGGATACTGGGGAATCGAACTTGGGTCCTTAGGCTTCACAGGCAAGTGCCTTAACTGCTAAGCCATCTCTCCAGACCCAACTAAATTTTTAAATATGACTTTAGACATGAAGCAGTGCTTTCAATTCTGCCTCTAAGAAGTTGGAATTTGATAGGTGAGATGTAGGTAGCTTCCCCAGAGAATCTTCATGGGTAACAATTTCTCTCTGAACCTGGGATGAAATGATTAATTAACTTGAATACAAGACACGTGATAGGAGTTCACTTCTGAGAATTGTTGATGAGGACTGCGGCCTGTGCTGTGGGTATTTTCTCTGGCTTCCTCTTGTATCACTCACTCTGACGAAAGCCACTTGTTGGCTGTGTCCTGAGGTCTATGTGAATGAGTTTGCAAGCAGAGTTTTGGAGGCCTCTGGACAACTCTGAATGAACTTGGAAATGAGTATTAAAAGAACATTGCTGGTTAACACTTTACTTATAGTCTCATGACAGGACCTGAGTCACAACCAGCCACAAGCCATTCTCAGAGTTCTAACCCTGGGAAAGCATTAAATAATAAGTGTTATTTTTAGCTGCTGAATTTTGAAAATGTTTCTTATTCATTAATGGAAAGCTACTAAAATGGATACCACAGCTCATTAAGCCATCTATCATTTGGCTTATCCTCATCTGAACATCTGTTACAGCTTTGTAAACTATAAGATTTTTTTTTCCTCCCCAGGCTGGAGAGATGGCTCAGTGGTTAAGGTATTTGCCTGCAAAGCCTAACGGCCTGGGTTTGATTCCCCAGTACCCATGTAAAGCTAGATGAACAGAGTGGTGCATGCATCTGGAGTTTGTTTGAAGTGGTTAGAGGCACTGGCTTGCCCATTCTCTCTCTCTCTCTCTCTCTCTCTCTCTGTCTCTCTGCTTGCAAATAAATAAATAAGTAAATAATATTAAAAATAAATTTTTCCTCATGTACTGTCTATTTTATACGCCAAGAAAATCCCTTATTGAAGAGTTAAGGGTTAAATTCCAAAATTCATGATGATTTAAAAATGGTATATTTGATATATTTATCTCAAATGACCTTTACTCGATATGCAAATTAGGATTACTTGATTCAAATTACCCATAATTCAATGACTTTTTGTTAAGCAATGTTCTAGACTCTGGAAATTTACCAGTAAGCAAAATAGAAATTCTTACCTCCATGGAATTTGTTTTGTAACTGCAAGTATGGATAATAGATAAACACATGTCTGTGGTCACAAGAATGCTGCATAACAAAACGTCCCAACGTGAGAGTTTAATAGAGGCCTAGTCTTGTTTCTCATGTAAGGATGGTCAGGGCTGGGCTTGGCTGACCTCACCAGGTGGTGCTCCGGTGTCCTCCTCTAATGTGGATGGAGTTTCTACTCATGGCAGTGGTATAGGAGAAAAGCGAGGGAGAGAGCAGAAGTGTGCAATGCCTCTGGAGGACTCCTGTTAGCACGACTCACTGTTGCTTCCTGGGCATCCCGTTGGTAAAGCAAGTCCCACAGCACTGCAGGGTTCTAGGTGGAGAGATATACTCCTCCTCTTGATGGGATGAACTAGAAGCCATTTTTGCAAAAGGTAGAGACACATGAAGGCAATGACTGGGGTTCTCAGTAAAATGAATGAAACATACAAAATAAGAAATATGGTGGCATGCTTAAAAAAGAGAAGGACCCCCAGGGAGACTTGGGCAGACTGAATAGAGGTGTAGAGTAGTAAGGTAAAGCCTCAAAGGGCACTGGAAGGGAGAAGTCATTGGAGTCTTGAGCAGAGGGCCGCCTTGAGGGGCTGGGGCTATGCTAAGAACAGGTCGTAGTAGATGGGGATAAAATGCGTTCCCGGCAAATGTTCAAGGCCGTAGGTTCTATCCTTAACACTACAAAAAACCAAACAAATAAATGTATATCTTAGTAATGGCTCAATAAATAAGGACAAAGTATAGGTTGTAGGAGGCGTAAGGGCAGCAGGAGGGTTATGTACTAATAATCCCAGGTAATGTAGGAGGTGTAAAGGCAGGAGGAGGGTTATGTACTAATAATCCCAGGTAATGTAGGAGGTGTAAGGGCAGGAGGAGGGTTATGTACTAATAATCCCAGGACAGATGGTGGTGTTATGAGCAGAGTGGAGTCTATGGAGAGTGTGAGAAACAGATTCTGGGCATATTTTGAAGGTAGAACTCATGACTCAGTCACTCTTGTATTATGTTTAGAAATAGAACATAGAATTTATAGAAATAAGCTAGTTGACTGCTTTTCAAAAAAGACTCTGTGGACAGATTTCCAATATTAGATCCAGAAGACATTTTCTTTAATATTGCTTCATGTTTTAAGTAAGTATACCTTAATTTACATTTAAAATTTTATTTATCTGTCAAAGTGATATTAAATTTGTAAATAAACCATTTATCATATATTGCAAATTTAAAATAAAGAAACGCTGGGCTTTATTTTGGGGGCTGGAGACATGAGTCAGTGGTTAACGGTATTTGCTTGCCAAGTCTGGCAGCCCAGGTTCAATTCCTTAGTACTTACATGAAGCCAGATGCACAAAGTGGCACGTGTGTATTAAGTTCATTTGCGGTGGCAAGAGGGTCTGGCTTGTCCATTTCATTCTCATACAATCTCTCTACTTGCTAGAGAATAGATAAAACGTGTTTTTTAAAGAAACAAAGCAAACATTTGTCTTTATGTATGTTATGAATAGTAAAGCCTTAAAATAACATTATGTAATATCTTTAACAATGTGATGATCTCTTACATTTAGTTCTTTAAGTTCTTAGAGTTTTGATGAGATAGAATTGGCACATATTTAAATCAAAAGTTGCCAAGTTTTAATCTAAAAATATGTATATGAAACCATAAATCACAATTGAAATTATAATCAAGTTCATCTATCCCTATGGTTTTCATGCATTCTTTGACAGTGATATCGATGGAGTTGTTCATGTGTGTACACACCTTGGACAGAATCAAGAACAGACTTGAAGAAAACTCTTTTTGTCTTTTCACAAAGATAAACCTCGCATAGATATATTTTTTTTTCCTTTGCGGTGTTAGGGATTGCAAAGTGAACGAAAAGAATAAAGCAGTGCATAGCATCCTAGTTAGATGGAAAACAAAATGTGAAAGGCCTAGAGGAGTGGAATCGTTTAGCATATTCAAAGCAGGACAGAGAACAACAGAAGAGACTTACCTTTGCCACTCAGTACCTGTATATTCTGTTTTTTTTTTTTTTGAGGTAGGGTCTCTCTTTAGCCCAGGCTAACCTAGAATTCATTATGTAGTCTCAGGCTGGCCTGAAACTCATAGAGATCCTCCTACTTTGGCCTCCTGAGTGCTGGGATTAAAGATGTGTGCTACCATGCCTAGGAAAGAGAGAGAGAGAGAGAGAGAGAGAGAGAATGAATTGGTACACCAGGGCCTCTAGCCACTGCAGACAAACTCCAGATGAATGTGCCACTTTGTGCATCTGGCTTTATGTGGGTACTGGGGAATTGAACTTGGGCAGTTAGGCTTAATGGGCAAGTGTTTTAACTGCTGAACCATCTCTTCAGCCCTACCTGCATATTCTTTAGCCTACTATGTCAGGATTTACTGGTAAAATGAGTAAAATATCTACTTTTAAATGGAGAAGATCATGTCTACCTCATAGTAGATTCTGAAGGTTAAATGAGATGCAGTCCTTGACACTGGATCTTTCCTGCAGCTGATGCTCAGTAAATGCTCACCACAGCTGACATTCTTGCAATTATTTCTACCATGGCTGTTCTTCTTGGTGTTTCTGGAACATTACAAAGGAAGCTAGGGCTGGAGATATGGCTTAGTGGTTAAGGCACTTGCCTGAGAAGCCAAAGGTCCCAGGTTTGATTCCCCAATACCCATGTGAGCCAGATGCACAAGGTGGCACATGTGCCTGGAGTTGGTTTATAGTAGATGGAGGCCCTGGCATGCCCACTGTCTCTCTGTCTCTTTTTCTCTCTCTCCCAAATAAATAAATAAAAATAAAAATATTAAACATGAAGCTAAAGGAGAGCAAATTGGAAGAGTCTGCAAAAATCCATCCTTGGAAGATGCTTGAGTACAAGGGCAAACTTTTTTTTTTTTTTTTTTTTTTTTTTTTTTGCTTAATCCTGTGGCTTCTAAGGAATTAGCTCTTCAGGGATTTTAGCAGAGGGTTATTAATTTCTGAATTGGTGATGCAGAGCTCTGCTCTTTGCAGCAATATACTAGTGGTAAGACAAAGATGGTGGGGAAGGGTAGGTAGCTCTCATGTGTGTTAAATGTCAGACAGTATTATGTTCCCAATTTATAACTTGCTAAAGATAATGTACAAGAGAGACAGTTATAGGCTGAGCATGCAGTGGACAAAGGCACTCACTTACAGGAACCTAACACACATACAAAGACACGGAGATAGAATTTCAGTCCTGACTCACATTTAATGATTTTTACTTACCCCACGATTTCTTTTCAGTTGAATTAGATTAAGGACCTTTCCTGCCATGTCTCCACCTCCTCTCACAACACTCCCCAGTTGAAAAGGAGAAAGAGATGGCCTGTGCACTGCTTTGTTGAATGTTTGGTGACTTCTAATTGTAAAGCTACACTTAATCAGAAATGCTGGATTCACATTAAAGTAATTGACTGGCTAATTACTCTCCTGGGAAGGTGTCCTTAGATGAATCATTATATATAATGGGAAACTAGATAAACTTAACTCTTGTTTCAAAGCTTGCCACTGAAACACAGAAGATGAAGCAATATTATTTTTATGGTTTTAGACTCACTCTGTTTCTACATGCTACAGCTGTGCTCTCATTGTATTTTACAGCCAGAAAGGAAAAAAAATATCCCTCCCCCTCAGCGGTTCCTATAATTTCAAATTTATAACTATGTCCAGGGTAATTCACCCATAAGCCAACAAGAGATAAAAATAGAGGAGATAGACCCATCTGTTGGAGTGATTTCTTAACTGCGGAAAACATTTTCCTTTCTTTAAAAGCAAAGCTGTAAAATCTGTATAAATTTCAATCTGTATAGCATGAAACTCTAATTTTTCCACTTCTCTAGTCACTTTGAGTAAATGATTTTTGCATATGTGAGATGTCAAAAATCAACAAAATTGTCCAAGGGAGTATGAGAGATTGATTTTCGACTACACAAAAGACTTCAGTGTAATAATATAAAGATTTTTCAGGTAAATGAGAACCAAAAGAAAATCTGTGTTGCTGAGCCCCAAAAGATGATCTGTATCTTTAGTTAATGTCTTTCTGCTTTGTAAGTGAGCTCCAAATTTTTGTATCATTGTTCTTCATTAACATATATTTTCTTAGTAATTAAGGCATATCCTTTTCCTTTTTAAACCCGTTATCTTTGTTTTGCTTTCAGAAAGGTCTCACTCAAGAATAAAAACAGATGGGGACCAAGGCTGAAAAGATGGCTTAGCAGTTAAAGGCATTTGTCTGCAAAGCCTGCCCTCCTAGGTTCAATTTCCCAGCCACCCACTTAATGCTCTACATACAGTGGCCCATGGTTTTGCCATTCTAGCACGTAGGGCAATGGGAGGCAGAGCCAGGAGCATCTGAAGCCAGTCTCCAGCGGCAGCAGCATTGCTACCACCACCACCAGCAGCAGCAAGAGACCCTGTCTCAAAGAAAATAGAGCAGAGATAGCACACACACACACACACACACACACACACACACACACACACACCATTTACTTTTATTTATTTTTAAAATATATTTGTGTGTGTGAGAGAGATACAGAAATAGGCAGGCAGAGAGAAGGAGAGAGAGAATGGGCACGCCAGGGCCTCCAGCCACTGTAAACGAACTCCAGATCCATGTGCCACCTTGTGCACCTGGCTTTTGTGGGTCCTAGGGAGCCAAACCTGGGTCCTTTGGCTTTGCAGGCAAGTGCTTTAACCTCTGAGCCATCTCTCCAGCCCCCACCCACCATTTTTTTAAAAAGAGGATTTCAAAGGGGAAAGTGTGTGTGTGGGGGGGGGGATTACCATTGGTTATTATCTATATGGAAGTTGTCAATAAAAATATTTTTAAAGAGAATATGAATAAGGCTATTTAATTAGCTCTTCAAACCCATTATTTAAAGGGATAAGTCCCTTGTTCCAAGTAGTGCAAAGCATAGTAACTGTTTTGCCTAAATATTCTATCTTTGATTCTATGAAATTTCCTCTTCATTCTGGCCTGTGTAGAACAAATTTCTACAAATAATTTCTAAAAATATTTCTAAAAATAAAAATAGCGTTGTGTTTTATTGAGAGTGGCTTCTCTTTGCTTGTGTGATGAAGCCAAGGTTAATCATATGGAGTGGCCACCAGTTGTGCAGCTGGGACCCCCTCTGACTGAAAGCCAGACATGTATATTCTGGGAAACAAGTTTTTGCCACAAAATACCACATAAAGACACTCCTTGTACTTTCCAGAAGCCAGAAGGAGAGAACACTGAAACACACGTGCTTTCCAGGTAACGTCTCACATGGGCACACAACCGTCCTCCATCAGTCCCCGTTTTCTCAATGTCGTGAGCTGGAAGGCTGAGAAACATCACAGCACGGGGAAGCCCCGCACCCACGGCAGCTGTCACCACTCTTATAGCATTCCCAACTTCAGGCTATGCCTTCCAAAGGACAGGGATGTATCAATCAGCCTTCTGCCTTGCTGTGACCAAAAAAAAAAAAGTGACAGAAATCACCTATTCGAGACTTTATTTTGCCTCACGGTTTTAGAGGTGTCAGTTCGGAGATGTCCATCTATCATTGTAGGGAGGCGGAGGACACAGCCAAGCTGCTTATGTCATCGTATTCAGGAAGCAGAGGAGCGGGGAAGAAGGAGGGAGTGGATGGGGAGAGGAAGGGAAAGGAATGGGCCAAGGCAAGACTTCCTGCAGTTCGACCCCACCCCTTCGAAAATTTTCAGAATTCCCCAAAAGAACATCCTCAGATGGGGTCCAAACATCTAACACGTAAACCTGTGGTTGGATGGCTCATATTCAAACCCACTCCTTATTATGATCTCTTGCTTCCTTCTTCCTCAACAGCTCGTTGGGCCCAGCCTGTATGGGTGGAGCTGAGGACCATCTGGGTTATCATTTCCCAGCTCAGCGTAAGGATAATTCAGTTAGCACCACTCGAGTTTACATCATGAATCCAACTTGAGAAATGTCCTGGTATACCATGTACACTTACTCTAAACACAAACTATGGTTTCTATAAAGATTTGAATATGTATATGCAGATCTATATCGGTATCTAACTATATCTCTTTATATCTATATCTAATCTATCTATATCTCTCTATATATAAATTAAAAATTAAAATCCTTTCTTACCAGAGCTCAGGTAACTCATAGATGGAAGGATGGGATTTAACATGGCAAACTTGTTGGGAAATTCTGCATACCCCCACAAGAGTATCAATTCTTACCAAAAGTGCAGACATGTAGAAATTTGTTTCGAACTTATTCCAGGTACTCTTCTTCATCCTTTTCTCCATTTTTTTTTTTTTTGATGAATTGCTCCAGTTTCTTGTGCCTATAACAGAACAACTTACCTCAGGAATTTTTTGGTATTTGTTATTTTTATTTGGTATTAATATAGATTTGTGTATTAGCTTTCCCGGAACTATTTGTATTTTAACAATAACTTAGGAGTAGGATTACCTTTTACTTTTATTTATTTATTTGTTTTTTTGAGGTTGGCTCTCACTCTGGTCCAGGCTGACCTGGAATTAACTATGTAGTCTCAGGGTGGCCTCGAACTCATGGCAATCCTCCTGCCTCTGCCTCCTGAGTGCTGGGATTAAAGGGTCCGGGTCTCACTACATAGCCCAGGTTGATCGTAACCTCCCAGCTGAGCCTGTGGAGTGTCAGTGGCAAGTTTATGGGATGGCTACCACACCTGCAGAACCATCTTTTTTGTTTATAGAAATTGAGGAATAAATAACTGTACTGGGGAGGCATTTGGAGATATGGGTCTATTTCTGATGTTGTGAGTATATGATTACTTGGTCATAAGATCAGCACTCCTCATGTTCCTCACCGAGGGGTTAAGTGGACTTAATTTCCTTTCTGTTTGAAGTAGACACAACCTTGCGATCACATGACTCTCTGTATCTTCTTGGAAACAGTATTTGAGAAGAGATATTCAATGAAAAACGTTTCTGAATTAGTACAGAATACATGATTGCCATAGATCTAAAAATAGAGGCAGAGACGTATTATCACAATGGCTCCAAGGAGGAAATGGTTGATTGTAATGAGAAAACAAACCACAAAGCAAGCACTCAGTCATCAGCTATCTTCTAGGAAAGGAAGATCTGTTAGGACACAATCATACATGGCACCCATACACCTGTTATTCCACTTACAGAATCCTCTGCCCTTTAAAGAATTTCTGGCATGACTGGGAGAAATATTTGTTTGAACAGAAGACAGTAGGAAATGAGTTCTTTCGTGTTGAGGGGGAGAGAGAGAGAGAGAGAGAGAGAGAAAGAGAGAGAGAGAGAATGGGTGTGCCAGGGCCTTCAGCCTCTGCAAACAAACTGCAGATGTGCTCATCCCTTGTGCGCAACATTGTGTGCTTGTGTCACTGTGAATCTGGCTATGTGGGACCTGGAGATTTGAATACGAGTTCTTAGGCTTCTCAGGCAAGCACCTTAATTGCTAACCCACCTCTCCAGCCACAAAATGAATTCTTTATCTTGTTGTGAGCTCAAATGCTTCTATACGATGTAAGTTTCTGGTTAATGGTGGTGTGTCTTCATTCAATGCTCCAGAAGCTTTCCCACAGGCTGTTTCATACCCTTAGGAACCCTGTGCCTTATCAGGTGGTATCTTCAGTGCCACACATAGTGCCAAGGACTTAGCTGCTCACAAAGAGTCCCTTGAAGGATAAACAAATGCATGGGTCTCAAGAGTCAGCCATAATTTGTATGCACAGAGGGAATAAGGAAAAAAGAAGGGGCAGGGGATTAAAATACAAGAAAAAATAATTCCTACTTACCTTAAAATGGCATGTATAGCCACTATTATTTGAAGATCCTGAATCAAAGAATCTTAAAAATTCTCAAATAAGTTGGTATCTCTGCTATGTTGTTGGTGAGAAATGTAGTTAGTAATTACATTTTTAATAGTAGCTAATTATTGTCTTTTTTGTTTGTTTGTTTGTTTGTTTGTTTGTTTTGAGGTAGGGTCTCACTTTAGCCCGGGCTAACCTGGATTCACTATGTAGTCTCAGGGTGGCCTCGAACTCATGGCGATCCTCCTACCTCTGCCTCCTGAGTGCTGGGATTAAAGGCGTGCGCCTACACGCCCAGCTAATTTTTGAATTTAACATAGAGTTTATTAATTTCTTTTAAACATACAAGTACAAAGTATGAATTTTATGCTTCCAGTTTATTTCTAACTGAAGCAATGGACTTTTTTTTTTTTTTTTTTTTTTTTTTTTTTGGTTTTTCTAGGTAGGGTCTCACTCTAGCTCAGGCTGACCTGAAGTTACTATGTAGTGTCAGGGAGGCCTTGAACTCTCCTCAATCCTCCTACCTCTGCTTCCCAAGTGCTGGAATTAAATGTGTGTACTGCCACACCCAGCAACTTTTAAAAAAAAAATTTATGTGTGTGTGCATGTTCATATACTTGTGCGTGAGTGTGCGTGTGTGCATGCACCATGGTATGTGTGTGAATGTCAGAGGACAATGCTTGGGTATGTTCTTGCCTTTTTATCTTATTTGAGGTAGGTTTTCTCCTTCTGGAGTCTTTTTTTTGTTTTTTGGTTTTTCAAGGTAGGGTTTCACTCTAGTCCAGGCTGACCTGGAATTCGCTATGTAGTCTCAGGGTGGCCTCAGACTCATGGTGATCCTCCTACCTCTGCCTCCCAAGTGCTGGGATTAAAGGCGTGCGCCACCATGCCTGGGTTTCCTTTGGATTCTTGCTTTGCTGTTGGGGTTCTTTGCTGTACTCGCAGCAAGCTTCCAGGAACTTCTTCCATCTCCTCTTCTCAGTTTACCTTCAGTGCCAGTGTGCTGAGAGTACAGAAGCCTGCCATAGCTTCTGGCTTTTTAGGTGGGGCCTGGGGATTGAACTTGGATGCTCCGGCTTGAGTGGCAAGTGCTTTATCCACTGTGCTATCTCTCCAGTACAGACTTTAAAACACATTTTTATTTATGTTTTTCTTTAGAAGGAGGAAGAGGTGGGGGAATGGGAGCAGCAGGCCTTCTGGCTACTGCAAATGAACTCCACTTTGTGCATTTGGCCTCATGTGGGTACTGGGGAATCAAACCTGGGTAGTTAGGAGGCTTTCCAGGCAAGTGCCTTAACCACTAAGCCATCTCTCCAGCCCTCTAGTGCAGACTTCAAAAGCTCGTGACACGCACTTGTACAGCATTTTCAATTTTTCTGAGGTTAACGAAATTAGCTTAACAATAGGAATGCCAGAATGTTAGACAAAATAGCAGGAAGATTGTGCCAGATACTTGAGTCAACACAAATGAGACCCTAAATATTTTAACAAATGGCTGTTGGTTCTCTTCCTTTTTATGCACAGTATCACTTGGGTTGCAAAGCCCCAACTATGAGTTGGTGATCTGAGCCCCAGAAATTTGGGGCCTCATTGCATACACCTTGTGAAGGTCTCTGATGCTTTACAGACTGGAATATTTTGGAGAGATTATTGTATGATCAGAGCAAACTTTCTGTACAGCTTCTAGAGTCTTCTTGCTCTACTTCAAGAACATAAACCTGAAAAAATTAACTTCTGGACTTTGTCTGGAAATTCTGTTTATGTTAATTAGATGCCCAACAGTATTTATTAACCCCTCTTCATGATATTTGTGTTTCCATGTGGTGTGCCAAAGGGGAGCATGACAGTCTTTCTGTTGCTTGTAGCCTTGACGTCTTGTTGAACTAATACCTCTGGATAACATATTCAGGGACCAATGAATGTAAAACTCTGCAGCATCCCCGGTGTATACAGTCTGTAAAGTTATCATAGCTTAATGGAGATCTCAGTTTCATCTTGAAGTACAAGTTGATTTTGACTATAAGGGATTAGAACCCCTGTCATATGTGGTGAGATGATCAGCAGCACAAAGCTTGGCTGGTTGGGCAGAGGGTCCTAAGAGCCAGAGAAGGGAGTGCATTAACTAGTGATGACAATTCTCTTGGGGATGGGAGTGGGGAAATAATTTCAACTGCCAAGTTTGTACCAGAATGTAAAGCCTTAGAAACCAAGGTGAGGAACTCAGGCTTGATAAAGACACCAAAGATTGTAAGTACACAGGTGATGTGTTGGAAGCCACTTAAGAGACAAATCAGAGTGGCAAATGCAACAGTGTCTAGAAACCAAGTAGAAACACCTAGGTACTGTGTGTAATAAATAACTAATGCATCATGCTCTCCACCAACTGTGTCCTTTGATTTCACAGTGATTTATTTATTATACCACCTCCTCATTATCTAAAACATAACACTACAATTTCATACACCATCTGTGAGCTCCAAATGGTCATAATTAACAACCACAAATGTTCGAAAAAGGTGATGTGCTAAAAATAGCTTCTGTGCTTGTCAGCAGGCTGCTTCTGCGAGGACCGTGGCATTCGATGAGAGTGGCTACATCTTGTGATGTCTTCACAGGATTATCTTTCTCACATAGATGATGAAACTCGGCCAACATGGCTTTCTAATAAAACGTCCCAAGGTTTAATGTTTTGAACAGTGCACAATTAGAGATGACCAACAAATCCACACCAAAAGGAAGTTTCCTAAAGATGAGATATGCCTAGCATTTATTAGAATATTAGCAACCGTATTTCAAAATGCCTGTTGGATATAAGAAAAATATCAGTTATTTGGGAATGTTTGTGGTAAATATAAAGGGCTATTTAATAATTTTGTTACCAAATATTCACCAGGTTTATTTTTCTTACTATTGATATTTTGAGGCATGGTCTAGCTATGTATTACTTGGCTTAGGATTTGCTATATGGACCCAGCTGGTCTTGAACTTGCAGCAGTGATTCTCCCGCCTCTGCCTCCTGAATTCTAAGATTATAAGTGTTCACAAGAATGGCCAACCTCCCTTCATTCTTGACTCCTTAAGGAAAACTCCAGAGAGAGATTCTGGCAGCCTGCTCAGTGCCTGGAAAACTGCAAAGCTCGGCAAATCAGAGTGATAAGAGGGTTTAATTTCAATTAGTGAAGATGACCATCCTAACTATACATACCTAGGACTGACCAAAGTCTTGCAGCTAAGTGAAAAATCAGTGAGCCCAAAGTGCATCAAATTCCATCAAATTGAAGGTGACCATGGGTTGGTTGCAGTATTCACCATTATGTGATACACTACTATGTGAGATAAAACCTCACAAGCTGAACTGTGGCACAAAATGCCTATCTGCTTTGAAACTTGTTATTATGCCTCAATCTATTTAAGAGACCTTTTAGAGCTACTTAACATAGTTTAAAAATAATATATCACTATTTCTTTTAAAAGAGAACTATAAGTGTGATTGGTGACAGTATTTCTAAAACTATTTTTGTTTGTGGCCTAAATCTTCTAAATCATTTCTGACTCAGATCCACAGATGTTTGTCTTCACAGCCACTTTCCTTGTGCTGCCAAAAACCTGGTTGATGTGGCATCTCTTAAAGAAATGTCACTCTTTTCTCTGAGTTCTTTTTTTTTTTTTCTGGTATACAAAGTTCAGTTGCAGATATCTGCCCACAGTGGCCATAGCTGGCCACCATTATTATGTTCTCACAGCTCATACAAAAATCGGAAGGGGTATCTTCTCCACGTGACACTTAGATAAGGTAGGAGCACAGAAGACACAGTCGTTGACTCACTACCTTACTATTGAGACCAACTTAGATTCTATCTGCTCAAATGAAGCTCTCCGAAGCCCCACAGAGACTTAACCATCCTTTCCTGCAACATGATATTTACTAGCTATAGTAAGAGCTATTTTTTTCTAGGCTTTTCATGACCATCTCCATCATGAAGTACGGTAGCTATGGTGACATACGGGAGCCCTTGGCCTGTAATCGTGACAGTGAAATCAACAGAAAAATAGCTGATAACTGTAAGGTGATGAGGCTGTTAACATTCCCTCCTGGAAGAATGGGGTAGAGACATAAGGCCCTTACCTAAGATTCCTGTCACCGCTCCCTCCTGCTGGATGGTCTTGGGTGTGCTAGGTAACATAAGAGGTGGAATATTTACTGGGGGAGTGTGGGCTTTTTGGTGATGCAGTTCTCAGGAGTCAACCATGCTCCTATAAGTAACCCTAACAAATTTATTTATTTTGCCAAGCTGGACATGATGGAAGTTTTGGTTTGTCAACTCCTTCTCTATTTAGGGCAAATAGATGTTCTGTTTACAGCCCTTGAGGAAAGTAGGGCAATACTGCTCAACTCTTGTCTTCATTCCCCATGACCTGCTCATTGTCTATTGTGACTACAGTTCAAGTATAAGTGTTCCTCAGGAGGTTCCTTAGTCTCAAGGTAAGTCTTACATTGTTTGTGGGCTATAACTGCAAGCCACAATGGGGCTGTATCTAATGTACACGTGGTCAGAGTTTTTCATGTTGTCATTGCCTGTATTTGATGTGCATAGTTACAAAAACATTGATGAATTGCCATTTATAATGTCTTCAGTAAGACTGCACACAATGGTTCTCCATCAATATGAACAGTTCCTATATGTAAAGATATGAACGGAAACAATAACAGGACATATTTTTGATCTTAACAAAATAAAACTGTTCTTGTTAGAAGGTGTTGGCAGACATTTTCAGACAGTGATGGACTCATGCTTATTCCTCAAATGATCATTAAATGATTGGAAAACTAAAAATTTACAAAGTTGCAGCTGTCCACTCAGGCTAATCAGGAATAAAACTCAACTTGCTCTATTATCAGGGAGCTTATTCTTCACCATTTAGATACACAGTGTTAATAGCTAACAAATTGATGGAGTCCTTAGTCATTCTGGGCTTCTCTTGCAGAATTTAGCCAGCTGTCTATCAGTTCTGTTATTATGCATCTCTTTTGAGAGGAAGAGTAAATACGCATTCATGTATTTTGGGAAATATTCACTATTTTTGTGGTTTAAAATTTAACATGTTTCCATCCTTTTGGCCATTGACAACTTTACATAGTATTACAGTGCTAAGCCACATTTTGTAATTCCAACTTGTGATTTTGATTTCTTTATTTGATAGTATTGATAGTACAATTTTAAGCAAAAAAAAAACACCAAAAAACAAAAACAAACACACACACACACACACACACACCAAAAAAAAAAAAAAAAAAAAAGGGTTCATTATGGTGTCTGTCCCATTTTTCTAAGTTCAAGCTCATAATTTCTTCAATTAAATCACATGTGCTAGAAGTTAGATAGTTCCCGTCCTGAGTTAGAAGGGAGCTTTTGACATATGTTTGATGCCTTAATGATAGCCCTACTTGATGTTCTTATCACACACACCAGCCTCTCTTTGCTTTGATTGTCCCTTTATTCATTCTAATAGATTTGATGCTTTCTCCTCTTTCATGTTGCTTAGGTGTGATTACCAATGTTTCTATGTATCTCATTAATATAATGTAACAGCTTCATCTGTGAGCAACTTTCTTTTTTAATTTTAATTGTATTTTATTTGAGAGAGAGAAAGAGAGAGAGAGAGAGAGAGAGAGAGAGAGAGAGAAGCGCAGACAGAATGCGCACACCAGCCACTGCAAAGGAATTCCAGATGCATGTGCCACCTTGTGCCTCTGGCTTACGTGGGTCCTGGATCCTTGGGCTTTGTAGGCAAGTGCCTTAACTGCTAAGCCATCTCTCCAGCCCTGTGAGCAACTTTCTTAATTCCTACGGAGCACTTTCTTGTTTTGTAAGAAAATCTGGAATTTTCATCATTCTTCCAATAACAATTTCTTTTCATGTTCATATTTATGTCTCTCTGTAGTTTCTGTTCCTTTGTACACAGTAGCTGTTCATATCAGTTCTGAATGGTTGTGTGCAGTCTTCCCAAAGTCATTTTAAATGGCAATTCAATTCAAAGTTTTTATGTCAATGCACATCACTTACTTGAAGCAACGATAACATGAAGAGCTCTGACAAATGTTCTATAGGCCCAGCTCCATCATGGATAGCCAAGTATAGTTACAACCCACCATCATTATAAGATTTACCTTGATACTAATGAATCCCCCTGAGGAAAACTTAAACTTGAACTCTAGTCACGATAGACAGAAAAGAATTGGGCCTGTGAATGAGGATGGGAGTTGGGCAGTAGAAGTTGAATGCAGGAAGTGATGGTAGAGTTCATGTGGGCTTAATATAACTCTAGTCTGGGAGATATTCTGAGAGTAGGGCTTAGTTAAGAAACACAAGGGGAGTATCTATCCCATTTAAAGCCTGGGCGTGGTGGCGCACGCCTTTAATCCCAGCACTCGGGAGGCAGAGGTAGGAGGATTGCCGTGAGTTCGAGGCCACCCTGAGACTCCATAGTGAATTCCACGTCAGCCTGGGCTAGAGTGAGACCCTACCTCGAAAAACTCGAAAAACCCAAAAAAAAAAAAAAAAAAAAAAAAAAGAAACACAAGGATCCGTGGGCCCCTCCACTTTGCGTAAACATCACACAGATGAAAGGAGTCTCTTCTCACTTTGTGTGTGTTGATATGATAATAAAGGTGACAGTCATGTTGGCCATGGTGGTCACATGTTTTCAAGGAAAGTGTTTAGTGAGAGTATCTTGGATCAGGCAGGAAGAACTCACCAGCAATCTGGGCTCACACACACACACAAAAAAAACCAAAAAACTTTTGTATATTGTGCTTTTTAAAATTAAAATTAAAAATATTATTTATTTATTTGCAGACAGAGAAAGACAGAGAGAAGAGAGACAGACAGAGAGAGAATGAGCAGACCAGGGCCTCCAGCCACTGCAAATGAGCTCCATATGCATGCGACACTTTGTGCATGTGGCTTTACATGGGTACTAGGGAATCGAACCTTGGTCCTTTGGTTTTGCAGGCAAGTGCCTTAACCACTAAGCAATCTCTCCAGCCTCGGTGTATTATGCTTTTGAACATATTGAATGAAACTCTTGCATGAGCTAAATCCTGGTGTGGTTCTAACAAATATAAGTGTTCCAATGGTGAGATTGAGGAAGAGTTGAGGATTTAATTTCTGAGAACTTGCAAAGAAACAACATAGAAATGGATTTCTATCTTCTCATAAACATATTTTGCAGTGGAATCTTGAGTTTCTCTGAAACCCTCAAATGTGGAGGAGTCCTTGTGGGTTTATGGAGAAATGGCAAGAATGCATCAGATCTCAACATGTCTGTCCCACTGATGTGGTGTTGATATCTGAAGTTTCTCTATCTGACATTCCTTTCCACTCCACCTTTTGGGATCTCTTTATAGTCAAGAGATCCTGAGAAGGGTTATCATAACGTTCTGTAGCCACAGAAGTTAAACTAGTAACACCACACTGTGAATTGCTTTCATCTGTGACTGCCTTCCTGATGGAGTAGCAGATATGAGTGTACAGAGTGCTTTAAGTTAGGGGCGTGAAAGGGCGCATGAATGAGAGGACTGAGGACTTCCCATAGCAAAGACACCCCAAAATACAATGAGAGATTTATTTTGCTTTCACATAACCATCTAAGGTAAAATCTAGAATTTTGGGGTTGCACTAGTTAGGGTTTTCCAGAGGAACAGGACCAAAATAATGTATGAGTAAATATAAAATAGGACTTCTCAGACTGTCTTCAATGGCTACAGACTGGAGGTTCAGGGAATGAATACCTTCTCAGTACAAGAAACTGAAGAATCAGAAGAAGATGGAGCAATGCCATAGGCTTAGTCTGATGCTGAAGGCTTGGGAGCTCCCTGAAGAGTTGCTGTTGGTGTGAGCCCACTTTGAAACACTGAACAATGTGGACTGTTCATGAGTAATGACAACAGCAACTCACTTAAATCAGGTAGATGCAGGCTTCCCCTTCCTTTCACCTTTTTTGTGGTGTGTGTGTGTGGGGGGGGTTGAGGTGGTATGTAAGATGGTCATATATGCACATGTGTGTGCAGATGCATGGGCACTGTCGCATTAGTCAGGCGTCCTCTTCTTCTATTGCTCTTGCCTTATTTCGCTGGATAGAGTCTCTCACTTCACCCATAGCTTCCAGCTTTTTAGTGAAATTGGCTGATCAGGGACCCTCAGAGATCCTGCTGTCCTTTATTCTCCTCAGCACTGGACTATAGACATGTACAGCCATGCCTGGCTTCTTACATGGGTGTTGGGATCAAACTCAATTCCTTGTACCTGTGCAGCAATCACTCTTACCCACTGAGCCATCTTCCTAGTCCTCTGGCTTTTTGTTCTATCCAAACCCCTAGTCTGTTTCCTAGTGCCACCTACCTAACTTCAGCTTGGGTCTTCTTCATTCCATTTACTGACCAGCATGCCAACTGATGTCTGAAAACACCCTCACAGACACACCTAGAATAGAAGTATGTTTTACCAAGTTTTAGGCATCCCTTGATTTAGCCATGTTCACAACCAAGAGTCACCACACATAGATTGTTGGTTCAAAGGAGACTTATTCAGGACCCAGGTCCTTTTATTACATAATGTAATTGCTTTTGTCACTGCGTCTAATCCCTTGTCCTCTAAAAATCTCAGTCCAAGTCATAGGTACCGGACATCTAGATTATTCCAGAACCAAGTAGGCTTCAACAACGATGGAAATGTTCTACCTTCATGTGGTGTGGTCAGTAAGGCAGACATTAGCAAATGTGGCTTTGAAGGACTTTAGGTATGGCTTGTGTGATCTTTACATTAAAATTTGCTTGGTTTGGATTTAAATAACTTCACGTAGCTAATGGTTTCTATGGGGCAGTGCAGCTCTTGGCAGTGGACGAGGGATCTAAGCTGCAAGCTCAGAGCCTGGCGTCTGCTTCTAAGTGTATTCCATGGTGCCTGCGTCATGGGGGAGAGTCCACACTCCATTTTCTCTTCCCCTCAGAGACAGACCAGAACAAGGCAACAAACCTGGGATTAGGTGGAGGGAACTTCAGCTTCCTTTATCTCTCACCTCCTCTGTCAGCAGGTGGGCAGCATCTTTGTGTGAAAGAAGCCTAGAATGAATTATATTTTTCCCTCTGACTTCTGACCTTCATATTTCGTGGTTTCTCTAAAAGTAACTCCTGAAGGAAACTTAATACTGTGTTCAGAGTCCAGTCTTCTGTTGTGACAGATTGAGGAACTGGTTTGTGTTTTAATCTGTTAAGACTCACTTTCATTTTACTTTGTCAAAGTAATCGAATATTTAATACAAAGAAATATTGACACAAGAAGGAAATGAACTGTCGCTTTTCAGAAAATCCATACCACTATGCAGAAACTTCCCCAGAGAAAACAGTCTTAGTGTCAATTATAAGCCAACATTTCTTGGAACCATTGAACACTTACGTTTTATAGGAAAGCTCTTTTCCCTTGTTGGCAACAGGCTTCGATAGAAATTTAACTATATTTATAATAACAAGTTAAAGAATGAATATGTCTTAAATTTGGGGGCAGTGAACTTTCCAATTTACTGAGATGTTACAGTGTGTTGAATATCTCCCTCTGAAAGACTAAGTATGGCCTATTGTCTCAAGATTTCATCAGATCTACAAAATCTCTTGCTTCTGGTATACTTTTACAACCAGGGCTCAATGCCACCTATGAGAAATACACAAAAATAGCAAGGGCAGGGCATAAATGAGGAGAGGAGCTAAGCATACTTAACCATGCAAACAAATGAAAGCAGGGATGGCAATGCATGTTTATAGAAGGTAGAATTTCAAATCCTGAATAATTAAATTAGATTTAGTTATAGTAGTTAAACATGGACTGTATTAAGAAGTTATTTTAAACTTTTATTTTGAGAGAGAGACTACCACACCTGACTTCATTTAATTTTTAAAAATTTTTTATTTATTTATTTTGGAGAGAGAGAGAGAGAGAGAAGAGAGAGGCAGATATATAGAGAGAATGGGTGTGTCAGGGCCTTTCAGCCCTGCAAGTGAACTCCAGATGCATGCACCACCTTGTGCATCCAGCTTATGTGGGTATTGGGGGATCAAACCTGGGTGCTTTGGCTTTGCAGGCAAGTGCCTTAACCACTTAGCCATCTCTCCAGCTCCATTTAAAATTTTTATGCACCAGATGATATAGCAGAATAATGCATACAATGAAATGTCCCAGAGGCATACAATTTGTAAAATAATGAGAGAATGACATTCAGAATTTATATTTTAAGCTTTAGAAAAATGAAACATATGATTAATATGCAATAAAGTTAAACAAGAAAGTAAACAATAATAGGACATCTATGTGTGTGTGCACATGTGTGTGTATTTGCATTGCACCTATGTGTGGAGGCCGGAGGACAACCTCAGGTATTGGTGTTGTCTACCCACTCCTCTTTTTGTGGTTTCTCAAGGTAGGGTCTTGCTCTAGCCAGGCTGACCTGGAATTCACTATATAGTCTCAGGGTGCCCACTAACTCACAGTGATCCTCCTACCTCTGCTTTCTGAGTGCTGGCATCAACGGCATGCATCACCACTCCTGACTTCCTCCTTTTTTTTTTTTTTTTAAGACAGGGTCTCTCATTGCCCTGAGACTTGTCAAGTAAACCAGATTAACCAGATTTAACCAGATTTATCTCCAGACATCCTCCAGTCTCCACCTCCCTAGAGCTGGGATTACAAAGACACTCTATCATGCCCTATTTTATACATTTGTTTTTGGAGGTAGGGTTTTACTCTAGCTCAGGCTGACCTGGAATTCACTATGTAGTCTCAGGGTGGCCTCGAACTCATGGTGATCCTCCTACCTCTGCCTCCCAAGTGTATACATGGGTTTTAAAGATTAAGCTCAGATCCTCATGCTAGCAAGGCAAGCACTTTATCAGACTGAGCTATTTCCCTAGAATTACATCTCTTTCACCCTTCCCAATTCAACATCCTGCCGAGAGATGACTTCTATTGTATGTATCTTCTAGAATTTCTTCTTGTGTATTCATAGATCTTGTTAATTTATAAAAAGAAATTTGTTGATTCATAGGAAGGACTTACCATAATTTGTTCTAGTCACAGATTTTTAAGATGCTTCAAAAATTGTTTTTATCAATATTTGCATTAACATATTTATAACAAATATTATTGTGCAATACTTTCATAAACTCTTTTTTCTGTTTCTGTTTTTAGCTTTTTGAGGTAGGGTCTTGCTGTATCCAAGGCTGACCTGGAATTCACTGTGTAGTCTTGGTGGCCTTGAACTTGTGGTGATCCTCCTCCCTTGGCCTCTTGAGTGCTGGGATTAAAGGCATGTGCCACCACACCCAGCCATAAATATCTTTATGGCAAATATTATTGTGCAGGTGTGGCATATTTATTTGATAAAGACAAAGGAAGAGGAATTTTGGGCTCCAAAATATTATGTAGGCAAAGTTACATTTGTCAAGTAATTTCCAGGAAGTGCAAGTAATAAATTTATGTTGTAGGGAATTGAGATTGGAAGGCACATCCCCACCCCCCCAATACAAGTTGGATTTCATAGACTTTCTTATGTTGTGGAAATCAGTAGTCACTTTTCTAATGATTCATTACATAGTTTACTGAAAGCATCTATCTGCTTGTCACTCTTTTTATCAAATTAACTGTCATGATTAAGGAAAGTCAAGTTCATTTAAAAGTGTTATTGGATTCACTTATGGTGCCTCATCTTGTATAATCTCAATCATCTTTCCATCATGGAAGCGAGGTAAGGTTCATTAAATTATTTTTCTTTGTCATCTATGGAGATGATTTATTGATGTTTCTCCTTGGCCTGTTCTTTGGATTTTTCTAATATGAAAACACCATGGAATTGATTCTTCTCAGCTATTATAAGTTATTATTTAATAGAAGGCTAGCTTGAATGCATGAAAGTACTGTACATTAGCACTACATTAATAAGCCATATCCATTTATGATTATTTTTCTATCCTTGTCCATTTTAGTCATCTCAGTTATGCTAGTCTTGGAAAATTAGTTGCAAATCGCTATCTTCTCATATTCTCTGATACAGTTTAGATCTGAGGGAACAGTCGACTCCTTGAAGGGAGAGCTCTTAGAAAACTGGCCACTTAGCAGCTGTTTCAGTATTGTCTGTGTTTAAGGACCATTTAGGTTGTCCCTTTCTTTAAAATTGATTTTGATAATTTGATAATTTCCTGGAATGAAGCTGTAAATTGTCTTGTGACTATCATTTTGGTCTGGAGGTCTTGCTATATAGCTTTCTTGTTCTTTGTAAAAAGTATGCATGGGTATGTTTGATGGTCTCTTTAATCCAAGCATTATTTAGAAAAGGATTTCTTGGGTCCCCTGCTCTGTATACTTGCATCCCTCAGCTATTTGTTTAAAACTTGGTCAGAAAATAGAGTCTCAAAGTATTTATTTACATGATAACTTCTCATGTATGGAAATATTATCTTTAACGATTAAAAAAATCACCCACTTGGATAAATTTTACTTTATTATTTACTAACAGGGAAATATGAGATACAGATGAATTAAACAGTATTTTAGACAAATATGAATATATTTGATAATAAAATAATCTAATACTTTTGGGAGAAAAACAGTATTATTTCTATATAGGGCTACTATTTTGTTAATATGCCAGGATTTACAGACCTCTTTCAATAGCCTTATGTGATTTAACAGTAAAGACACATTCTGAGAAACACATACTCCGTTTCTCAGACTATGGTGCATGACTGTCATTGTGTGTACCTATGGAAATCTAGAAGGTGTAGCCTGCCGTTTACGCAGTTGACGCGTCACAGTTATTGCTCCTAGGCCACCGCTTGCACAAAGCTCTTACTGGGCTGAGTTCCTTGTTCATTTGTGACATAATGGTAACTATTGTGTCATCAGATGACATGAATTTTTCAGCTTCATGGTGATCTTAAGGGGCCAGCGTCCATCTTTATGGTCTGTTGGCATGTGGTTGTGTTTATCCTCAAGCTAAGAACTGCTTTTCTTTTCTTTTTTAAAAAAATATGTATTTTAGGGCTGGAGAGATGGCTTAGTGGTTAAGTGCTTCCCTGTGAAGCCTAAGGACCCCGGTTCGAGGCTTGATTCCCCAGGACCCACGTTAGCCAGATGCACAAGGGGACGCACGCGTCTGGAATTTGTTTGCAGTGGCTGGAGCCCTGGCGCACCCATTCTCTCTCTCTCTCTCTATCTGCCTCTTTTTCTCTCTGTCACTCTCAAATAAATAAATAATTTTTTAAAAAATAAAAATATATTTTATTTATTTATTTGAGAGAGAGAGAGAGAGAGAGAGAGAGAGAATGGGTGTGGCAGGGTCTTTAGCCACTGCAGATGAACTCCAGATGCATGCACCCCCTTGCGCATCTGGCTTACGTGGGTCCTGGAGAGTTGAATCCGGATCCTTTGGCTTTGCAGGCAAATGCCTTAACCGTTATGCCATCTTTCCAGCCCAAGAACTGCTTTTCTAACTTCTCTTCTTCCATTCAGGCTACCTGCCCCTGCGGCTTGCCTCATTCCTTTTGCATGCAGCTCTCGCCCCTGTTACCTGGTATCTGCTCACTGGTATGGTGGGATCTCTTCCGGTCCATGTTGACTCTACCTGGAAGCTCCCCCACCATCATTTAATTTAACAACAATGTCCTGGTCCCCAAACCGGTCTGCACTTGATCATGCTCACTTCGGCAAGTCATGTTATGCTCACATCACTGGCTCTTCAGTAATTTTATAGCCTTAACAGATACTGTGGAGTAAGAGCTGGACAGCAGGCTCAGTGGTTAAGGTACTTGCCTACAGAGCCCAACAACCCAAGTTCTGTTCCCCAGTACCCACATAAAGCCAGCTGCACAAAGTGGCAAATGCATGCATCTGGAGACTGTTTGCAGTGGCTGGACGCCCTGACACACTCATTCTCTCGTTCTGTCTCTCTTCTATCTCTTTCTGCTTGCAAACAAATAAATAAAATTTAAAAAAGATACTGTGGATTAATAAGCTTTCAGTAAGTGAACTATAATAATTCCCAGGCTGGAAAGTTTCAAGTGTGCAATCATGAAGCGTTAAGTAGAAGTTACACATTTGCCCTCAGGCTCACTTTTTCTTAACTTTTAGGTTTCTATCAATAGTATTAGATGAGTTTATTTATTTTGTATGTGTCTGTGTGCTTGTGTGTGTAAGTGCATACATGCATGTTTCTTTTCTCACTGCAAACAAATGCCCATATAGCTTTACATGGGCAGCTGGGGAATTGAACTTGGGCTGGTAGGCTTTGAAGCAATTGCCTTTAACCACTGAACCATCTTTCTAGCCCTTAGGTGAGTTTTAAAAGGCTTTTATAAAACTTCCTTTCAGTTCTACAACTCTAATTAAAACTGTCATGATGAATCTTTAATTTGTTTTTAAATCTTGGAATAGCACATTATAGCCCATAAAATAAAGTTGCCTCTCTCTTGTTCTTATATGGCCTGTGAGCTATGTATTTATATATAATATTTACATATAAACATATTTACATGTTTCTTAAATAAAATTTTCACACACACACACACACTGGCTTTATTTTGACACAGGTTCTCACTGTGTAACCTAGGTTGGGTTTGAACTTACTTAGGTAGCCTAGGATGGCCTCAAACACACAGTAACTCTTCTTCTTCACACTCCCAAGTACTGGGTATGAGCCATCATGCCCAGCTTGTTTAGATATTTATTATTTATTTAATTTATATTGAGAACTTTAACATATGAACATACTTTTTGTTCCCATTCATGTTATCCTCCCCCACCCTCATTCCTCTGAGGACACTCTTCTTTCAAGGTAGTTATCTCACTCCTTTTGTCCTCCTCTATCCTCCATCCTCTATGTCCAAATGTTGACGGGCTCAGAACGGCACAGATCTTGTGGGGGTGTCAGTAACCACTGTGGGGTCATGGATGTACAAGCTGGTTCACGTTGGAAGGACAGTGCCCCACAGAACATCTTACCCTGTGGCTTTGACATTCCTTCCGCCTTCTCTCCAGTCATGTTTTCTGAGCGTAGGATGATACTACAGAAATCTCTAGTGTTTAGTTCTGGACAACCTCTTAGTTTTTGCTTTGATGAGCTTTGTGTCTCATCAGTCGTCTACAGCCATCTACATGAGACAGATTCTCTGGCTAGCAGTGAGAGTAGCACTCATATCCAGTCTCTTGCCTCTCCTGCAATGGTCCCTAGTGCCTGACAGCTGGGATTGAGATGACTTCTCCAGTGTCAGGCATTAGGCATTCTTTTCTTCTTGTTGTTTTGATGAGTCTTGGGTCTCTCTGCTATTCGCCTCCATCTGTAAAAAGAAGGTTCGGGCTGGAGAAATGGCTTAGTGGTTAAGCTCTTGCCTATGAAGCCTATGGACCCCGGTTCGAGGCTCGGGTCTCCAGGACCCACGTTAGCCAGATGCATAAGGGGGCGCACGCGTCTGGAGTTCGTTTGCAGTGGCTGGAAGCCCTGGCGTGCCCATTCTCTATCTGTCTGTCTGTCTGTCTGTCTGTCTCTCTCTCTCTCTCTCTCTGACTCTTTCTGTCTCTGTCACTCTCAAATAAATAAATAAAAAAAAGAAGGTTCTCAACCAATGGTGAAAATAGCATTAATAAAAGAGCATAAATATATAATTTGGGGGGAGCAATTTGATGGGCGTTTTGTCTCCATTTAGCTGAAGAACAGTGGACACTTCCCTTTAAGTGTCTACAACCTTCCAAGCCCTAAGCTTTTGACTGAGTTCTCACTACCAGGCACAAATTCCCTCCCACTGAAGGGGCCTCATATTCAATCATAGAGTGGTTGATTACCCCATAACTTATGAGCCATTATTGCACCGGCGGGTACATCTTGCCTGGTTGGTTGATTTTGTAGCTTCCGGGACCACTGCTTATTCAGACTCTTGATGACTTTTTTATTTCCCATGAGCTCACATAGTGCTTTCCAACACTATGAATAGCTGTCCAGCAGGGTAGTGGCTTCCATCTCAGTCCCAGCTTCATATTTCAGTGTCCGGTGACTGCAGCGATAGGGTCTTGTCATCTAGTTGTGGTGGGCAACCAAGCACTTTGGCAGTGACCTGCATTGTTTTGGGAGCCTCGTTGGCCTCTTAGATCAACAGCTCAGTCTGTGTTTGTGGGGGATGACCCATCTCCAGCACTGGGATTTACTTGCAACAACCTATGGTCCAGATCAAACTTTCTCCACCCTAGCAGAGTACTAGTGCCAAAACTATCTCCCCTCCTCACTTTTATAAAAACATATCATTTAATTTGCCCATGAAGTAGGTTAGTACTTATCCGTACCATCTTTAGTTTATGTTTTCCTCTGTTCTCCCCTTCACCCCTTTCCCCTGTCCCTACTTGCACCTTACCACCCCATGTGTTTGGTCCCTTCACTTGTATGTCAACTGTCCTCTCCCTGCTTCTTTTTCTAAGTCTCGTTCTAGCTTACTGACCCCTACTTCTGATGCTGCTACTATCCAGGCTCAGAAATACACATGCTGCACGTTATCTCTCACATGCGGATCCTAGCTTTGAATGTTTGTAAGTTGTTGTCAGTTTAAGTTTTCTATATTTTATTTTTATTTATTTAAGAGAGAGAGAGGGAGAGATAGAGGCAGAGAGAGAGAAACAGAGACAGAGAGAGAGAAAATGGGCATGTCAGGGGCTCCAGCCACTGTAGACGAACTCCAGATGCATGCGTCACCTTGTGCATCTGGCTTACATGGGTCCTGGGGAATCGAACCTGAGGTCCTTTAGCTTTGCAGGCAAGCTCCTTAACTACTAAGCCATCTCTCCAGCCCTCATTCATTTACCTATTACTTTGCTTATGTGCCATGGGAGTAGACCTGAGTACTTATGATAGAGACATATGGCTTATTCAAACTGAACTATTTACTTCCTGACTCTTTAGATAAGACCGTTTTCCACTCCACCTGTAAGCCCTGTACACCAGACTATTGACATTATTGGCATCTCTCATTCGAACCTCTAAGGTAGCTCCCCCATCTGGGCTCCATGCTTCTAGGGTTATTGTCTCCTATCCATCCTCTACAGAGCCACTACAATACTTCTGCTAAACATCCCCGAGTCACTCATGTGGTTTCATGTGGGCTGAGCACCAAACAACGAAACTTTTGGTGCTGATTATCCCCACATTCTAAAGAGAGGCTCTGAGCCATTTTGGTAACAGGTAGGACCTTCCAGAAGCCTGGGCTTGTTTTTCTGGCCCATCTCTGACCTTCCCTGCCCAACAGGGAAGGATTCAAAAGCTCATTTTAAATTTTTTAAAAAAATTATTTATTGGCAAGCAGATAGAGACAAAAATAGAGCAAGTGAGTGAGCAAGTGAGTGAATGAATAGGTGCACCAGGGCCTCATGCCATTGAAAATGAATTCCAGATGTATTCACCACTTTGTGCACCTGGCTTTACATGGCCCTTGGGAATCAAATCTAAGCCATCAGGATTTGCAAGCAAGCAGAAGGCCCTTTTTTTTTTTTTCCTGAAAAATTTATCTGTCATTCTTTTTTCATCACGACATGAAGATTATTTTGCTTACCATATTATTTATCTAAATTAAAAAAATACTTTGTTTTGAACACAGTCTTTTCATCAGAGTTTACAGTCAGGAAAGTTCTGTACAACATCTATTTTTTTTTTTATAGAGCACTGATATGTTAAAAATAATGAAACAGAAATAAGGCAGTGTCCATCTACGTGAACCCATAAAACTGTGAAATGGAGTGAATCCACATGCACACAGTGGTCTGTGGTTAGTAACAGTATTTCTCTAGTTATAACAAGCATAGTTCTACTGAAGAGAGATGTTAATAATGTCCCATGGGATATACACAGAATGTGTGTGTGTGTGTGTGTGTGTGTGTGTGTGTGTGTGTGTGTAAGAGAGAGAGAGAGAGAGAGAGAGAGTGAGCAGATACCTTGGAACTCTGACTTGAACTCAATTTTTCTGTAGCCTTGAAATTGCCCTAAAGGGTATAGTCCATTTGTGAAAAAAAATGAAGTAATATCAAAATTGGGGTACTTACACACTATTTTCCTTGCTATTATAGCTACAATTCCGTGACATAGCATTTTACCCAATTGAAAAATATTTTCTAGCTTTTGTGGTTGATGGGATGAAGTTGATATAGGCGTGCCTGCTCTGTGGGGTGAAAGAGGAAGTCACGTAAAAGGAGTCAAAGGAAAACCCCTTAAAAGGAGGGAAAACCTCAGTGATATTGTAAAGAGAGCAAAATGTTATATTTCTCTACATTTCTTTATACCTAGCCTAGAGAAATATAGAAGTCAGGAGGCTCTGCTGGGTTGAATAGCATTTCCTGGGGTCTGCATTGTTGAACAAACTCCTTCAGATAAGCGGGACTCCTGGGCACAGACCTACTTGAACCCCACCCCCCCCCCCTTGCAGGTGGCGCTTCCTGTAACTGACCAACAGATCTGTTTACAAGTTTCTTTTTTTTTTTTTTTTTTTTTTTTTTACTTTTATGGCTGTAACTGTCACGTGTAAATTGTGATTTAGCGTTTAACTCCCATCCTGTTTTTTTCTAACATCATGTGGTTATTTTCAATAAAAGCTGACACTGAATAGTTCATGGCTGCTGATCCCCCTGAGATGCCCTCTGGAGTGCAGACCTGGATACCACACTTTTTTCCCCCTTTCTTTCTTTTTTTTTTTTAACCCAATAAAACTTTGCCTCACAGTCAATGAGTCGATAGTTTTACGTGTGCAACACCAGACCCCATAACAGTATCTTTTCTTTTGATATTACACGAAGGTCAAAAGCAGGGCCATCTGGGAAGCCAAGCATCCCCAGTGTTCTCAAATTAGATGCCTGTTGAACTATTATACTGGACAAACATAGGGATTGTCAAACCCAGGATTTTTTAAAAATTAATATTTTTAGGTAACATACAAAATAATGGCTTTTTAAATTACTATTTTATTTATTTATTAATTTATTTGTTCTTTGATGTAGGGTCTCACTCTAGCCCAGGCTGACCTGGAATTCACTATGTAGTCTCAGGGTGGCCTGGAACTCAATCCTTCTACTTCTACCTCCTGAGTACTTGATTAAAGGTATGCCCCACTACACCTGGCCCATGGATTTTATTATTTTTATTATTTTATTATTTGATCATAGCTACCCACTTCCTAGCACTATCTTCCCCTTCCCTACTAGTTAAATCAATATTCTACATAGAAAGGAAACATACCATATTTTGTCTGAGTCTGACTTAGTTTGCCTAACATGATAACCTCTAGTTCAATCCCTTTTCTTGAAAATGACATAATTTTATTCTTTACAGCTGAATAATATCCCATTCTATCTATCTATCTATCTATCTATCTATCTATCTATCTATCTATCATCTACATATCTATCACATTTTTTATCAATTAATTTGCTTATGGGCACCAATGATGGTTCCATAGCCATTGTGAGTACAAAGTAATTAACATGGACATGATAGCATCTCTGTGGAATGCTAGCTAAAGAGACTTTCAGATACCTACCCAGGAGTAGTATAAGGGCCATATGGCAGTTACATTTTTAGTTTTCTTGAAGAGCCTCCATATTGATTGCCACACTGCCTGGATCAGTTTACATGCCCACCAGCATTGCTCAGGTGGAGACCCCAGCCCATGGAATGGTGCCGCCTACTTTCAGGGTGGGTCTTTCTTTCTTAGTTAAACCTTTCGGGAAGCACCTAAAGATGAACGCCTAAAGGTGTCTGTTGTTCCTTCATACAGTCAAGTGGACAGTTGGAAATAAGCATCTTACACGCGTGGCCAAAGGAGATGTTGCCACAAATATATATTTGTCTGTTCATCAAAAATTTTTTAGATGATATGGAAAAGATTTCAGTGGGAAGGAACGCCCATGTGCCTTCAGAATTGGATGCACCAGGGTTTAGGGGTTGTGTTGTGGGAGTCATGAAAATTAGGCTCTAGGCCTATACCTCCCTAATAAAGTCTGTCACTGTCTACAAAAGGGGATCTAGAACTCTGTGACCTTGAAGGTATCTCCATAAATTTTAATCTCTGTTAGAATGTGTGTATGGGCTGGATCTCACACCCACTGAGGGAGTTTAGAAATGTGGATTATGGTTCAGACTCTCATATTGACTCAGTCATTCTTTACATTTTGTGATCAGAGCCATGGGTGACAAGCACTTTACACTAAGTGAGAAAACCTTAAGAGAGAAAGAATTGTGCACTAAAAAAAAAGGGCTTAGGCTGGAGAGATGGCTAATGGTTAAGGTGCTTGCCCGTGAAGCCTAAGGACCCCTGGTTCGATTCCCCAGTATCCATGTAAGACAGATGTACAAGGTGGAACCTGTGTCTGGAGTTCGTTTGAAGTGGCTGGAGGCCCTGGCACACCTATTCTCTCTCTCTCTCTCTCTCTCTCTCTATATATATATATATATATATATATCTGCTTCTGTCTCTCTCTCTTAAATAAATAAATGATATATTTTTTTAAATGCCTTGCAGCGTCCCACTGTGAAGTCCCATGAGCAGTGGCCACTAGCTGGTTTCTCCTGCTGTTTGGACTCTTGTTTTATACCGTTTTTTTGGGGGGGGGGAATGGGGCACCTGATGGAATTCCCTCAGTTGCCTGACCACATCTACCCTTAGCTGCAGATAAAGCTTGTTGTATCTTTGCCTCACCAAGAACTGAAATTTAGCCTTTTTTTCATCTTTCTGATCGATATCTTGTGTGTGTTTTGTGTTATTTTTTTTTTTTCCTATTCGCCTAGAGCTCATTCTGTCATATATATCCAAGCAATGTCTATGGAATGCAGGTGTCATTCCCTGTCATGGAAATGGACAGTATATGTGTAAACGAGGTAAGTTCTTATGCCTTGGAGCCCAGAGGACATTGACAACTTGTTAGATTAAGGAAGCCTGTATGTGGGGACAAGGTCGGTGGCATAATGATTTTATGGTTCCTCAGCATACCTGAGGGGAAAGAACTTCACCTGTGGTAAGGCAAAAAGCAGAAGATTAAGAGGTACTAATTTGATCTCGGCATTGCTGCGCTTTCATGAGCTTTGGAACCTGTATTGATTTAAATGCAATTTGAAAATTCTCTATTTCATCTTAAAATAGGGTTGGTACAAATGCTCTTTAGAGACAAATTTTAACTAAAACAGGCCATTTCAAGGGAAATCTAATTCTTCAGGAACAACCGCTCATGAACCTCTGCCTGGGAGATTTGTGCAGAATCTGGGAGTCAGAGGCACAATTGTCAGCAGCCTGCCCCCGTGTCCCTGCACCCCTGGGCTGGAGCCATCTCGGCTGCCCTGGCCTTTCTGTTTGTTTTCAAGTCTGCGTCTCTGGGGACTGGGTCGTTTCTCCTTCTGTAGTTCTTGCTCTTAAGTCTTCTTCTCTCCTCCTTCCAGCTCACACGGAACTTTCTCAGAAGGTTGGTTGACTTTCTGAACTATTCACTATTCATTCCCATTCTCTGTTTAGCCAACTCCCACTGACCCTTTCAAACTCACATTAGGAATGATCTTCCGGGGGAAGCCTTCTTTCCTGTTCCTGAGCCTTCTCTGTCATGATTCTTTTCCACCTAAAACAATTGCCCAGGGAAGACTTACTGGAAGTGCAGATCCCTGACCCAGACACAACTGGAGCTCTATAACTGACCTTGGGAATCCACACTTTCCACAAATGACTTAGACCATGCCAGAGAGATCTTGAGTTCATTTGTCTTTTATATTAAATGACAGGCAATTTGAGGGTTTTTATTACATGCATATTTCTAGCATAGAAGTAGTATCTGATATATAGTATATATCCCATCCATACTGAAAATGCAAACTAAGATCTATAACTGAGTCCTGATTCTAACCGTTGGTAGGTGTATATTTGAACAAATCACTAAAGTTTCTTAATTCTTTTTTTTTTTTTTTTGCACAAATGAACTCTTTGTTTAAAAAAAAAGTCATAGGATTAATATACCAAAGTCAGCAGAATTCTCATGTTTTACAATTTTGTTAAGAGGTCCCAAATTTCTCAAATTCATTTACTAACTTTTTGAAGGCATGTCTTACAGTAAACAGCAGCATAATACCGAAATGAATATTGCTAAAAAAAAAAAACAAACAATTAAAACAAGCTGCTGCCATTGTGTCTTTGGAACGCCAGCTGTGACAGAGAACAGTAGGGAGAGGTGCACAGTCTTCCCAGAAGATAAATGAATGATGGCGAGTAGGTTGACTGGGAGAAGTTTGTTCACATCAGTTGAGTTGTTTGCCTATAGGCACCAACTGCTTCCTTTTATTGCAACCTAGTCTCCATCTATCTAGCCAATCAAAGACTACTGAACATCTATGTGTGGAAAGAGCCATGATCATAATGACTACCATCTCCTGAGCATTGATGATGTGTCAGCCACCGTGCTGAAAACTTTTACGTACTCCCTTCCAATTCTTACAGCAAACCAAAGAAATAGTGCTGCTATGCATCCTCAGTGGGTAGAAGCGGATCTTGTTCAAGATTCATAAAAAAGGGCTGGAGAGATGGTTCAGTGGTTAAGACACTTGCCTGCAAAGCCTAGTGACCTGAGTTCAATTCTCTAGCACCCATGTAAAGGCAGATGCACTAAGTGGTGCATGCATCTCGAGTTCTTTTGCAGTGGTGGGAAGCCCTGGAACACTCATCCTCACTCTCTCTGTGTCTGCCTTTCTCTTTCTCTCTCTCTCTCAAATAAATAAAACTTTAAAAAAATTCATTAAAAAATGGTGGGAGCAGGACTTTAACCTAATTCCTCTTTCTCTAGAGCCCACTGTGTTATGTATTATGTTATTCTGACTTCATAGATCTTAAATCGCATGTATCCAAATGCATTGTACAAAGAAACACAACAGTGAACAAAAAAAGAAAGCCAGAATTAATTCACCCCTGGCTTTAAAAATCTATCACCCGACTATATTCTTCACAAGACCAGTAAAGTAACTTGTTTGTTGAGTTTGAACTGCCGATTTCTTCCTCCTGATATCATATATTCTTGGTTGTTGTAATGGGCTGGAAAACAGTGACTGGTCCTAAAGGATGTGTACTGTGCAGTGGAGAGATGGGAGCTTAGGAAGCCAGAGCTGGAGTTGGCAATTAGTACACAGGATAAGAGGAACCTACATGGGAGGCTCAAAGTGCTCCAGTTTTGACGTATTTCAGAAAGAGCAGGTTGGGATGATTTCGAACAAATTGGACCTCCTGTGTTCATTCTGACTTTAAGATAAGAATGTGCCTAACTTTGTTTATGCGATACAGCTGAGCACAGTTGGGGTGGATTGTTTCTTTTTTTTTTTAAACTGTTTAAGTTCTATGGCATTTTAATTCTATGCCTGTGTTGGGGTAAGCACTACTAACTGGGACGACTGAAATATCATGTCATTGTAAATCTCGCTTTCCAAATTTTGCGCTGCTAACATTGGCTGTTAGTTGGTCACGGCAATGCTCACCTTTAACCCTCCACACCCGGGAGGCAGAGGCAGGAGGATCACTGTGAGTTTGAGGCCAGCCTGGGACTAGAGTGACTTCCAGGTCAGCCTGGGGCTAGAGGTGAGTCCCTACCTTAAAAATATTCCACCCCCCCCAAAAAAAAATTGTCTGTTTTTTGAGGCGTGACTCACATAGACATTGTTTTCCTTCCATGGTGGATATTTAAGCTTATAAATCTGTACTATAGATTGGGGTCATAAGTTAAAATATCACAGTGAGAGGATTCCAGCCTGGTTCAAATGTATCTGTAAATGATTACAGGCCTAAGAATAATGAATCAGATTAATATGAATGCTCTAGAAAAATCAGCAACTTCAATTCTTAGTTTTTGTTTTAGAAGCCAGTAGGTTTTCCACTAAAGTAACTTTTATGAATTAAAATAAGGAACAGGGGCTGGAGAGATGGCTTAGTGGTTAAGGCACTTGCCCGCAAAGCCTGAGGACCCAGATTTGACTCCCTAGATGTACAAGGTGGCACATGCATCTGGAGTTTGTTTGCAGAGGCTGAAAACCATGGCATGCCCATTCTCTGTCTGTCTTCCTGCCTCTTTTTCTCTCTCAAATAACAAAATAAAATATTAAAAAAATAAGGAACAAAATAACTCATTGATAATGATTGTTTTTCACTGCATGATAAGAGTGACTGAAAAATATTTTTGTATATAGTGAAGAGAAAAGCTCATTATCAATTAGTATTTATTCAAAACCAGTAGCTAAGTCACTGAATAGGGCACTAATCATTTATTTATCATTTAGCTCCAATAGCAAGTATATTGAGAATAAAGTTGTAGATTAGAAGGAAATGACTAATGTGTAATGTTTTTAGTTAAGATCTAGCCCCAGTAGAAAGATCCCAATAGAATATTATTTTCTTCTCTACTTTAGTGTTCATTTCATGGCAGAGAGCATAATTTTGAAATATATTTGAGCTGGTTATGTTGTACCATGGTAGGGATCTTGCCTGGTGTGTGGAAGTCCTGGGCTCAATCCTAGCACAGAAAAAAAATACATATATGTGATATTCATGAAGGTACAGGCACCATGGTAGTGTGATCTGTGAAATTAGTGAGAATTCATGTAATGTCTCTTTCTTTTGTAAAATATAGTCCAACAACATTGACTGTAAATGTTCTTCCTCATTTTTATTGTAGGTTTTTTTGTATGTAACCAAATACTTTGCTAAAGTAGCTAAGAGCATAGTTTTCATTATTCTAAGGATAAGTCAGACATCAAAATGCATTCTGACACTGGCTAGTTTACAGACTCCGCCACTGAACAGAACACAGTGCTATTCAGCCAGACGGCTACCAATACTTGTGTGGATGTTCGTGGTCTCAAAAAATCAGTTCCTCAAAATCAGATAGCGTATTACAATATACAGGGAGTGGGATAAAATAAAAATTTAAAGAACCCAAAGATTTATTGAAGAATTATTTCTGGTGAAGGGGCAATTTCCAGAGATAAACTGATTTTTAAAGTTAAAAGAGACTTTGTTAGATTAAGAGAAGGAAAGGAGCGAAAGTACAGAGAGCTCCTGCCCCATGGGAAGGCAGAAGGGGGAAAAGGTCAAGTCCAGAGACCCAAATTGGGGTCACTTATAGGTTCTGAATGGGGGCTGAGCTAACCAGCCACGATACCCAGTTTTGGAGTAAACTGATGTTTGTTGCATGTATGTGTTAAACAAGCCTGGATACTCAAGTAGCATATTCTGCATATTTCTCCATCATACATACCCTTAACATTTTTGTGTATGTGATTTTTGTATTTGAGTAAAGATCTGATTATTAAGGGTTTGTAGGGAGTTTTTTATGCAATGAGCTCGGTTGCCAGGAAGCCTCACAAGCAGTTTTGCTGTGTAATTTGTTTGAAAAGCGTTTTGCTGAAGGTTTGGAACAGTCTGAATCAGCCTCAGAGAGTGATAGGTGCTACTGTTTGAATGAACTGAAGCTTCAAGCTTGGGATTGAGTTTAGTGACACCAAAATAATTTTTTGCACTTTGGGAAATGAAATCTGTTGAATGAAGTTGAGAGGAATTCAATATTGGCTCTATCTCTCTGGGCTCCCTAACCTTCCTTCCCTCACTACTGCTGAGGCCGTATCTTCATTTTAGAAGTCAGTTTCTTTTTCTTTTTAAAAAATATTTATTTTATTTTATTTTGCTTATTTGAAAGAGAGAGACAGAGAAAGAGGCAGATAGAGAAAGAGAGAATGGACATGCCAGGGCCTCTAGCCACTGCAAAAGATCTCCAGACACTTGTGCCCCCTTGTGCTCCCTTGTGCATCTGGCTTACTTGGGTCCTGGGAAATCAAATCCAGGTTCTTAGGGTTTGCATACAAATGCCTTAATGGCTATGCCATCTCTCCAGCCCTTTAAAAAAATCTTTTTAAATTTAAATTTTATTGTATTTATTTGACAGAGAGAGAGAGAGACAGAGAGAGACAGAGAGAGACAGAGAGAGAGGCAGATAGAGAGAGAATGATTTGTCTTTTTCTTAAAGTCCACGCTGCATTGCTCTGTGAAGGACTCCTTCTGTAAGCTTCTCTGTCTTTGACTCACCTTGTGAAGCTGTGAACACTATTAAGAAGTACATTACGGGGCTGGAGAGGTGGCTCAGCAGTTAAGGCGCATGCCTGCTAAGCCTATGGACCCAGGTTCAATTCTCCAGGTCCCACATAAACCACATGCACATGGTGGCACATGCATCTGGAGTTTGTTTACAGTGGCTAGAGGCCCTGGCGTGTCCATTCTCTCTCTCTCCCTCCCTCCTTTCCTTCCTCTCTGTCTGTAATAAATAAATAAAAACAAACAAACAAACAAACAAATGTTTGAAAAAAAGAAGTACATTAGGGAGTTTCAGTTCTTTTCCCAACAGTCTTTCCCTGGTACTTCTGGGACCACACCGTATGTTTTTCACTTCTGTGGCCAAGCCTTTGTGTTTTTTTTTTTTTTTTAGTTAAAAAAATGTTTTACATTTATGAGAGAGAGACACAGAGAGAGAAGAGCGGGGAGGGGGAGGGGTGCAAGGGTCTCTTAACAGTGCAAGTGAACTCCAGATGCATGTGTTGCTTTGTGCATCTGGCTTTACACGGCTACTGGGGAGTTCAATCCTGACCCTTAGACTTTGCAAGTGAGTTCCTTTAGCCACTGAGCCACCTCTCCAGCTCTACGCCTTTGTTTTTATACTTGATTTAGATCATTGTTTTAGTTCTGGTTTTGCTTGAAAATTATCAGTGGTCAGTGGTTTTTTTTTCTTTTTTTTTGGTTTTTTGAGGTAGGGTCTCACTCTAGCCCAGGCTGACCTGAAATTCACTATGGAGTCTCAGGCTGGCCTCGAACTCATGGCGATCCTCTTAACCTCCGCCTCTCGAGTGCTGGGATTAAAGGCATGTGCCACCACAGCCCGGCTTGGTCAGTGGTTTTTATCCATGTTCTCATTCTGACGCACTTGTCACCCCTGTGGTATCAGCTCCCAGAATCCCACTGGCCAGACTTTGGCAAGCCCAAAGCTCTTAACGCCTCTCGCTGCTTGAGGCAAGAGAAGGGTTTCTAGGTAACTCGTGGTCTTGAATGATCCTTAAGCTGCGACTAATGCACCTTTCAATTTGAAGTTATACAATAGGCTTTATGATATACATGCAATTGTAGCGGTATGAATTATAGACTATTCGTTGGTGTTTAGGAGTTTGATATTCATTAGTTAAAATCTCACTACATGTAAGGATTATTCTTTTTTTAATTTTCTTTTTTTATTTATTTGCAATCAGACAGAGAGAGAGAGAGAGAAGAGAGACAGACAGAGAGAGAATGGGTGCACTAGGGCCTCTAGCCACTGCAAACAAACTCCAGATGCATGTGCCACCTTGTGCTTCTGACTTATGCGGGTACTGGGCCATTGAACCTAGGTCCTTAGGCTTCCCAAGCAAGTTCCATAAATGCTAAGCCATCTCTCCAGCCCAAGGGTTATTCTTAAGTGCACAAGTAGATATATTATCATTTCTTTTTTTTAAAGTTGCCTTATCTTATGAATTTTCCTGTGGAAAGCAAACAAAAGACATAAATATGACTGAGGACATTTAACAAAACAAAATCAGGGATTGGGGTGATGGCTTAGCTGTTGAAGGTTAAACCTGCCTGTCTGGGGTTTTATTCTCCATACCCACATTAAGCCAGATGCACCACGAGACACGTGCATTGGAGTTGTCTGCAGTGGCAAGAGGTCCTGACATGCTCATACGCTCCCTCTCTCTTCTTAAGTAAATAGATACATAAAAACATAAAAAGCGGAATCATTTTTCAGTGAATATTGCTAAAGCATCACTTAGCTGAAATGCTTAGAACAGAAAGTGTTTTGTAGACTTTTTAAATTTTGGAATATTTACACAGACTTTGTGCATCCTTAATTTGAAAAATCTAAAACCTAAAATGCTCCAAAATCAGAAAAGTTTTGAGTGTTGGCCAGCGTGACATTCAAAAGGTTTTGGATTTTGAAATATCTTAGATGTGTGATATTTGGATTAGGAATGCTTAACATGCACTATGCTTTCTAATGGTGGTTGTTGCCATAAATTGGTCATTTTGTATTTGCTGTCAATTTTATGACTTGAAAGTTTATGCTAAACAGCATGGACTAAACTAGGCTTGGTGGTACATGCCTTTAATCCCAGCACTCCAGAGGCCGAGGGAGGAGGATTGAGTTCAAAAAGCCAGCCTGGGTGGGAGTGAGATACTGCCTCAAAAAAAAAACAAAACAAAAACAAAAATTATGCTAAATGATGCGTTTCTAAAGGAGCCAGTGTTTTATCTGGATGGAGTTCAGTACTTTGCTGTGTACATTAGGCCTGAACATTGGGACTGAAAGACAAAAGTCATGTAATGCTTTAACACTGTAAATCAGTAATTTATAACCATGAGTTAAGGCTTTTATTTCTGAGAGTGGCTTATTGGCATGCAATCCCTCTGTAGGCAACTGTTTTATACCACAAACCATTAATACTTAGTGCGGATTCACTTAGATTGTTTTTCAGCATGAGGTCTGGCTGAGCTGGAATGGAACACACAGTTGAGAAGAGCATGGGGGAAAATATTGACAAGCAGGCTCCTGTTTTATACTCATTCTAACTCTTCTGGTGCATTGCATGTGCCTGAAAGCACAATGTATACATATGGGGTTAGCTGTAAGAGATGATAACTCTTTTTTTTTTTTTTTTTGAGGTAGGGTCTTACTGTAGCCCAGGCTGACCTGGAATTCACTATGCAGTCTCAGGATGGCCTTGAACTCACGGCGATCCTCCTACCTCTGCCTCCCGAGTGCTGAGATTAAAGGCGTGCGCCACCACGCCCAGCTCATGATAACTCTTAAGTACCAGCAGTCAGAAGTAGGCATAGACATACCTGGTATGATTTTAGTCTCAATGTGGGCAGGGTCGGTTTTATTTTTAGCAATTCATATTGCTTCTGCCTGTATCTGTTTCTCTACTGGAATATGAGCTTCTGTGAACGTGTGGATGTCAGGAAGCATGCCTCTAGCTCAGTACTTCATTCACATCATGTATTTTCCTCACACATTTATAAGAATTTTTGCAGTATTGAGTCAAAATAATTAAACAATTAATTTTCCTTTCCACTAAAAAGGGCCTCAGTGGCAAATAAATACATTGCTTTCTAAAATATTCTCATTCAAATGGTGTGTCCAGAGCAAGTCAGCCTCATCTCTTAAGTTGGTTGCTTGGTCGTTCTTCAAGAAAACAGCTTTATGATATAAATACAGTCAGAGCTTGATTGTCCAGCCTTTCAAAATGTGATGGATTGCCTCTTTCTTTGAGAGGTGAATAAATCACTACCTCATAAATCTTAGTAATCATTTTCCCCTCTTTTCCTTGAATAGCTCACAGGGGGCGCATCAAGTCAAGATGGTAGAAAAGAAGTAGAAAGAAACTAGAAAGTGAAAGGCTGAGTTCAAGACGGAAAATGAGGGAAAGTGTGGGCAAGCCTTTGTGTGTGCTTGGCTGACATGTGTGTGACATGGAGTCTGCGCCGCCTTAGTCCTGTGGCTTTGGAGGGCAGGATCCTGAAATGGTGCTCTCCGTCTCCTGCCATTGGCAAGGCTCTGGCTGATTTCCGAGGAAGCCTCATCATACTGTGAGGAAGAACCTAAAATCCACCAGCCCATGTCCCAAGTGTATTATCTATGTCAGCAATTAGGCTTTGGTATACAAAAGAACTACCATGTTTATATTACACAATGTGATTTTTATGGAAAGGCTTTAAAGATCCTTTTGAAAGTGTGTTTTGGCTGTCACAATGATTACCCTCTGAAATGGGAAGGAATGATGGAAAACATAAAACTCATTTTCTCTGTCCATATCCTTGTCTCTCTCTCTTTCTGTCTTCCTCTCTCTCTCTCACACACACACATACACACAAACGTTTGTTTGATGCAGAACCCAAATCCACATAGCACCAGAGGTGTCTGTTTTTTTTTATTTTTTTAAATAGAAAAGATCATTTTAGGTAATTTAGTAGTCATTGCTTTATTTTGACAGTAGAAGAATTTAAAGATTTAAAGAAAAGAATGTTCTATTGAGAATGGAAGCCTTTTGTTATATGCTATTATATACTAAAATAATAGGCTTTGTCATTCAACAACATTCCCTGCACAAATATTTGTTATAAGCCTATTTGTGTATCAGAATCAGTGCTGGGCATTGGAAGTTGAGATGGCACTATGGTTTAAGTATGCCCACCCACCCACCCACACACTTATACATGGATAACCTTCCAATACATATGTTTGGATATAAAATGCACCTTGATAGTATCAAAAAGTTGGTGTTAAGAGAATAAGTCAAACTCAGAAAGACAAACAGGGCATGTTTTCTCTTATATGTGGAATTTAGTTTTAAATGTGTATGAATATGTCTGTGAGATGAAAGTAGGAGACTGTAAGAGACAAGGAAGAGGTCAAAAGGAGGGGGTGGGCAGCAGAGTTTTAATATCTAGAATAGGGCTGAGGAACTGGCTTAGCAGTTAAGGCATTTGCCTGCGAAGCCTAAGGATCCCGGTTTGAGGCTCGATTTCCCAGGACCCGCGTAAGCCAAATGCACAAAGGGGTGCATGCGTCTGGAGTTCGTTTATAGTGGCTGGAGGCCCTGGTTTGCCCAATTCTCTTTTTCTCTCTATCTGCCCCTTCCTCCCTCTCTTTCTCTCTCTCTCTCAAATAAATAAATAATAAAATATTTTTAAAAAGGAAGCTTTCTTCCGTCTCCATAAATAACATCTAGAATACACAAAGAACTCAAAAAAATGAACTTACTCAAAACATAGGGTAGAGAACTGAATAGAGTTCTTAAGGGGAGAAATATAAACATCTTTTAGGTGCTTATAACCACCAGGCAAAGGCAAATTGAAATGTCATTGAGATTTCACCTTACCCCAATAGAATGGCTATCATCAAAACATTCCAATGACAACAAACGCTGGTTTGGGTGTGGGGAAAGAGGAACCCCCACCCACCGGCAGTGGGAGTGCTAACTTGTATAGTCACTGTGGAAATCAGTATGAAGGCCCATCAAAAAAATCCAAGTAATAGATCAGTCATTTGATCCAGCTGTACCGCTCCTGTGAATATACCTGAAAGACTGTGCTGCAAAGATACTTGCTCAGCCATATTTGTTGTTCCTCTTTTCATAATAGCTGGGAGTTGGAATCAGACCAGATGCCCATCAACTCATGAATGGATAATGAAGACGTGGTACATATACACAACGGAATTCTACTCAGCAGCAAGGAAAAGTGAAATTTGCAGGAAAATGGATGGACTTGGAAAAAAAAAAAAAAGGAAATGAAGGGAACGTGGCTTCCCCAGTGACAAAATGGAGAGCCTCCAAAATTTTCACAAGACCTGATGGATTCAAGAAATTTTATGTTATCACTAAAATTTTGCAATATGAGCAGGTGGTAACAATTACCCTTAAGATCAAAGAAATAGCCGCCCCAAAGTGAGCTCATTTAAGACCATGCGGAGTGAAATGAAGTGTAACCTGCAGCCCAGCCCAAGACATGATTTCACCTGGTCTTATTTCAACAAATGAAACTGAGCGTGAATTGCAGCCCAGTAGGCAAAGTTCTTTCAAGAGAGTTTCTTTTGTTAGATCTCTTAAAGAGCATTTCAGAAAGTCCAAGCTATTTCTTCAAACAGTTGCCCAACCTTCCTTTTCTTTCCTCTCAAATTCTTACATGCCTTGTGGCAGTGGAGCAACGTGACATCCCCTACAACAGCCACGCTTTTCTGTGGCTTATTAAACATCGCAGGTTGTGGACAGTTTAGACTTACTGGTTTTCTCATCACAACTTATGTATGATGAATTGGAAGAAGGGTGGGGAATCTTTTTTACATTCACCCAGAAACCCTTATTTACATCACTACCTGGACACACACACATCTATCTATCATCCATTTATATCTATCGATCGTCTGATGAGATATTATCTATATGAAATTTTGATGTATATCACACTGAAATCATATAACAATTTAATCAAACTGCTGCCAAGGGCGCACGCCTAAAACAACGTCTAATTCCAACGAAGAGCGCAAATATCCCAGCTTTTCACAAGCAGTGAACGATATTAGAATTAAGCACGTTTGAAATTCTTTATCCACTGGTAATCGAGAAAGAACAATACATAAGGCTAGTTAGTGGAGCTTCAAAAATGTCTGTTTTTAATTACAGAAGCATTGGGGGCCGGGGAAATGGCTCGGTGCACACAGTGCTTGCTGAGCAAGTATGGGGACCTGAGTTTTGACCTCCAGTAACCACATAAATTCCGGGTGGGTATGATGGCTTCCTTAATCTCAAATTCAGGAGACAGAGACAGGAGATCCCCAGGGCAAGCTGGCTAGCTAGACTGGCCAAATCCATGAGCTCTGGGTTCCAGTGAGAGATTCTACCTCCATAGACAGAGAGAAGAGCGACTGAGAAAAACACCCGATGCCAATCCCTCCACACGTGCACACACATTCACATGCGCCTACATACACACGTGTGTCCCCCCATACAAACATGATGCATACAACACATACATCTGTAAAGGAGGAAAATAATGAAAGGGATGTGCTGGTAGAATAGAGGGTCTCAATTTTATCTTTCAGGGGTATATCCTAAGCATGCAAGCCAGATGGGTCAGGAGATCCACCCTTATTCTCTCTCGCCTTATTTCACGGTGACTACGTCTGGATTCCATTAGTAGTTTCTTACACACATCCTTAGAGGCAATGCCAGCTGACACGATCCCTCTGATCTTGTTTCATGGGTAAGAGCGAATGGCCCTTGCCCCACCCCACTCATATGTTACATATTGATGAGAAGTGAAACTGCACATTTTCTCACATAAAGATATAAACAAATTCCATATGCTTACACAGGAGCATGACTTTCTTCATGGACAAAGTATTGTATGAATGATTATGTATATGAAGGTTCAAGGCTAGTCAGATTTAGACACCAAATAATAGTGACGCTAGGGACTGGGAGAAATGAGGGTTTATTATTTAATGGGTAGAGCTATAGGTTGGTAAGATAGTAAGTTTTAGAAATGGATTGTAGCAATGGCTATCAAGGTGCAAAAATACTTAATGCCAGTGAGCTGTACTAGAAATGGTAAAAGTTGTTTATTTTGTATTATAATCATTTTACTCCATACACAAATGTAATAAAGGGCAACGTCATGAATAAAGGGAATATCATGAACACTTCGCAGTTGGAGCAAGTTCTTTTTCCTTGGTCCCAAAGTCCATGTGATGGGATTGGCAGGTAAGTGTTACGTCACACCTGCTGTCTGTGGATGTAATTGACATGCACACAGATACCCACTCTCTTCTCTCTTTCACTTTTCCTCCGTCTTAAAGAAACTGAACTGCCAGTTAGACATTCTAGGGATAGAACTATGGAACTGAGAATTTCCCAGTGGCCAAGAAGAACTGGAGTCTGACAAGACGATCTGATTAAGATGCGAAGTAGCTTCTCCCTAGCTGGGTCTTTGGATGACACTATAGCCCCAGCTAGAAGGATTACTGTAACCTCTCAGATACATTGAGCCACTTTGTTAAGCTGCACTCAGAAATCTGGCTTATAGACATTATAAAATAATAAAAGTTGGTTATTTTTGAACTGTTAAGTTTAAGTAACTTGTTATTGTAACATTAGATAACTAATATAGCACTTTGTATCTCCAGGTGGACTACCAGCCTTGGAGAAAGACTCTTATCATCTAATTGATTATTCATGTTTACACGTATTCACTAAGTAGAAGAGAAAGGTAGGTCGAAGTGAGTTTTTAAAATCTAACTTCTGAAGCCCTATTGCTGAAGACATTACATGCTTTGGTTTCAGGGCACTGAGAAATCAAGCTGGGACTGCTGGACAAGAAAAGCCATTACCAGTCTTATTTTTTTTAAATATTTTTTAGTTTGATTTATTTATTAGAGACAGAGAGAGGGAGAGTGAGAATGGGCACACCAGGGTCCCCAGCCACTGCAAACGAACTCCAGATGCATGAGCCACCATGCGCAGGCTTACGTGGGACCTGGAGAATCAAACCTGGGTCCTTAGGCTTCACAGGCATGCACTTTAACTGCTAAGCCATCTCTCCAGCTCCATTATCAGTCTTAAATATCAGTGGCCCCTATGAGTCACACAACTGGCCAGCAAGGCAAGATGTGCCCACCAGTGCAGTAGTGGTGTAACTCCTATGGTGGTAACCAACTGTATGGGGGGGGGGGGTTAACAAGCTTTGAGGCATGCTTCACAAGAGGAAATTCATGCCTTCTACTGAAAACCTAGGCAGAAGCCAATGACTTGGGAAGGTTATAGGCCCTAGGGGAAAAGCTACTACTTTTGTTCCTTTGACTACATGGTTGTACATTGTGCTCATCAAATTTCCCTCTAAATATTTATGTTTATGCCCATAGTTTACTGTTGCTCTCACTTTTTGTCAAAGAGGCTCCCTTTTCCCAATGCCAGTGACAACTGGGGAGACCTGAAACTCATCGGAGTGCTGAGAAGTGACAGCTGAGAGCTCAGTACCAAATAAGACATGCATATCACACCCTCCAGGGCTGAGCGAACCTTGTGGAACAGGTGGTGGAAAGAGTTCTTCTGGATGTGAAGTAGTTGTTCCAGTCATCACCTACACAACATTGGGCACGTCAACATGTCAGGAAGGATGAAAAAAAACAAAAAAAAAAAAAAAAAAAAAAACAGACATTAAAAACAGAATAGATCCTAGTTTGAAAAAAGAAGGGTTCCAGTGGAAGAGGAGAGGGAGAGGGAACGAAAGACAGTGATGAGAGGGGACTCTGACTAAAACGCATTATGTGGGCTGGAGAGATGGCTCAATGGTTAAGGTGCTTGTTTACAAAGCCGGAGGACCTGAGTTCAATTCCCCAGTACCCACGTAAAGCTAGATGTACAAGGTGGTGCATGTGTCTGGAGTTGATTTGCAGTGGCTAGAGGCCCTGGCATACCCATTTTCTCTCTCTCTCTCTCTCTCTGTCTCATCTACCTCTTTGTCTCCTTCAAATAAATAAAATATTTTGAAAATACATTATGTACATGTATGAAAATCGGCATTAAAACGTTTTCAAATGGATGGCTCAGGAGGTTCTGGCCCAGCTTAGGTCAAGAGCTGTCACCAGCCAGCTACTACCCCAGCAGGCAGACTCCAACAGGCTCTTTCCTGCCACATGTCGAGCACCTACTGTGTGTAGGAACCTAATATGTGCAGAAGACATTGGTCCAGAATTTCAATACAGCAGGAGTCTGGGGCTTGTGGCTTGCTGAAAACTGGCAAGAGGAATCCAGACCCTATGACTGGAGACCATGTGTGCAAGGCCCATAGACAGCTGCTGTTAGGAGAGGCTCGTTTGGCCTGGTAGAGTGGAGACTGCTGGGGGTGAAAAGGGAGTGATTAACGTCTTTCTGAGCCATCATGCTGGGCCGGGTCTTCATGAGATGCTGTGAGCTGTATCAGGGAAGATATTAGGGTCAGAGTCACAAGACAGCTTTTTAGCAGTTTCTGCTGCTTGCTCCAGGCCACTGCAAATGCCAGGTGAGCAGCCACACTCCCCCACCCCGTCAGCAGTGAACACCGTGTTGGGAGCTCGAGGAGATGCAGCTGGGGAGGACAGTTGCCCATCATCGTAAGCCACAGGAAGTTGGCTAGGGAACACATCCTAGACCCCCTGCCCTCTGGCAATGAACTGCCTCACTATGCCACTTCCCTTTTTGTGCCCCCCCAGGCATGTGCCATCCACAGCCAAATGGAGTGCCAACACTGAAGGCTGGCTCTGAGCCCTTCGCTGGGGGACCTCCAGGCTCCTTACCCATAGCCATGGCCCAGGGACGAAGGCCACTCCGCCAGGACCTTCAGGATCTGCTCCTGCTCCCCGCTTTCCTGCTTCAGGATCCTTCCATGCCCATTTAGTTTGAAAAATTACGGGTTGGCTTTTATTATTAAACAGCAACATTGTTTAATGATGAATAAAATATTTCATGACACAAGTTAAATGTATAGTAAAAGTATATTGAGCAATCCATTTTTCAATCTGTCAAGGAATTCATTTTACATATAAGTAAAACTCAGAATTCTAGAATTTTTTTTTCCATGTTTTTCATTTTTAGTCGAGCTCAGAGGACAGTGAATCAACTTTTTTTTTTTTTTTTGGCCATCGAGGCACACTGCTCAAATGCGGGCCCACACTCCCACCAGAACCCGCACATCTGCAAACGAGCACTCTGCCTCATTGCAAAAGATGCCACCCTCCCAAGTGACATTGTGCACCAGCTTCCAGTACACTTCTGGGCTCTGAGACTGGCGTGACTATGTGGAGTAGGCTAATAACAAAAGGCACTCTGGGTGTCGTAAATGCACAGAGATAGTGTAGGTGACTTACAACTCCATAGGCACTACGACTTGGAAATTCTATCATAGTTTTAGAAGTTTAAAGGCTGCTGGAGAAATAGAGGGGAGAGTTGTCAAAGTTTTCCATGTATTTTTAAAGACTTCAGTTTTCAATCCGTGTACATAGACTTGTACACTGACCACCAACGAGCAACTGGACTAGATGAGTGGTTCACCAGTATGCAAATCCCAGTCCACACTGGAGCCCATGACCCAGGTAGGCTCCTCCCTGGGAAGTTCAGTCCCTCTCTGTCCGTGGTGGGCTCTCGACTCCTGCTGTGCAGTCCAACAGCCTGTCTTCCTTTGCATATTTCCTGGGAGTAGAGCTCAGTTCTCACTTCCTCTGAGAGGGCAGCGAGTGCCTCGGGTTTGCTCTTGACATGGTGCCCAGGGAATGGCCCTGTGTGGTATTTGACTGGCCCTGTTGTCTGGGACGTTGTCTGCTACCTCTCTTAGCTCCTGTAGGTGTCATCTCCTTTGGCCAGGGCTTGCAGGTACCACTGCTCGGTGACCTCCAACTTATGCCACTCTTGGTACATCTGCCACAAATCCTCCTGCAGCTGCCGGTTCTCTTTGTGGATGTTCTCACAGAACTGCTCGTGAGCTTTTATTTTTTGGAGGCCGTATCCAAAGCCTTGGCTTTCTTCTTTAGCTCCAGCATGTTTTCTCCTGACTCCAGTGGGAACATTTCTTCCATGTGCTGCTCCAGAGTGGTCTTCTCTTGCAGGAACCCGAAGTGGACCTCGCAGTCCTTCAAAGTGGACTCATGGGGGAGTCCTTTCTCCTCCTGCAGGGCCTTCAAGGTCTTGTCCTGACCCTCCTTTAGAGAGTGATGTGCTGCAGGGTGGTCAGCTTCTTGTTGGAGGCTGGCCTGGGCCTTCCCACCCTGAGGGTGGCCACTTGCATGGCATAGGCGACTCCCAGTTCTTGCCTCCTGGAGGCCCCATCAATTCTGGATGTACTGACTCCACAGGTCATTGTGCTTCCTTTTATTTTTAAATTTCTGTTTATTTTTATTTATTTATTTGAGAGACAGAGTGAGTGAGAGAAGAGAGAGAGAGAGAGAGAGAGAGATTGAGAATGGGCGCGCCAGGGCCTCCAGCCACTGTAAACGAACTCCAGACGCGTGCGCCCTCTTGTGCATCTGGTTTACGTGGGTCCTGGGGAATTGAGCCTCGAACCGGGGTCCTTAGGGTTCACAGGCAAGCGCTTAGCCACTAAGCCATATCTCCAGCCCCATTGTGTTTCCTTTGACACTCCTTGTTTCTTTGCCCCAGGAGCTCCAGGAAGGGCTTGCTTGTGGCCTTGTCGGAGGCTAGTTCTCCCTGCCGCACCCAGCTTTGCTCCAGCTGCACTTTGTGCCGCCGTTCAGCTGCCTCTGTGTCCTCCTCCAGCTGTCTCAGCTTTGTCATTGTCCTTTCCTTCACCCTCTTCTTCCACCCCATCAGCATCTCCAGCTTCAGCTAGCTGTCATGTATGGAACCGTCCGAGGGCAGCTTTGGGGACCCTCATCAGCCAAGGCACCCTGGGAACCCAGGGGCTCACTGGGGCAGCTCCCTAAGTCAGTGAGGCTGGCCACAGAGGAGCACATGCTGGGTTCTTGGCTCTGGCCCCGCGTGGGTCACACGTTCTTGTCTCTTCTCCCCTTCCTGGCCAGTCAGTTCTGACCACCTAACCTGGAAGTCGCACATGACCCTCTTCCTGGATAAGTGTTTCTTGTTAGTGCACGCTCCTGGGCTCTTGGATACGTGCCAGCTGGTGGTATGGTGGGCCCAGCAGTTCCTTCCCCTGCTGACTGGAGTCTCAGTGACACCTCTGTTCTCATCCGAGTGCTTGCCTCTAGCTATATGGGCCTCCCAGTAGCTTCATCCCCAACTAGGCAGGCAGGGCTCACGGTCAAGCACCTGCTAATGGACAGTGGGCACTTGTGGACTACCAGACAAGCACTAGCATCTGGCGTTGTGAAAGGCCCAATAGTTACTTCTCCTGCTGTCTGCTGGGTGTTAGGTGTCTGCCTGTGGACAGTGGAACATCCTGCCATGTCAAGGGAGCCCTACTATGGTGTGGTTGGCCCAGCAGCTCTTACCCCTGCACATAGGCGCATGCTCTTCTGCAGTGGAATGTCCTCGATTGTCAGCAGAGCACCAGCTGATGGCAGCGCAAGCATCCCAGAAGACCTTTCCCCTCCTGCCTGGGGACTCATGGTCACCTGTCTGCTCCTGGTCAGAGCTGTGTCCCGGGATGTCATTTGAGCCCTAGCTGTTGGAGGTCTTGGCTGCCCAGTAGATGTGTCCCCTCCTGTCTGGGAACCCGTGGTCATGTGCCTGTTCCTGGACAGTGGAGTGTTCTGGGCTGTCAGATGAGCACTAGCCAATCCATGTGCAGGCTGCCTTGAAGAACTGTCCACTCCTATGCTGGGGTGCCTAGTCAGGTGCTTGCTTCTGATATGGGAGTCCTGTCCCTGGGACCCCATTGTCCCGGGGACAGGGCTTTGGCCCTCCAAAGTCCTACTCTAAGATGGCTAACTTTTTCCTGGCTGTCAGGTATCCTAGAGTCCTTCTGTCATTCTCTCAGTATCCAAACTTTTCGATTATCGTCTCTTGTATGCCTCAGCTCTGGCATTCACTGAAAGTGAAAAGCAGAAGTGTCCTTGCGTTCTCCTTTGCAATCTCCACTTTGCTAAGAGATCTAAGAAGATTCTGGTTCCTCCTTGGCTCTTGCCTAAAGGTATTCCCGAGATCTGTTTTTCCACAAACAACCCAAGCCCCTCCCTGGGAAGGAGCATTCCTGACTGTTTAAATCTGGTCCTGATATTGTGGTGGGTTAGCTCAGGGTGAGTCTTTCAGAACCTTTGCCCTCTCACCACCCTCATGGAGAGCGCCCTCTGTACTTTCTTCTCTTGATCTACACCTCTCTAAACCTTTAAAAAAAAAAAAAAAGTTTCCACAAATCTACCTTTAAATTTTTTTTCACAAATACTAATCCTCTGAGTAGTATTCTGAGATGTAGGTAATAAAACTGACAATACTTATTCTATTTCATGGTGAGTGGGGTGAGTTGAAGAAATAATTTAACCATGGACCTCAGACTTAAAGGATGTTGTTGAAAAGAACCTAGACTTAAAATGTAAGCCACTAGTTAAATGCCTTCCAGATCTTTTCACTGCCTGAGCTCCCTGATGTTCTGACTGCCCCTTCTGCTACAGAGGGTAATCACCTCTTCGCAGTCATGCATGTGTGAGACCGCACCATAGACCCCTGACTGCTCCACCCTGCAGCTCTATCACCCTAAGCACTGTCACAGCACAGGTTAACAACATGCTTGACTGTGATCCAGCATATCCATCCATTTGTTTTTGTGGTCACGGGCACTGTGGTTTCAGGTAAGGAAACATACATAGTAAAGCTATCACCAATGGAGAAAGTTCATCATCATAGAAATGTTACAAACTGAAAACTATCTTTTCACTCATGTTTTCATCAATCAGTGTGCACCTAGGTGCTTTGGCCAGGGAGAGAGATCTGGGGACAAGCAGTCACTGATATGAATGAGGTATGTACTGGTTTGCTGCATCTATGAGAAAAAAAAAAAAAAACAACTAATAGCAGATGATGTTATTTATAAGCCCTTATTTATCCTGTTGATCCCTCTTCTATTCTGGGTCTATCAGCTGTTGTTTGCATAATTAATTATACAACCAAACTCAATTTAAAATTTTGAAATGTGTATTTCCTGTGTGGTATGCATACTGAATTCTCTTCATCGTGCTCCTGAATGTCTGATCTGCTGCTTGGTGTACAATGCATACAATGTGTTGATTTGATAATTGTTTGGGGCTTCAAATTTTTCTTTAGCTGTAATCTTTAGTTTTAAAGAACTGTACTCCCAGCCATATCTATTTCAGTTAAAAGCATGGTCTAGATTGTCATGCACCCTTCAAAGGTATTAGCCTAAATTGCTGAGAGTCATGTAAGCCAGTGGAACCCAAGACATCGCTGCACTGACTTCTCTCTGTAGATAGAAAGGGGATGGTGTTGTGATGTTGAACAAACTACTCATGAGACCAGAAGACTTGTATTACCCAGAAGATGGACAAAGGAAGAGCAGGAGTATTAGAGAGAGGATGAGAAGGAGAGACAAAGGGATTATTTTTAGGAGCACCTGTGACTGTGACTACAATCAGTACAGTGGAGTTGAACTCCTCCAATCATCTCGGAAGTCAAGTCTCTGTCTGGTTGGGATAAAGTGAGTTAGGTTGGAAGAAGAGTATTTAAATATCCCTGAAGGTCAAGAAGGGTTTATCCAGTTCTTACTGGCACTTTTCTTTCAGCTGAAAAGCTCTTAGATTCCAATTTTTTTTTTCCTCTTTGAAATTATCAAAGAATATCAAAGGAATTACGTCTGAGTTGATCTTTGTGTTGCAATGGCTATGAAAGAAGGAAAGTGAAGCTATTGTCGGTGGAAATGAAAACTTGTTCGGCAGGAGCACAGAGCACAAAATCGTCATCAGAATTGGCAGTGGAGCAAGTAAATAACCATAGAGATCAAAACAAAATAAGCATACAGATAAAAACAAAGGGTAATCTGCTAAGGTGCAATCATACCTCCACATCTGATGACCATGGGGGATTGGTCCTAAGAACCACCACAGACTCAAAATCTGTGGATTCTTAAGTCCCTTATACAAAATAGTACAGTATTTTACATATAAACAATACACAACATTTTGCAAACTTTAAATCACCTCTAAATTATTTATAATACTTAGCACAATGCAAATACCATGGAAATAGCTGTCATACTGTGCTCTTTAGGGAATAATGACAAGGAGAAAAGGACATATGTGCTCACTAACGCCTCAATTGCTTTTTAAATGCATTTTATTTGAGATTTATTGAATCCATGGATGCAGAACTTACTGCAGCAGAATGTACAATGTTTAAACACAATTTTACAAATCCTCTAAAAGATTTCTTCACCCATAAAATTCATTGCTAAAGAATCTGTTCTTAATGTAGTTTGTCTTAATACATGTATGTTTTTCTTCAGAAGCCAAGCAGTATAGATGGAAGATTTATATATAGTCAAGAATAAGAAAACAAATGGATATTTAAAAGTTGGTCAATTGCCTTACTTATTCTTCTGGGATCTGTACTGTAAGAATCTCTTGAAATTATTTCTAATGGGTTAACGTCCTTGGAATACTCATGCTCACTGATGTAGATATAGAGTGAAACCTTACACAGGTTCAAATACTATCGCTGTTCATAGGCAACCCACCTTGTGTTCTTACATTGTAATAGTGATTCCTTCCTTCTTTCTTCTTCTTTCTTTCTTTCTTTCTTTCTTTCTTTTTTTGAGTCTTTTCACTTCATTTACTTGGAATGAGAGAGAGAGAGAGAGAGAGAGAGAGAGAGAGAGAGAGAGAAGGAATGGGCATTCCAGGGCCTTTTGCCACTGTAAATGAACTCCAGATGCATGTGCCACTTTGTGCAGCTGGCTTTACGTGGTTACTGGGGTTTTGAACCCAGTCCATCAGGTTTTGCAATCACATCCCTTTAACCTCTGAACCATCTCTCCAGCCTGATTCTTTACAATGCTAAGATTCTAGGGTTTTCTCATTCTGTAACTGTATGTGTTTTTATATGTGTCTGTGTGTGTGTATGTATGGGTGCAGATATGGAGGTCAGAGGACAGTTTTAGAGTGTTGTTCCTTGTCACTCACCTTGTTTGAGACAGGGTCTCTCTTGTCCCTGCTGTGAAGGCCAGATTAGCTGGCCCATGAGCTTGGGATTCTCTTGACTCCACCTCCCATTGCTGTAGGTGCACTGGGTTTGCAGATGTGTGCATCACTTGCATCAGCTTTATGTGTGTTCTGGGGATCCAAATTCTAGTCACCAAGCTTGTGCAGCAAGCTCTTAACCACTAATCTACTCTGTAGCTCTGTAACTGTTTTATTAATCTACAATGTTATCTTGAAAAATTAAGCAGTGGGTTTTCTATTAAGTGTTGTTCTGAGGACGTAGATATTTAGTGTATCTAGATTTAACTATCTCTTTCCACAATATTCATATGCAGTTGTGTTGTGGATAATGACCTCATTATATCTCATTAGCCTCAGTTCATGCTGCAGCTAGGAGATTGCATCTCTATGAGGTCTTAGGTACTCCAGAAAGGCAGAGTACAGGGGCTCAGAGTACAGGCCTGGGAATGAGTAAGACTGCCAGAACTAATAGAATAGAGGGTAGAAAAGCAAGGGTTCCAGAATCAGACTTCTTGAATCCAATCCAATTCAGGCTCCACTGACTATGTGCTGTATGATCTTGCATGTTACTTAATCTATTATACCTCTGTTTTCTCAAATGTAAATGGGAAATTAATAATTAATCATATCTGCCTGCTAGCGTTACTGTAAAAAATAACACACATAAGGAGTTTAGAGAAACATCTTGGCATACTTGTAAATGTCACTATGACTGTTTTCATGATTATTATCATTAAAAATCCAAATTCTAAGCTGGGTGTGGTGGCATACACCTTTAATGCCAGCACTCGAGAGGCAGAGGTAGGAGGATTGCCCAGAGTTCGAGGCCACCCTGAGATGACACAGTGAATTCCAGGTCAGTCTGATCTAAAGTGAGATCCTACCTCAAAAACAAAATAAAACAAAACAAAAAATCCAAATTCTAAGGCTGGAGAGATGGCTTAGCAGTTAAGACTCTTGTAGGTAAAGCATAAAGACCCAGGTTCGATTCTCTCAGGCCCCACATAAGCCAAATGCACAAGGTGGCGCATGTGTCTGGAGTTCACTTGCAGTGGCTAGAGGCCCTGGTGCGCCCACTGTCTCTCTTCCTTTCTCACTGTCTCAAATAAAAATAAATAAATTTTTAAAAATCCAAATTCTAGCTCTATCACATACAAAATGATTATGTGTACGTCTTAGTCCTTCAGTTAGTCAATTTCTCCAATGAAGATTGTCAACAGTTTTCTCAGATGGTTAAAAGTGAATCATCAATGTGCCCGACCTAGACTTTGGTAAGTGTATACTGTGACTCTCTAACTACGGACCCTGGCTGTCTTCATGTCTTGAGTCCTGACTAGAGAAATGCTAGAATGAGTGTGAATTCACGATTGGTAGGGTAATAGTGTCAGCACTGGCATTCTAACGTAAGGATCTCACTAGCTTTTAGGAACCTTGGAAGAAAGCCTCACCCTCCCACACTTGCTCTCCCCAGTAGGTCATCAGATCAGAATTAGTACACTGAGAGTGAGGCTGGTGAGGAGACTCCTGAGCTCCCCTCCAGAACCTTGCTCATGTGGCCATCACTCAGGACCATGGTCCTCAGGATGTGCTCCAAGGCTTTCCAGGAGAACTTATTCTTGGTGGAAGGAGACTGTGAAGGCAACACAGTTATTTATTTATTTAAAATTTTTTTGTTTATTTTATTTATTTATTTGAGAGCAAAAGACAGAGAGAGAAAGAGGCAGGCAGAGAGAGAGAGAAGGAGAGACAGAATGGGCGCGCCAGGGCCTCCAGCCACTGCACACGAACTCCAGACGTGTGCGCCCCCTTGTGCATCTGGCTAACGTGGGTCCTGGGGAATAGAGCCTCGAACCAGGATCCTCAGTCTTCACAGGCAAGTGCTTAACCACTAAGCCATCTCTCCAGCCCCGTAAGACAGTTTTATAATAATATCAAGGCTCCCTATTCTGCTCTTATACTTCTGGTGAGTGCAATGGAATTTTCTAGAGTCTGCATGTGTGTGATGATGTCAACATTCTCACCATTAATGAAATGCATGCTTATATATCCTGCGTTGTAAAACTATCTGTTTTAATTTCTTTGGTTGGTTTAATATGAATAGATAGACATCGTAAAATTTGGGGGGTCATCAATAATTTTTAAAGGGGTCTTGGGACCAAAATATTTGAGAGTCATTAACCTGGGAAAATGGGCCCACCTTACTTGAGTACTCACCAGGTCCGTTGTTGGTGTGTTTGAAGGTGGACGCTGCCTAGAATGCTCATTGACTTAGCCTAACTTTTGCTTTCCATCTTCCAAATTCTTATGCAGCCCACCCCAGATCTGCTTACATATTCTCCTCTTGCAAATTATAGAATAAATGGTGAGAGTACAGCTTCCTTTGACCTAGATAATTTTTATGCACTCCTAACACTACTTTAGTCAGTTTAATTGGCTTTCAGCACATTCTGTTATTCTTGATCAGGTTTTGAATACATCCTGCATCTTTAATTCATCACATTTACAATCTACCCCTCAGGGTGGACCATGTGGTTTGTATTTCCCTAATGCAATGCCAGAATTCATCTCTTTCTGGCTCTGTTTTTCAAATTGTAGGCCATTTTAATAGAGTTTACCACTGAACTTACTGTGCCAAATACATAAATAATAAAAGAGTAAGAGGACAAGCAAATATGGACTGTGTTAAAATTGTTCCAAGTTCAATTTGGTATTTGTTCTTCCCGATTCCAAATTGTTGTAATCATAAAAGTCTGGTAGGACTATTCCCACACATGAAATGACATCTGGAAAACAAAGCCATGCCACTATTCATTGGAAGTGCTTATTTGAAAAGCTAGCTAAGATGAATCATTTGAAGAGCTTGGCAATATATGAATAAGACTGTATAAGGCAATCATATAAATTAGTAGGCCCCCTAGGTCCTGAGTCAGACCAGATAAGGCAGAAAAGGTGTGATTTTTGACAACTATGAATGTATTTTTTGTTTTTTTTTGGGGGGGGAGGGTCTCACTCTAGCCCAGGCTAACTTGGAATTCACTATGGAGTCTCAAGGCGGCCTCAAACTCTCGGCAATCCTCCTACCTCTGCCTCCCAAGTGCTGGGATTAAAGGCATGTGCCACCACGCCCTGCACAACTATGAATTTTAGTAAATCTTAAAAAATAATATCCGCGTGCATTGACGACGATAAAGCCATGCATTTGTCTGATGTTTTAGTGTCTCTTACCAAATTAGAAAGGCTAGTGAAAACTAAGAGGCAGGGAGGAGGTAGTAAGTGGCATGTAGATTTTAGGGCAATGACACTATGATTTTTACAGTGGGGCACTTGCCATTTTACTTTTGTCCAAGCTCATCCAATGAACTAATGTTGTTCATAACGATGTGTCAATGAAGGCCGATCAGTTACAACAAATGTAACACTTTTAGTGAGGGATCCTAACAGTGGGTGAGTTTGAGTTTTACTGTTTCTCATACTCACAAATGTTTGTGATTGAACTTCCTACAATACATTATCCCCAGCTGGCGGGGTCTTGGGGAGGAGATGTGGGCCTTATTAGAGGAGATTTGTCATTAGATGTGGGCCTTGAGGCTTATTAGGCCAGTTCACCGAGTGTTTAGAGCTGGCTCTGGCTGCTCTCTCTCTGCTTCTGAGGTGTGAAGATATGAGCTGGCTGCCACACTTTTTCCAACAGGTTAGAACTTCCCCTTGAAGCTCTAAGTCTGAAATCAACCATTTCCTCTCATAAACCGCTATGGCCAGGGGTTTTGTCCCAGCACCAAGAAGGTAACCTTTACAGGGAGTCTAAGTGTGCAGGAAGTCCGTGAGAAATTTGGGTAATATCTATTCAGTTTTGCTGTGAACTTAAAGTTGGTCTAAAAAAGAATAAACTCTATCTAAAACTATGATAAGGCTGTTGAATTCTGAATTTTTAGACTCTTAATTTCTAAACTACAAAATTCACCAATTACATATGGCTGCGTTTTATACGCCATTTATCTTTTCTTGAATTCTGGACAAGAAATTTGAAGGTTTTCTAATTTAAGCTATTATTATTAGTTGTATGAGTTGCTGCTGGTAAAATTTCAACTTTCAAATTTATGAAATAGAAAGAATTCTTTTCACCTCTTAAGTTATTGCAGGTATTAAATCATTCAAACAACAGTGTCCCCAAACACTAAAGATTATGGACTTATTTATTTTTGAGACATAGATTTCTTGTGGTCCGGGCTGGCTTTGAGCTCCCTATGCAGCCTAGTATGACCTCGAACTTCTGACCCTCTTGCTGCCACCTCTCAAGTGCTGTTAAAGTTTCTCTGGGAGAAGATAGACTCAGATTTGCATTTAATCTCTGGTTCTAGTATTTACTGGTTTATTGGAAGTGCGATTTTTAGACAAGTTACTGAAAGTTACTGAACTGTTAAAATGAGAATTAAGAGAAAGATCACAGAAGCAGATTTCCGGGTGGGATGGCAGATAAGAAACTGTCAGCGCAAGTAGGTGAACAAAAGCCAAGATAAGAAACATACTAGATGATATTCAAAACAGCAAAGAGCCAAAGAACACAGAAATAAGCAGAGGTAAGAATTCCTCTGCAAAGAGCCAAGGTGTCACTGATACCCAGGCACAACACGCTGCTCCCGCTGGTGGGCTTTAGCTCCAGCTGCCGGCACATTTCCTCTATAGGTGGGCACCACGAGAGCTGGAGACAGAAGGTCGGGGCTGGAGAAAAGCAACCAGACCTGAATGAGAGAGAGAGAGGCAGAGATGTGGCTCAGGAACTTGAAGCTGAGACTGAAACATGTTTCCCCGGGCCTGGGAGGAGTGCAGCATGCTGACAGCGTAGTCAGGTGGGCAGGCCTTCGTCAGAGAAAGCCCGGTGAGGGGAGAGACTGATCCCAAAGCAGCACAGCTGTGGATATAACCTGCAGGCAGGGAAAATCTGACCAGGGAATCCTCCAGAACGTACGTTTCAGTCACAGGAATCCTTCTCATCTGTCAGGACACGCTGACTTAACCTGTTGGAATGACTGAGAGCAGGTGTCCTGCCCTCTCACCTGTGGAGATGGAGGGAGACGCCTTATCTTCTCAGTGAGGCAAATCTGACTGACAGGGCGTATTGCCATCTAGCTCATGTTAGTGCTTATTTTTTTTATTTTTCATTATTTTTTGTACTTTATTTTAACTTGTGCTTCACTGGAAAAGACTCATGCCTATGCCTCCCTTTTTTTTTTTAACAGCTACATTTTTTTTTACACCTCCAAAAGTTTCTCTACCACTTCCCTTTTCCTATTTCTTCCTCATTTTACTATTTCAGTATTGGAACCCTCAGCTCTAAAAGACTACAAACTCCGTGTTTCCTAGTGCTGCTGTCTCTGAACGAGTATCTTCTCCCACACATCCACATCAAGACGGCCGTGAGGTCACCATATCTGTCACGTTATCGCAGGTACTGTTCCGAAGGACAGTAGAGAAAACAACTCCAAGAGAAGACAACTCACTGGAGTGACTCACATACAAAAAGGAAAAGACAGAGTTGGGGGGAAAAAAAGGCAAAGCAGAAAGTGGAGTATAAATCCCAACAATGAGCAAAATACAGCAACAAAGAAAACACACAGAAAACCCGAGACAACTCACTGTGACGCCTATACAAGCAGCAGCTCCTCAATATTAAGAAAGCAAAGACAATGATATAGCTGAAATGCCAGAAAAACAAAAAAACAAAAAACAAAAACACAGGTCCTTGTTATCCAAAGGCTCACTGAGCACATAGAAGTCTCAAAAGAGCAGGCGAACAGTGTAAGGGCATCAACTCAGAACCTAGACTAAAACATTACCAAAGTGAGGGGGAGGATAAATTTTAAAAATATGGAGAGGGCAGGAGAGATGGCTCAGGGGCTAAGGCAAAGCCTAAAAATCTGTGTTTGATTCCCAAGTACCCACATTAAAAAGCCAGATGCACAAAGTGGTGTGTGCATTTGGCATTCATTTGCAGCCACTAGAGGCCCTGGCATGCCCATCCATTCCCCCCCACCCCCCGTGTGTGTGTGTGTATTTGTGCTGAAAGTGAATAAACTACACACACACACAAACACACACACACACACAATCAGCAAGGGAATAGAGACTCTGAAAAAGAACCAAGCTAATAAATCAAATTAATAATCATGGTGCAAAGTTAAAAGTATCTTCAACAGACAAAAACAAGCAGAAGAATGAAGTTCAGGGATGGAGGACAAGGTTACGATAATAACCTATTCATATTCATAATAATAATAACAACATATTCATATTCATAATGAAAGTGGCCCAAACTTCCAAGGTTCCTGGGCTTCCATTTTCCTCCTGCACTACTTTGCCTCTATGTGGTGATATTTCCCATGGCTTCAGCTAATGCTTAGTCAGAAATTATCCAACAATTTTGGGATTAAATCATCTCACAGATTTTTGTGGGCCAGGAATTGAGAGGCAGGTTCTAACTCTGGGTTTTTCATGAGGCCAAAGTCAATCTGCTGGCCGGGACTTCAGTCGTCTGGAGGTCTGACAGCTCGAGGGTCCCTTTCACAGTCATTGGCAGGACGCGCCGTTTCAGTGGTGTCCTGGAAATGGAATCCACCTGCTTTCCAGATCTGTGAACACAGCTGTTCAACACAGCCAGTATTAAAAATAAAACCATGCAGGTGTAATATAAATATATTAAAGCCAAAGTAACAAACATTCAAGCCCCACCACTTTGTAATTACTTCACAGACTTTCTTCTTTATTCATGCTCCTGGGGTTACTGCCTCCGCATGGAAGAAATGCTACATATTTATGTCTATTGCATCGGCACAGGGGAAATGCTATATATTTTGGTTCTGCTGCCCGTCTTGTTCCATCTCTGCAGTCAGTGTCACTGTTGGTGGTTTGAAATCAGCAGGAACCTAAGAATGCTGCAAACACTGCAGATCAGCACTTACTGTTTTTTTTTAATTTATTTATTTTTTTACTGTTTAGGCTTTTGAAAGTGAGGGATAACTATCAATAACACACATCCACTTAAATTCATGGCATATCTATCACATTGTGACTAGCATGGAGCTTGAGGAAATCTTTTGCTGGTACTTATCACTATTATCTAATTAAGTCATTCATGCTACTGACAAATTAACAAGAGGTACATTCAGGAATTATTGTACTTTTAAAAAAATATTTTTATTCATTTATTTGAGAGAGAGAGAGAGAGAGAGAGAGAGAGAGAGAGAGAGAGAGAATGGCACACCAGGGCCTCCAGCCACTGCAAACGAACTCCAGACACATTGCTACCTTGTGCATCTGGCTTACATGGGTCCTGGGGAATTGAACCCAGGTGCTTTGGCTTTGCAGGCAAGCACCTTAACTGTTAAGCTGTCTCTCCAGTCCTATTGTACTTTTTGAAAATTGTTTAACGTAAGTGAATATGTTATCCACCTCTCAGCTCAATCAGCAAAAATCATCAAAGAAAACATTTTGCCAGCCTTAATCTGCTACATAATCTTTTTTTTTTACTCTTATTTATTTGAGAGAGAGAGAGAATGAATATGGGTGTGCCAAGACCTCTAGCCACTGGAAATAAACTACAGGCACATGCGCCCCCTTGTACATCTGACTTTATGTGGGTACTGGGGAATCAAACCCAGGTCCTTAGGCTTTGTAGGCAAGCACCTTAACTGCTGAGCTACGTCTCCAGCCCCGCTACATAATCTTAAAAAATATTGTTCACGCTATTATTTTATGAATTGTTTCTTATATATCTTTTACAATGAGGCAAATTATCAACAAGCATACATATATTTATGTCTCTGTGTGTATTTATGATGCGTATGTGTGTGTGTGGGCATGCATATGCCATAGCATGTGTGCGGAGGTGAGGGGACATCTTCAAGTGTCAATCCTTACCTTCCATCTTGTCTGAGGTAGGGTCTCTGTTGGTCTCTGCTGTGCAAGCCTGAGACCTTCCAATGATTCTCCTGCCTCCAACTCCTATCATGCCATAGAAACGCTGGGATTATAGAAACCAGTGCTATTGTGTCCAGCTTTACATAGGTTCTGGGATCTGATCTCAAGGTTCTCACACTTGCACAGCAAGCCCTCTACCCACTCAGCCAGCCCCCTGTCTTCTCCCCCAGCTTTCTTTCATCGAGAACCACAGGAGAGCTGTTTGTTAGCACATTAATAACCCAGTTCATCTTCTGCATATCTTTGCATGATGATAACCGGGTGTCCTCACAAAATGGAATTTGGTTTCCTTCAGAACACAGCTGCTTACACTGTGGGTCAGGACTCCATATTGGGTGAATAAATATGTGGAGATTGTGAATTTTGGTAGCAGTAAGCGGTCTCTGAATGTACAGTGACCAAAAATTCATTCTAAGTCTGACATGTAATGAACCCAAAGTGTTTCTGGCAGCACTCACGTGTGTTACATCCCTACAGCCTTAGTTCCAGACACACGACACGTGCACTTCCCACTGTGCATGGTCTCGCAACACACAGTGCCAGCAAGTGCTGCCTGACACACCTCAGCTCAGAGCTGAGACTTTTAGATGTTATTGATTGTGGTGCTTTGGCTGCAGTTAAAAGGCTTTGCTGGTTCTATAGAACCATAATGATTTAATTATGGGAAACAAAGACTTAATGTCTTCCTACTGTCATTACTCAGCTCGTAAGGATCAGATGAGTATGCCTTGGGGTTGTATTTTGTAAGAATGTCTGACTTTTCAAAAAAAATGTTTATTTTTATTTATTTATTTGAGAGCGACAGACAGACAGAGAGAGAAAGAGGCAGATAGAAAAAGAGAGGATGGGTGCGTCAGGGCCTCTAAGCCATTGCAAAGGAACCCCAGATGCTTGTGCCACCTTGTGCATCTGTCTTATGTGGGTCCTGGAGAATCGAGCCTCAAACCAGGGTCCTTAGGCTTCACAGGCAAGCCACACTGCTAAGCTATCTCTCCAGCTACAAATGTCTGATTTTTTTAACTCTTTTTTTTAGTTGACAACTTTATTTTATTTATTTATTTATTTATGAGAAACAGACAAAGAGGGATAGATAGAGAGAGAGAAAATGGTCATGCTGGGCCTCTAGCCATTGCAAATGAACTCCAGATGAATGTACTGCCTTGTGCATCTGGCTTACATGGGGACTGGGGAATTGAACCTGGGTCCTTAGGCTTCACAGGTAAGTGCCTTAACTACTAAGCCATCTCTCCAGCCCAGAATGTCTGATTTTAAAAATTATTGGTTGAGTTGCTAACAAGTTTCATAAAAAGTCATTCAACAAGTTTTGGTTTGGGATTAGAACAGAATTTCCAATAATTTCTGAAATAGTCCTAGATATACTTCTGCCATTTTATACCATGTATTTATGTGAGGCAGGTTTCTTATCACTGATAATTATAAAATCAAAATATCAATTAACTCAGAAAACACGGAAGATGCTGTACATCTTATAATATCAAATATTCAGCCAAGATTTAATGCATTGTGCAATAATAAAATAAGCACACCCATCTCATTAACATGTAAATTTTCTTTTGTCTGTCATAAGTGGTAAAATAATATGTATACCAAATAATTGTTTCAAAATAAATTTATCTATGATCTATGAAAAATGTTTGATTTGTGGATCTATTTTCTATGTCTATGTGCCTGGGGTCATGTAAAAATTTCTCAGATGAAAGGGAGTCACAGCAGGAAAAGTTTAAGAAGTATTGATCTTGGGCTGGAGGGATGGCTTAGCAGTTAAGGCATTTGCCTGCAAAGCCAAAGGACCCAGGTTTGATTCCCCAGGACCCATGTTGGCCAGATGCACAAGGGGGCGCACGTGTCTGGAGTTTGTTTGCAGTGGCTGGAGGCCCTGGCATGCCCATTCTCTCTCTCTCCCCTCCCTCTCTGCCAAATAAATAAATAAATAAAAATAAAAATATTAAAAAAAGAAGTCCTGATCTAGAAGAGTCATCCAAGACAGAGGAGAGGGGTAGAAGCTTCAATACTTTTGTGACGTAGGTTTAGAAGTCACACTATCATTTCCACAGTATCTTAGTGATACTCCACAAGGCATCAATTTCAGGGATCAGGGAATATGGGGTGCCATCCTGGAAACCAACTACCATGGTGTGCCTCCTGGCTGCCTATGAGTCATATTCTCCCAGTTGCAAAATACACTCATACTTCTCCAAGACCTCTGACCCCTCAAATCTCATCCTATTGACCTCTGTTATATAAATCAGATTTAGATGTATATGTGGCCTTCTCTGAAATAGCTTCTCAAGTGTAGCTCTTTGGTACAGTTGCCCTTAATCTGCACACCCACTGAAGCTCAAGGATGAGCCATCTCTCTCTAACCCACAGCAGACAATGGCGGGACTGGTATGCAACCAGTCATTGACATTGCTGTTTAAAAAAACGTAGGCAACTGGAGGCACGTGAGAGTCAGTGGCCTTGAGTCTAAGCGGGCATATTTGGGAAGTTGCTTAATGAGCATTCAGTCCTGTTTCTTCCTCGTGGCTCTTGGGTCCGCCCTCTGCACTCCGAGCACATCTCTCTGACTCATCCATCCACTTCCGAAGGGGGTTCAGCTGTGTTCGCAGCTGTGGACTCGTCATTGCTTGTTTCCTGCCAGTAGAATTTTAGAGCTCCAAAGTTCTTTTTTATAACAAACTCGCATGCTTACCAGTCCACGCTTCTGCCAATATAATTGTCTTTAAAAAAAATGTGTCTTCCTTACTAGACAAAAGCAATGTATGCAAATCTTTATGAGCTAAGTTCTTCTCTAATTTGGGCTTCTGCTGTAATTGCTGAAGAAAGTCTCCATTAAGCTTTCTTAGCAGCCTTCTCCTTGCCTGACTGAACAGTTCTTGATGACACCATGCTAGGTATAGATGAAGACTTAGCAAAAGATTTTATAGCCACACCTTCAGTTTATCAAGTACTATGTAATTCCTGGCAGTGTCTTGGGCTGGATCTTTGCCTGGAAGTTATTCCCTAATTTGAACATTGTTAGTAATCTGGACAGGCTGGGAATTGTCAATAGCAGAGAGGTCTTTCCTTCTATAAAGTTTCATTTAGTCAGAATGAATCAATTCTCAGTCTATTGCATAGCATCATGAAGATGGTCCAGAGTAGGGTGTTGTACAGCTAAAAGCTGCCGAAAGATACTGTGTGGCTAGTTAGGACCCCTTGATGGGAAAATGAAGGCAGAGCACATCTATATTACAAAGGTGAGCCAAGTGCTCGCTTTTTTTTAATTCAACCTATTTTTATCGGACACATGTTATACACGAGACATAATATGAATACACAAATTATGTAAAGATAAATGTGACAAGTTCTCTTCAATTAATAGGCATAGTTTATTATCTGGAGTTTCATGTTAAATAATATGCAGCTGGTAATGAAATGATTGGATTTACCTAAAGCAAACAAAAATGTTTCGTGGCAAAAGTTTAAAAATAACTGATTTTGGCCTCAGAACATGTCACTGCTATGTAGCAAGTTACAAAACTTGGTAGCTCAACCAACAAATTTTTCTTCTCTCACAGTTTCTGTAGGTCAAGAATGCAGGAGTTTTCAGTGATGTTAAATTTGAGGTATATCCAGACGCAATAGTGGAGTCGCAGAGTAGCCTGAGGCTCAGGAGTTCAAGGCCATCTGGGCAAAGTAGCAAGGCTGTCTTCAAACTGAACATCTGCGGCATCTATTGGAGTCTATAGGGGAAGTTATTTATGTCTGAGGCTTAAGGAAAGTCCTGGAGGGAAATGACATCCATTGCTCCAGAATGGTACCATCCTATGGTGGATATTTAGAATTTTGGCCTTGTATATAACCACCTAACACTCCACAACTAATCCTTGAAGACACTTAACCTTTTAAGATCACTTATTGGAGGAGTAGTCTGAAGGTCATTTACTGGGGGAGGAGTCTGGAGGTCACTTGTTAGGGGAGGAGTCTGAGAAGGATGGGATGGCTCTCCATGCCATGCTGAGGGGAGGACAGAAGATGAGAAGTGAAGACCACAGCTAGCCAGCAGAGGACTGAAGAGAGACCTGCACCGTCCTCGATGCTATGCTTCAGTGCTGGGTGGAATGGGATAGAAGGGACAGAGAGAGGGTGGTGGGGGGCCAGTGGGGCCCTAGCAGATAATGAGGCATACACACAGGCCTCGTCACTCTCCCAGCTGGAAATAGAGCTGATAAAATCAAATGAAAATTCCTATACAAGGGGGTATTGACTGGCACAGAGATCCGGAGAGGGTGTGTGCACACAGTAGGCCTCTGTCAGAATAGTAATACCCACAACAACATAGGTGAATTTCAAAATGTTTATCTACAGTGACAGAGCCAGCTCAGAAAGACACCTGCAGGATGAGTCTTGGAAGTTCTCAAATGAGAAAAGCTCATTTATGATGAAATACAACTGATTGCCTATAGGACTTCATGGGGGTGGACTGACTGAGAAGGCGAACGGAGGAACCTTCTAGGTGACGGTCACAGTATACATGCTAGGACCTGAGTCACCCAGGTGTCTGCATTTGTCACGATTAGCAAATGGCTCACTTGCTACCTGGGCATTTCATGGTGCGCAAAGTTTACCCCCGAATCAACTACAGAATCCTATGGAGTAGAGTGAAGTGGATCAAAGTTTGCAATTCCCCTGAAAGGTATAAAGCAAGAGGGTGAATAATATGCAAATACGGTAAAATGCCCAAGTGCTGAGAGAGAAAGTAAATATGGTAAAATGCCCAGGTGCTGAGAGAGAACGTAAATACGGTAAAATGCCCAGGTGCTGGGTTATGTACCATCAATTCTACATCTGGTCTGTTGGAATTTTTTTTGTGTGATAAAATGTTGGGGAAAAGGTTTTTTATACAGAGGATATGAAAATACTTCCGATTCTGATCAGAGATCCTTACTGAGGGCACACATGTCAGAGCTGCAAGACAGGGGATGAGTTCTGGTGGAGATGTAGGAGCGGTGACATCAGGAGCTCTCAAATGAGGGCGAGACGCGCTGTCTCACTCGAGCAGAGAAAGAACACTCAAGGCCAGAGGCCAACTGGCAAGACCAGGGTGCAGGAGAAAAGCAAGGGTAGAAGCTGATTTAAAGACACAAGGCAGGGCTGGAGAGATGGCCTAGCAGTTAAGTGCTTGCCTGTGAAGCTTAAGGACCCTTGGTTTGAGGCTCAGTTCCCCAGGAGCCACATTAGCCAGATGCACACGGGGGCGCGCGCATCTGGAGTTCGTTTGTAGTGGCTGGAGGTCCTGGCGTGCCCATTCTCTCTCCCTCTCTCTCTGCCTCTTTCTCTCTCTGTCTGTCACTCTCAAATTAATAAATAAAAATAAACAAAGAAAAATTTAAAAAAAAGATACAAGGCAGAGGCAGGAGAATCGTAAGTCCTGGAACCAGTAGGTAGCGAAGGCAGAGGGTGTCTTGGTGCCTGGAGACAGGGTGGGATATTGAATGCACGCTAAGGGGAATGAAAACAGTCGGTTTGGAAAGCAATCACTTAGCTTTCACAAGCTGAAATATGTTCCCCACTGGTTTTTTGAGTACTATCTCTGCCCCTCTGTACAAGGGAATAAGAGACCCAGAACTGGCCCTGACCTAAGGATTTGTCCACAGGGAGATTCAACCTGACATGGTTTAAGAAAAGTTAAAGTCTAGCCTAGTGTGGGGGCACACTTGTAGTCTCAGGTACTTGGGAAACTGAGGTGGGAGGTTGACTGGAGAGCAGGAGGTCAAGATCAGCCTGGGAAATGTGCAGACCCATCTCAAAACAGTCAAAACATTCCATCAAGGATAAGAGTGAAGTTCTGGCAAAGATCATGATGACTGAGAAATACAATGACACAAAGTTGTCAAAATTCTGGATTTTGAACTGCCTAAAACTAAATATCACATTAACTATATATGAATAGACACATATATGTATATATACACATACACACACATATATATATATATATATATATATTATAAAAGCACATACTATATATAGTATTACCCCATTTGCATCAATTATATCGTGTAATTGTGTATGGATATGTGAGTGGGAACATAAATATACACATACATAAATGCACAAATCAAACGTCATTAAAATGTTCACCAAAGCTAATAATGGTGATTTCTCCATGACAGAATTTAAATTATTTTTAAAATCCCTTCCATTTTTCTCTATGTTGTTAAATTTTCACAATAAACATGTATAATTATTTTACAAAAAGATAATTGCTGAGAGACATCTTAAATGGTCTTACCACCAAAATCAGTGTAGGATGGGATCAGCATGTTAATTAGCTTAAGTAATTTCACTATACACACACACACACACACACACACACACACACACATATATATATGCCAAATATCACATACATTATATGGTATTCACATAAGGTAGTCACAATTTTACTCTGTCAGTTATATTTTATTTTTATTTATTTATTTATTAGAGAGAGAGAGAAAAAAGGCAGAGGGAGGGGTAGAGTGAGAGAAAGAGAGAATGAATGGGCATACCAGGGCCTCTAGCCACTGTAAACAAACTCCAGGCACAAGCACCACCCTGTGCATCTGGCCTTATGTGGGGTCCTGGGGAATTGAACCAGGGTCATTAGGCTTTGTAGGCAAGTACCTTAACCGCCGAGCCATCTCTCCAGCCTGCCAACTATATTCTAATTAAGTGGGGGAGGAGACATCCCATCTTGTCTTTAGCTTACTGCTCTGACTCTGACTCTGCAGACACAGCGAGAAGCACCTAAGCGTCTGTCTGCAGCCCTCTGCCTAACTCCCCTAAGCCAGCACGTTCATGCATGTGGGACTTTTTCCCCTTGCTGCATAATGGCAGCAACCAGTATTGTTAATTTTTTAATTATAATTTGTTGATTTTTAAAAAATAAAAATGTACATTGTACCCTTAGGCCCCTTCACCCCACCCCAATTTTGCTGAGGTTTCTTCTTCTGGTGGGGTTATTGGTATTCATTGTGGGCACCAAAAGGCCTCAGTCAGTCTCCGGGAGGCGGTGGTGCCTCGGGCTATTTCCGCCAACCTCGAGGCTCTTACAATCTTCAGCAATGTTCCCTGAGCCTGGGAGGGAAAGATAGGGAACTGACTTAGTGATGCTTTCTCCACAGACACTGGATCTCTGCTTTGCTGACATTTCAGTGACCACAGTGTCTGTTGCCATCTTCCTGGAACTGGTTTTCAGGCCAGCCTTGAGAACAGTATGGCTGTCACTGCTTCCTCTGTAATGACTTGTGGGCCCGGGCTGAAGGGATGCAGGGGATCCATCTCAGGGTAGCTAGTCAGCTGTCTATTGATGTATTGATGTGTCCTGGTTCTCCCCAGTATTCTCCACCATCTGCCCCACGCGGGCATGCCTGGGCTGTTAAAAATTTGTGACACTGGATAACAAACCCCATTTACCTCCCTTCTCCTCATGTCTCTATTAAGTCCTTACTCATAACCTCTTCTGATGTAATCTGGCTTTTCCTAAAATTTGCTCATATATTTTAGGTCTTATTACTATGTTTGCTCAAGTTTCCATCTCCTTCCCAGTGCCTTTTCCAAAGCTACCTCCAATATTCAGTTGTTACTCTGGTAAGCCTACTTTCAAAGAACCAAAGTGTGTGTGTGTGTGTGTGTGTACATATCACCTTCTGTGTATGTATGTTTATATATAAAACACTGTGAAAACTTCCAAAGCTTGCTGACTTAAATTAATAAGATTTATCAGTTCACCATTTCTTGTGGGTCACAAATGTGGGGCTGCTAGGTCATGGCTTGAAGTCACTCATGAATTTAAAGTGAAATTTTGGGATGAATTTAGCAGAAGGACTGATTGGGGCTGGAAGAAAGGCTTCCAAGATGGCTCACTTACAAGGTAGTTGGCAGGATGCCTCAATTTGTCACTTTTTTTTTTTTCTTTTGGCAGGAGCTCTCGGTACGGCACCCTGTATCTTATCTGTAGAGCTGTTTGTGGGTTCATGGCAGCTGACTTCTCACAGAGCAAGCGATCCAAGACAGAGGGAGAAAATTACAGCTGCAGTATCTTTTATGACATAGCCCGAGAAGTCTCGCACTGACATTTGCACAATATTGTACTGGTTCATAGGTCAGCCCTATTCAATATGGGAGAGGATGGCGCAGAGATATCGATTTCAGGACTTGGAGATCGTTGGTGTCTGTCGTGGAGATTCACCACTGCAGAGCTTACATTCGGCACCTGTGCTCCCGACTGCAGATGTCCTACTGCTAGGATTTCCCTGTTTGGTCACAGTCATCTGTGCTGCCCTTGGCAACTGAGCTGGGGCCCAGAATTCTTGATGCTAACATTGTTGTTATTTGCACTCAAATGCTCTACCACTAAGCTACAGACCCACATTGTTGTTATTTCTTAGAGGTACTCAGTGTCTATAAAGCACTGAATAGTCTTAGAGCTGAATAATAACACAAAATATCTTTCCTATAGAAGATTTCGGATGAATTTCTGTTTCCAAAGTATAAGTAGTACCTTCTGGAACAAATATAGGGATAACTTTCCCTCCTCATGATTACTGATTGATATACAGTGAAAAGTAACCCAGATTAGGCTGGAGAGATGGCTCAGCAGTTAAGATGCTTGCCTGCAAAGCTTACCCATCTGGGTGCGATTCCCCAGTACCCATGTAAAGCCAGGGGCACAAAGTGACACATCCGTCTGGAGTTCATTTGCAGTGGCTGGAGGCCCTGGTGTGCCCATTCTCTCCCTCTCTCTCCCTCTCTCTGTCTTCTCTCTTTCTCTGCTTGCAAATAAATAACGAAAATATTTTTTAAAAACCCAAATCCTTGGTTTCAGTTTTTCTTCCTCTTCTTCTTCTTTTTTTTTTTTTGCCGGGGGGGGGGGGGTTCGAGATAGGGTCTTACTCTAGCCAAGGCTGACCTGGAATTCCCTATGTAGTCTCAGGGCGACTTCAAACTCTCAGTGATCCTCCTACCCCTGCCTCCTGAGTGCTGGCATTAAGGGCGTGTGCCACCACGCCTGGCTTTGGTTTCAGTTCTTCAGTGAAGTCCTTAGGAAGTTAAACATGTGGACTGTAAGAATGAAGGTCGTTTTTTCTTCCTAGTTTGGTGACCAGCTTGTTATCCTTGCAACAAATTCCTGCCCTTGTCATGTTCCCTAAATATTAATTGTTATTAATCTTCATCTCAGGCTGGGTCTCCTCAAATCTTAATGTAACTGACACCTAGAAGCTTTGTAATAACTCTAGTCTTGTTGGAACATGCCTGAAGCATATCTGTGCTAAATGAACACTATCATGTCGCGTGATGAGCACTAGAAGCCACTATACAACTTGGGCTCATGGCGTGCACTAAGCTTAGGACATAGAAGCCATAGCTTACTGAACAATCAGGACGTGTTCCCAATCAGAAGGCTGGTTCTTCCTTTTCTCATCTGTATCACAGCTGAGGAGCCACCGTCAACCCTGAACCATACAGAAGATCATTGTTGAATTAAAAAAAAATTTTTTCAAGCAACAAGTATTGCCTTGAAAGTAACAACATTTAATTTCTCTTGTTTTCTTCCTCACCTTCTGAAAGTTAAATGCAGTGTAACAGACTCTCGTGCTTGCTTCCTGGGAGACAATTAGAATGAGAGTCAGAGAAGTGTGGCATTGCTTGGAGAATTTGATGTGTGGCATTTATAAAACAACAACAACAACAACAAAACCCTCTTTCTCAAAGCACAGTTGTCCAGTGAAGGTGAAGGACGCTGCCCATTGCATCTCTTACACGATGGGAGGGGGCTTCATTGTTTTGTCACGCATCTGACTCCACCCCTGAACCCTTCTGGGAGTCGGGCTTCCGAACGTGTGCAGAGTCCCATACTCAGGCACAATAGGATACCCTGACCTGGGATCGCTTCACAGCAAATAGAAGCCTAGTGGCATTTTAAACATAGTAATTTAAACCATATAGACTATAGGTTTCAACATTAGGGCTGTCACTGCCTTTTAAGCACTCAATTCCTAGTTTATATTACAGATGCAACCTACAATCGTTTACATTCAGTGAGAGCAGTATAATTGTTAGGAATAGAATTAACACTGATGGAGACTGTGATTTATAATTTGGCCTCATAATTTTGGATTGTCTTTTAGACAGACAAGCCAAGCCAGCTCTTCTCAGGATTCATTATGTGAAGTGGACTGGGGTGGAATCAGGAAAGGCGGCCACAGACCTTGGAGAAACATGGGAGTTGTGGGTGCATGGCAGAGTGTCAGAATGACAGGCCTGACGCAGAGGAGGCCTGTGGCCTACAGCAAAGCTATGAAGAAACTCTGAAGAGAAACAGTGTACGGAAGGTGAGCCTTGAGAAAGATGGGAACAGGGACAGGTCACACTCCATTTAGCTTGCTGTTCCAACAAGATCCATCCATCTGTCTGTCCATCCATTCATCCATCCATCTACCCGCTCACTTAACTGGTTCTTAACAAACATGTTTGTGCTGGTGAGTGTATGTTTTACAGAACTAAACACATTGTTTCAGGCTTTAGATTTTTTCCTCCGCTCTGGCTAGCATCTATCGGGTCTAGTTCAAGGCACTTTCCATTCACAGAATCAATACCTAAAATACTAAATACAACACCCCGTGGCTATCCCCAAATAGGCACACGTGTCTACTTTCAACTGCGCGCCGTAGTCGAGACAGCTTCAGATCCCCTCCTTGAAAGCCAGGCCTCGGGTAGTCCAGCATGTTTCATATCTCAAAGGCAAAAGGATGTGTGAAAGCAAATAAAGAGAGGATAGAAGTCCGAGAACATCGCCCGGAGGGTGTGTTAAAGCAGCTGTGGCCGGAGGAGCGATGCCGTTCTCGGCTCTCGAGGGGTCAGAGCTGCGTTTTGACGGGTCCCTCTGAAATCATTTTCACTGCTGACGCGGTCGCAGGTTCTCTCAAAGGCAGATGGCTCCCTGTAATCTGCTCCATTTTCTCCTCTGGCCCACCTGCATTAGAAATCCTCCCATTCTTGCTTTTCCCACCTTCGAGGTGTGTGGTCCATTTCTCTTGCATGGGTCTTTCTGTACAGTGTATGACTTTATTAAAGACCACGTACAGAGGCAACAGGGAGGCAGAACCAACCTGTAAATTATGCACAGCTCTTAGTCTAAAGCAGTCATTCGTTAGTGCATGGATACATTCCAAAAGTCAAAGGGGGAGGGCTAGGGGAACAATCCGAACCATCCAGGCCTGTCACAAAGCAGCTGCCTGCAGCAGCCACCCTCATGCGTCACAAGTCCACGGTGTGGGCCTGCGAGCCGTAGCCCTTGGAGGTTATGGCTGCCGCAGAGAGACACCGTGGAAATGAATAGAAGCCATCCCCAAAGGGTGGCAGCCGATGTTGTGTTTGTGCTTGCCTATTGCTGTAATGTTGGACTCTGTGGAAAAAGTTCATTACTAAGTTTTGTATGCAACAAATCTTCCATTCGTTGATGCGCTCACCATCCACAGACCTGGAAAAGCTATCTGGGATAGGAAAAGCCCAGCCTGTCATGACGCTGCAGTTCCGATGATCTGATCACTCGCTCTGTCCAACTAACCATGCTCTCATTTCATCAGACTTGGAATTTTCAGGAAGGTGCTTAATTTGAATTCAAACATCTGAGACGGTTTTTACTACTCCAGATTAAAGTTTCTTTAGTTCTGTTTGTTTCTAATTATCATGGTGAACCTCGTGCGAGTCAATGTATCAACAATAAAACATCGGCCATCTTTATACAAGAAAAAAGTGCCTAGCTCCAACCCTGGAAAGAATACCACTATTGAGAGCCATTGGTGTGCATTTAAACAGATTTTGTGTTAATGACTTAAATAAACTGTGAAAGTTTCTACAAAAATCGCACATTAATTATTTGGTAAGGTCAGAGTGAGGCTTGACCCATCTGAGCATTTGAGTCAAATGTCTGTCCAGAGTGAGTATATTAACAGGATGAAAAAACAAAACAAAACAAAACAACAAAAAACCTTTGCATTGTGGTACATAAGGCCTTGGAGAACTTGGCAGCTGCTTAATTTTGCTCTTTTCCTCAGAAATGTACCTTAGGCAAAGACGATTTGTTTTTGATCATTTTTCTGCATTGGTTTTCTATGATTAAGTGTTATTCTCCAGTTATTTCAACTAATTATCATTGTCCCCCTAAAGGCTAATGTAACAAGGACGCTGAGCAGAATCAGGCTGATTTTACTCCACGGCTTATTAGGCACGCGCATGCGCCACTCTGCTAAGTGCTGCCTTGAGAAAGTTAAGGAGCTTCCATGCCCGCCTTCTGCACTGTGACACCCGAGTTATTTGCCAGGATGGCATGTGTGAGCACATCCCATGCTCCCAGAGTGGGAAAGGAACCGGGAGGTCAAGACATCTTTCGGCCCTTTGAGTCCCTTCAACTCTGTGTGGAAATAAGAGTTGATACACTGGAATTTTAGAAAGCTACAATTGGGAGGTGGTTCCCCAAGACGGCCATTTTTTTTTTTTTTTTTTTTTGGTCACTTCACTCGCAGCCATCCATTATCACACTTTAGGTCCACGGTTCTCAAGTTACACTCTGACGTCTGATGTTTGTCGGCTGTAGTTCGTGGGCATTCTCCATGCTGCTTGTGTTGTGTGGTGTCTTTCCTGTGAATTGAGGAATGATGGGAGCGAATAGCTCGCTTTGCTTTCTTAATGATCTTTGGACCCCTGCTGTTGCTTTGCACGCAGGAAGTCAAGGTAAAAGGCCCACACATGCTCCAGTGCGGTCGAGGATGGAGCATGGCCAGGGCATGGTGGTGCACGCCTTCCATCCCAGCAGACAGGTTGGAGGATCGATTGTGGGGAGGTTTGAGGCCACTCTGAGACTACACCGTGAATTCCTGGTCAGTCTGGGCCAGAGTGAGACCCTTCCTCAAAAAAAAAAAACAAAAATAAATACATAAATTAAAACTTAATTGAAATTAGAAAATATTAAAGAGATCAAGCTTTTTCTTCTTCCTTCCTAAATGAGTGAGTTGAACTAAAGTGCTCAGAAGTGGGCCTTGCACACTGACTGTGCACAGTAAACGTCCCTGGTGCTCATTTTAGTATGTTACAATGGCTCTGTTATATCCTGCAGAGCGATCATGGCTCCCTGATCATTTCTTTGTATGTATGTGTTTAGGCTCTTTCTACTTTTTTCCAACATCATAAGCCACACGAAATAAATATTTTCATGCTATTTCTTCTTTCTGTTTCGTCTAAGGATAAGGTTTTATGTATAAAGGGAATTAATAAATCTACAAATAGATCATTTTTATGATTTTTGAAAATAGATCTGATGTTACTTTAAAAATACTTGTGGAGAATATAGAACACGTGTAAACAGAGGATTAAATGAAACTGCACATGTCACTTCTTCAACATCAACTCCTGGGCACATGATGTTTCACCCTGCCCTCCTGTCTGACAATGACTCCTACTTGGTTTCTCCAGTTACCTATTGATGAGCATCTGAACTGCTCCCAGTTTAGGTTATGAGTTATACTGTCCATGTAACGTTTTCTCCAACATGTCTTAGAGTAATATGGTAAATGTAGCTTAAGTTTATAGGAAACTAATTTTTTCCACAATGGCTTTGCTATTTTTGCTCTATGTTGCTAGCTACACTTGAAGTTTGTAGACATGTTTTGATACACGCTATTGCTTACTTTAGTGCCTCTGTTGGTATCTAGTGGCTTAATTTGCCTTTCTTTGATGACAGTGATGTTGAATGTGTCTTGAAGCTCTGACCAGTCATTCAAATATCCTGTTTTGTCAAGTTACTTTTCTTGTTATGTTACTAGCATGTTAGCCTTCCCATCACGGTCTTTGTTCATGTTCTGGATATATGTCTTCTTATAGAATTGTATACTAAGAATATTTTCTTCTGCTCATGGTCCTTTTCTTCATTTTCTTAACAGTATTGCTTGAACAGCAGAAAATTTTAACTTTGACAGAATTGTTTATCAATTTTTATGTTCATATTTTGTTTTGCGCATCCTAAGAACTCTGCTTACTTTAAAGTTGAATAAATTTTATCTTGTTTTCTTGTAGAAGTTTTCTAGTTCTAAGATTTTTTCTTTAGGTCTACAAACCATTGAGAAATAATTCTTTTTTTTTTTTTTTTTTTTTTTTTGGTTTTTCGAGGTAGGGTCTCACTCTAGCTCAGGCTGACCTGGAATTCACTCTGTAGTCTCAGGGTGGCCTCGAACTCTCAGTGATCCTCCTAGGTTTGTAGTTTATTTTTTAAATATAGACTTCCAAAGTTTTAGTTACTGCCTGTTAAAAAGTCATCCATTGCCCTGGCATCTTTGTTGGAAGTCAAATAACATATGAACAGTCAGCATAGGACATGCATATGTATGAAAATAGGCTGTGCTATATAGCCCACTCACCACCAACCATCTCAATATCGACCTATTTTCTACTTCTCATTCTCTTCCTTTCCCACCACTGGCTTACTACTTGTTATTGTTTATTATAGTAAAATATCCACATATTTAGTATAAGTGTTCTATAGTTTTAACTTAAAAAATAGTTTTATTTATTTATTTGCAATGAGAGAGAGAGAGAGAGAAGAAAGAGAATGGGTGCACCAGGGCCTAGTACTGCTGCAAATAAACTCCAGAATTTGCCCCTTTGTGCATGTGGCTTTATGTGAGTACTGAGGAATCAAACCCAGGCCGATCAAGATTTGCAAGCAAGGGCCTTTAACTGTGGACCTATCTCCCCAGTCCCCACATTTTAACTTTTTTTTTAAAATTTTTTTGTTGTTCATTTATTTATTTATTTATTTGAGAGTGACAGGACAGAAAGAGGCAGATAGAGAGAGAGAGAGAGAGAAAGAATGGGTGCGCCAGGGCTTCCAGCCACTGCAAACGAACTCCAGACGCATGCACCACCTTGTGCATCTGGCTAACGTGGGTCCTGGAGAATCGAGCCTCGAACAGGGGGCCTTAGGCTTCACAGGCAAGCGCTTAACCGCTAAGCCACCTCTCCAGCCCTATTTTAACTTTTATATTTAGGTATGCCACACATCTCAAATTAAATTTTCTATATGGTTTGCGACAGGGATCAATGCTTTTATGTCAGCTATTCAGTGGTTCCAGTACATTAATTTTTTTTTATCTCCTTGTTGAGATTCAGCTTATCATATTTGGATCTATTTCTTGGGCCCTCTATTCTGTTCCTCTCATCCATTTGTCACGTTATATCTTAGTGACAATTCTCATCATCTTCAACAATGGACTTGTTAAAGTGTGCCAGGTAGTTTCTTAGTAGGGATCATTAGAAGGTAAGTTTAGTTTGAGGATTTTCATGCACATGCTTTGCTGAGGTTGTGCTTTTGGGAATAACCAGTAACAAACGTTGTTTCAGGAAGAATCTGGTGTCAGCATAATTCCACAGTGAAGGCTGGAGCATGGGTCATGTTACACAAGGTGATACACTCAGAGGCAAAAGGGCTGAGCAACATGTTCCATCTGACGTGAATTGGGGTGGGCTGTCAGTTCCCATCTGTACAGCCAAGGGAAAGTACGCAGAGCAGGGCGAGGTGAGGTGTGCGCACTCACACAGATGAGGTGGGGAGCCCCCGGAGACATCTGGTGAACCAGTACATCAGGATTGAGCTAGCATCAGAAAATACCGCTCGTATTTGTGCCAGCACATGAACTCCAGATGCATGTGCCACCATGTGCATCTGGCTTACGTGGGACCTGGAGAATCGAACCTGGGTCCTTGGGCTTCACAGGCATGTGCCTTAACCACTAAGCCATCTCTCCAGCCCATGTGACAGGAGAATTTTTGAGGCTATCATCAGGAAGAATAGCTTCTAGGTTTTCCACAAAAAAAAAAAAAGTGCAACCTGTACCATATGTGATCCTGAAGACTTTGGCCTGCCATCTTCTCCAGCTTATTTCTTTACCTTTCTTGTGATTATTGGTGGAATTGAAATTGTTCATCTCATGTGACATGTGGGTCAGTATGTGGTGCTGTCAGTGTACATATTTAAGATGGACTGTTACCCATGAATTGACGAGCAAGTGATTCTAAAATCATGATGCTCTCAATGGCTCTTTAGAGATCACAGCTTGACTGAGGAACTTTCAAATCTACAGGGTTTTGTTGTACTCAGGGCTGAAGCAGGTATCTGTGGAATCATTAGCTTTCTACTTGGTGTGAAACTTGACCTCGCAGCTTTCATCATGAACCTAAATTTTCTAGTGGACAACAGGAAGCACTTCTGATTGTTCAAGTCTGTAACAGAATTTCTGAGCTCCTTTTGAATGGGACTAAAATTAGAATTCTATGTTTCTTTAAATAAACAAGGTGGCCGTGTCACTTCACTGTTCTGTGGCAACATTTGCTTGTAAAAGAGACTGTCATGTACACAAGTGAGCATTCCACACGAGTGGCTTTTAATATTTTACCTTTTTAGCTTCATTCAAATTTTTTTGAAATGTGTAAAACTATAAAGGAAAACATTTCCATATACATACTTCCTTGATATGTATATATAGGTTTTTCGAGGTAGAGTCTTACTCTAACTCAGGATGACCTGGAATTTACTATGTAGTCTCAGGGTGGCCTTGAACTCATGGTGATCCTCCTACCTCTGCCTCCCAAGTGCTGAGACAGGCATGTGCCACCACGCCTGGCTTCCTTGATATCTTTCAAACATTTGAAGTTATACCTAAATTTGCTAATGTGATAACGTATATTGAATTGCTTTGTAAATAGCAATGTTCCGTACAAATATCAATTGCTATTAATATCATTACCTAAAATGAATAGGCATTGGTGATAGCTGAAGGGGAATCACACCTGTTTCATTTCACAAATGGAACAATTTAAGTTCTTAGAAATAAATGATTTCATCAAAGCATAGTTCATAGTAAGCTTTACCAAGCCAAAACAATTCCAAGCACTGGGGTGCATCATAATCCCCCAACTAAAGATATGCTAAAGGGCACAGTGACAAAGACAGCAGGACTGGGACAAAACAACATCAAAACAGGGACATGAACACATGGGATAGAACAGAAGGCCTAGAAATAAACTCACGCAGCTTTGGTCACCTAATTTTTGAAAAAAAAAATAAAAAAGTATTAAAAGAAACCCTGAAAGCCTATTCCGGAAATAGTGCTGGTAAAACCGGAAATCCACCTGCGGAATAACAAACTTAGACCCACAGGTCTCACCCTGTACAGAGATCAATCAAATGGATCAAGGACCTTAATCTGAAACTAGAAATGCTGAAACCACTAGAGAAAAACATAGAGAATTCACTGGAAGTTATAGATATAGGTATGGAAGTAAAGATTTTTGTTTTGCTCACTCCTTCCTTTCTTTTTTTTTTTTTATTTTTTGTTTTATTTATTTATTTGAGAGCGACAGACAGCGAGAGAAAGAGGCAGGGGGTGGGGGGAGAATGGGCGCGCCAGGGCTTCCAGCCACTGCAAACAAACTCCAGACGCATGTGCCCCCTTGTGCCTCTGGCTAACGTGGCTCTTGGGGAATCAAGCCTCAAACCGGGGTCCTTAGGCTTCACAGGCAAGCGCTTAACCGCTAAGCCATCTCTCCAGCCCACTCCTTCCTTCCTTCCTTCCTTCCTTCCTTCCTTCCTTCCTTCCTTCCTTCCTTCCTTCCTTCCTTCCTTCCTTTCTTTCTTAGAACTTTCTGAAAAGGACTCAAGTGGCACAGAAAATATGATACTACATGAAATTAAAAAGTTTATGGAGCATAAAGAAAGCTATTAGAAGAGTGAGCAGAAAGCCTAAAGAATCAGAGAAAATATTTGCATACAAGATTTGACATCAAGAACATAGAAACAACTGCAAAAATTTAGACACCAAAACTATTCAAACTGTTGATCAATAAATGCGCTAAAGAAATAGACAGATGGTTCTCAAGAGAAGAAATGCAAATGGCAAACAAATTTTAAAAAAATGTTCCCTATCTTTAGCTATCAGGGAAATGAAAAATTAAAACCACGTTGATATTCTTTTTTCACCCTGGTAAGAATGGCTATCATCAAGAAAACAAATGACAATGAATGTTGACTGGGATGTGGGGAGAAGGGGAGTCTCATTCACTGATGGTGGAAATTTAAACTGGTGCAGCCACTATGTAAACTAGATTTCCCAAAAGGCTAAAACTTGAATTACCAAATGAATTCACTCCTAGGCGTGTACCCAAAGGACTATATCCTACCAAAGACACTCTACCTCCATGTTCATTGCTGCCCTGTTTGCACAGTGAGGAAACAGAACCAGTCTAGATGTCCACAAATTGATGATTGGATAATGAGAGTGTGGTGCATGTATGCAATGGGATTTTCTTACGCTGTAAAGAAAAATGGAGCAATGAAGTTTGCAAGAAAATGGATGCAGCTGAAAAAGATCATCCTACGTGAGGTAACCCAGGCCCCAGAAAGACAAAAATCTTATGTTCTCTATCATATATGGATTCTAACTTTGAATGTTTGTGTATGTGTAAGAGGAGGTGAGAAAGCTAGATAGGAGACCATGGAAGGGGAAGAGGTATGGAGACAGTGGGAAGGACAAAAGGTCCCATGTGACATGAAAGTGGAAGAGATGCTGTTTGGTGGGGGGGTTGGTAAATCACAAGGAGGAGAGGTTAGGGAAACAAAAAATTTTCGTGAAAAAAATGTATAATGAAACCTAATTATCTATATATCTGTATGCTAAAATAAAGGAATTTTGAGAAAAAGCAAAGTTCTCTTGATAAATTAATCCGGGTGATATTGGGTTAAACTAAGGTAAACAGGACTCAAGATTTCTCAGGACAACATTTCATAAATGAATGTGGATTGAAGCACTTCAAAAGGCAATTATAGGGGCTGGAGAGATTGCTCAATGGTTAAGGCACTTGCCTACAAAGCCTAACAAGCCAGGTTTGATTCCTCAGTACCCATATAAAGCCAGATACACAAAGTAATGCATGCATGTAAAGTTTATATGCCATGGCAGAAGGCCCTGGCATGCCTATTCTCACTTTCTTTAATTAGAAATAGTAATTTTTTTTTTTTTTAAAAAAAGCAGTTATGAGATTGGATTAACTGATTGTATTTTGGTCTCTATAAAGAATTCAGCAGGCCTAGGTTTTTTTCTTGAGGACAAGCCCAACACACTGCCCCCCCTTTTGTTTATGAGAGGGAGCAAGCGAGAGAGAGCGAGGGAGAGAGAGAGAGAGAGAGAGAGAGAGAATTGGCGCACCAGGGCCTCCAGACACTGTAATCGAACTCCGGATGCCACCTTGTGCACATGAGCAACCTTGAAAACTTGCATCACCTTGTGAGTGTGGCTTACATGGGACCTGGAGAGTTGAACATGGGTCCTCCAGCTTTGCAGGCAAGCGCCTTAACTGCTAAGCCATCTCTCTAGCTGGAGGGCCTAGGTTTTCATAAACACATATTGTGGGAATTTTTTTTTTTCAGGGCTTTTCTTTCTTAAGCCATGTGAGTTGTTCTTGTTTGTCCAGAAAGAGTCCAGTGGTGGCTGTTCCCTCTTCTGTCTCTACTTAAGATGCTTCTGTTTGCCACAATTTCTCTTCCTCTAAGCTCCTGGTTCAATATTGGCTACAAAATCATTGGAGTCATTAAGTACAAGATTTGTAGGGTAGATGTGAAAGAGAAGGTGTATTTTAAGCAGCCTGACTACGAGCTTAAGGGCAGGTCTTGTGGTAGTGTGTGACGCTTGCCCACAGTCATATATGTTTACATTGCTGGAAGGGAGCAGCATTTGGATTCCATCAGTCACTCAGAGATTTCCTTGCGTTCTGGGCCATAGGGCACGTCTTGAAATCCTCAGTAAAACTAGACTCATCCCTGCCTCTCACCTACTCTAGTCCCGACGCTATGGGTGACTTACGTCAGGCGTTAAGACAGGCTTTCTTTCTTATGACGTGTACCTGCCCTTGGCCCAGGAGTTGGGAGGCAAACACACATTATCATGACTACAGTACCTGATCTTAAACAAGGCATTTAGCTGTTCCACCGTGAAAATGGTGACAAGCCTACCTCGCAACATTTCCTAAACGAAGTTTAAATGAAATAACATGAAATGTGCACATGATCGGTACCATGGAAGTCTCAAAATCCTTGGATTTTCTTCCTTGCTATTACTTTAGGCAATTAGGGAAAAAATTCACACTTTTAGGGCAACCAACTAAACTTGTGTTTCTCAAACTTTGCTATGAATTTGTTTTACCTGGGACTAAGTTAAAGGCAATGTTCCATGAGGTCTGAGATGTGTCATTTCTTACCTACTCCTGGGTAAAAAGGGCTACAACCCACAGATAGCCTTTGAATAGCAAGCAGCCAAATTATGGTTACAGGTTTTGTCATACAAAGAACTTTTATTGACTAAAGACCTGATACTGCAGGAATGGCATTGAGGTCAGTTAGATCTGTGTCATTACTTACTATCTTTACTAGCCTGGGTGAAATGATCAATAAGTTGGTTGAGTATACCAGAAATTCACCCTAAATATAAATAGACTTTTATGTGTAAACATAATTTTAATTTTCATTAAAAACCTGAAATTAACAGACCAAAGTCTGTCACTTCCTTTGCCACTTAAATTCTAGTTTACCTGGCTTAAAATTGGAGTTTTGAGTGTTTTTGTAAAGAAGCATATATGTATAATAGGGCATGAAATTCGTGCTTATGTTGTTGTTTGCTTATCTGAGTTGGTGATGTAATTAAGGCCTTCAGAAAACGAAGTTGAGGCTCTTTTTCAGTCATTTTGTACTGCAATCTTTTAATTTTTTTTCAAGCCTTGAGTTGCAGAACATTGATAATACCAACTAATTTCATGGTTCATGATTGAACATAAGGCTTTAATTCAATTGTGGACATTTAAAAAGTATTTTAAACAGCAAGCACTCTGTGAATTCTTAACGTTCAGCCATAAATGAGACCTTGTTATTTGTAATGCTGGAGAAAGGATTTGCAATCACCCAGTCATTTATTTCTTTTTTTTTTTTTTTAAATCCGTCACACCGTAGGAGGAGATTTAATCCATGTGGCATAGGAAGAAAAAGATTACCATGAATTAAGTTTTAGCGGGCAGAGATTACTAAGAGAAAACCTCTGCCCTTACAGAGGAATAACCACCTTAGAAGTGGAAGTACACACATTCTGTAACCATGAATGGATGGATGATTTCATGAATCTTCATGATCTTTATTTATACTCTTTTGAGCCTTCATCTTTTAGCTAAATGCTAGTTACATTTTTGTTCTTGAGAAAAATAAAAATTGGTCTTTGGAAAGATGGCAAAGGAATGATTTACAAATGCATTCAGCAAAAGAAGACTATTAAACATCTCATGCCCCAGCTTTGAGCTTCCAGCGCTCTAAGCAAGTACGCACATCTCCCCAGCATGGGCTCTCTTGCAATCTCCTCGATGGCAGGCACCCTCTGGGTGGAAGCAGAAACACCCCATCACTCATCTATTTTTTTTTTCTGAAAAATAGATTTGAAGTTTCTTGTAAGTAATGAACTTGGAAGGTTAAAGCATTTTCAGTTCTCTCTTGGAGGTCAAAATGTTGACTTAACTTTTCCATTTAAGGCCTTAGAAAATTCCGGCTTTAAATAGAAAAAAAGAAAAGAAAAGAAAAAAAACCATCATTACAGCTTTGTACATTAAAAAGTAGACTTCAAGTAGTCTGCCTCATGAAATGTGTTTGGCATTTTGTGACTAAAAATTAAGGCTAACAAAAACAGCTTCAATCCCTTAAGAAAGGCCAGGTAGCTCCAGGCTTGAGTTCTCATGCAGTGACTTCCCTCTACCATAGAGCACACACGCGAGGAGTCATTTGTCTCATCTCATTCCCAGCCCTCCACCATAGTTTGAAGTGTCCCCCGTAGGCTCATGGTTTGAATATTTGCTTGCTAGCATGTGCCATTGTTTTGAAGGCTGTGGCTCCTTTGGGAAGTGGGCCCTTAGCAGTGGAAACAATTACTAGGGTTGGCCTTTGAGGGACACCATGCTCCTGGTTCTAGTCCCACTTTCCATTTCCTGTTCTGCCAAGATGTGAACAGGCAGCTTGTGCCTCGCACTTCTGTTGCCACAGTCTCAACCACTCCTCCCCGCCACCTTGGACTGCAGTGTTTTTACTGAGCGGCAAAACAAAATTCCCCTTCCCTAAGTTGTTTCTGTCAGGTGTTTGGGTCACAGTGATGTGAGAATAACTAACATATTGTCAGTTTTGGAAGAAGTCATAACATACCTATCTGAATGCCGGGTTCTAGTCCTGGCTCTGAAAGCAGCTGTCTCTCTGACCCTTAGGATGTCACAGTGAGTCCCTGGGTTATAACTTCTTTCTATGTGAAGCAATATCGTTAATGATAAAATATGTTTACATTATTGACTTCTTATTTATTTATTTGAGAGAGAGAGATATACAGAAATAGGCAGGGAGAGAGAGAGAGAGAGAGGGAGAGAGAATGGGCGCGCTAGGGCCTCCAGCCATTGCAAACGAATTCCAGATGCATGTGCCCCCTAGTGCATCTAGCTTATGTGGGTCCTGGGGAGTCGAACCTGGGTCCTTTGACTTTGTAGGCAAGTGCCTTAACCACTAAGCCAGCTCTCCAGCCCAACTTCTTATTTTTTAAAAACGCTTTATTGACAATGTCCATAGTATAGACAATAAACCATGATAATCCCCTCCCATCACGCCTATTCCCCCACCCAAATCTGCCCTCCATTGAATGCTTTCTTTTTTCCAATTAGTCTCTTTTCTGTTTTTCTTTTTTCCCTATGGTATTTTGAGATGGGTCTTGCTCTAGCCCAAGCTGACCTGGAATTAACTATGTAATAGTCTCAGGGTGGCCTCGAACTTACAATGTTCCCCCTCCATCTGCCTCCTAAGTGCTGGGATTAAAGGCATGTGCCACCAAGCCCGGCTCTTTTCTGTTTTGACGTTATCATACATTATTGAGTTCTTGTGTGCTAAATTTTAAGTGTTTTATCTCCTTAGTCCTCACAGTCACTCTGGAAGGGAATATCAACCACGATCCCTGATTGGCATATAATAAAACCTCGGCATATTGAGGTTAAGTCACCTGCACAGGAAGCACATGGCTTGCCAGTGATAGATACTAGGCAGTTGCTCACAGATTCTCACCACTGTCTGCCCACTTCTCTGAGTGCTGACTCAGAACATGGAATTTCACCCTTCTCTCTCTTTTCTTTGCATGTGGGCTGAAGCCCTAAGTTCATTTGCCCTGACACTTTGACTTACCTCGCTGTTTCTTGGAAGACCACCCCCTCCACGCATCTGCTTGCCATCCTCCACTGCCAACCTGCCTGTTCCCGGACCCCAGCTCAGAAGCCATGACTATCTCTCTTCATATTATCCATCTCCCAGCAGCTGCCGACACTTATAGCCTAGCTTCCCTATAGTTTTTCTCTTAAATGCCAATAAAAGGGCCACTTGGCTTTAATTTAAAAAAAAAATAGTAAGAAGCAAGTAGTAAGTAATGAAAACAGAATGAGAACAGTTTCCTGGAGTTCAAATCTTTACTACTGGGCAGTCCCAGCACCATTAGGTGGATGGAAGTCTGGTTTCTGCACCTCTATAATGAAAACCACATTTCCATTGTTTCTTCAGACAAATGACATCCCTCTGAACTATTAAATCCGATGGTTTCTTTTCTTTTAATTTATTTATTCGAGAGACAAAGAGGCAGAGAGAGGGTAAGAGAAGGAGAGAGAGAGAAAATGGGGTACAGCAAGTATTTCTGTGAATAACATCTTTAAAAAACATATAAGGAAAGATTTTATTTAGTCATAGCTATGATAAAAAATAATTCTTCTTATTGGTTAAGTATACTCCTTTGAAATAACTCTAGCACATATTTTAAATGTGCCTATTTATAATTGTGATAATGTGTCACATGCGTGAAAGTTCACATCCCATCTTTCCTCGAATAAATATTCTCAGCATTTTCTCTCATGTCCTCAGAAATCTGTCTATTCTTGTAAGCCATATTGCTTCCTGGTCTCTCTGTCCCCTTCCCACTCATTCCTCTGAATCAGTTCAGTCAAAACATGTACACTCATCTGTTCAGCACAAATCCGAGTGCTACTATGTTCGAGACACTGTCTGAGATGCTAGGAATATCAAAAGGAATAATTTCTTCCAGAAATTTATAGGTTAGTTATCAAGGTTGGTAAGTAACTATTACTACATCAAGAGTGATGGTTAAGTACCTCACTTATTAAAGACTAAGAGAAAGTTCCCTACCAAAGGAAAGCTGGAGGTGAGGCTCGAAGGATGATAAGATCATACACAGAGGAGAGGAGGAAGGGAATTCAGAACAGAGGGAACACCATGGTTAAGATATAGAAGAATGAAGCAACACAATGTGGTTGGGAGACAGCTATAGCTGTGCAAAGCTTAGTGACAGACACAGGCGCTGAGGAATGCATCCTTATGTGATTTTTGTCCTTGTGTGAATATTATATAAAATCCACTTAGGAGAACTAAGTTGACTATGATGTCACTAAGCAATATAATCTGATGGGACCACTGCAAAGGTGCAGTCTGTCACTGAACTAAAATGTGATTATGCAGTTTATTACAATAGTTGGAAATGACTACATCAGAGTTCACATCAGGAATGACAGGAAATAAAGCAGCAGAGGTTGATAGTATGCCTCAAATGAAGGAATTTGAAGTTGACTCCCAACATTTTGGAGCATAACAAGATGATTTTAAGGTAGAGGACAGACTGGATGAGAGGATTTTTGAATATTTTTTTTTCTAAGAAAGAGACTGTCATCATACACCCAAAATGGCTTATAGATAAAAATTTTTATTTTTTAATATTAATAGTTATGTCAATACCAATTTCTGGCATTAGAAGGGAAATTTCAGCTGGAGTAAACTCTCTAAGTAGAAATGATTATTTTGTAGATGTGATCACATTTTTAAAGGCTAGCAATTTTGCTGAAAAGGGAGCTGATGGGAAAAGGAAGCCACTTGGGAACATGGAAAACCAAACCAAGGGGTAAAGTTGACTGAGGTCTTCATGGGAGCTGAAACCACAACTTCATCATAAAACAAACCTTGGTTGATCTGCTCACTTCAGTCTCCAAGAGCTTGAATTGTATTTGAGGAACTGCATAGGGATGTCTGGCTGAGTTATCCCCATTGTTGCCTGGGTGATACTCTGTACTTCTAAGGGTGGATCTGGCTACCGGTTGAAGGTCTCCTGCAGTTGACAAGATGTTATTTCTAAATATATTTTTGATGTATTCATTTGAAAGGAGAGAGAGATAGAGAGAGAAGAGAGACAGAGAAATTACTCACACCAGGGTCTTCAGCCACTGCACACTTCAGATGCATGCACCACTTCGTGCATCTGGCTTTATGAAGGTACTGAGGAATGAACCTCAGGTTGTTAGGCTTTGAAGACAAGTGCCTTAACTGCTGAGCCATTTTTCCAGTTCCAACAGGAGGTTTTTAAAGCTCAGGGTTGTCTCCTAGGAGAGCTAGGCATGTAGTCAGACACAGGTGCTTGGCTTACCAACGATTCTAGAAAAAGTAGAAAAATTTAAGTTTATTGAAAAAAAAAACCACTGGACTCTGGACATGAGGACCAACCAACATTTTGGGTTAAAGTTGACAGAAGAATCTCAGATAATATGCCAGCACCTAGAAATATTGCATTCTGCCTTAGATTTGCAGGACTTTTCCCAGCCTCCTGCCCCTGGTGAATGTCTCATGCTGTCATACTTAGTTATTCTTGTCTCAGGAATTGAGCTTATAAAGATCTTCGATACCTGCTGCCAATTAGGAGTGAGGAAGCTGAGTTTATTAGTAGAAGAGTCAGTGGCTGTATCCATAGGTTCAGCAAGGTGAATGAAACCCAATTAACCTCTATTCAAAGGTTTAAAGACCGTCAAAGGAGGAATTATTTTCAGAGAAGTTGTTAAGTGCATCCTTCAGAATGTTGAAGTCTTGAAGTACCGGTGGAGCAGAAAGCTATTACACTCCCTCTGTTTTAAGGGCAAAAGAGGCCACTGCTGCTGGAATCCAGCAAGAGCTATTTCCAAGGGAAAAGAGCCTCCCACACAATGTACGATCAAAGGTAAAGTCCAGCCCCAAATCATGGCCAGCCTTCTACTAATGATGGTCATCTCAAGAGGACACCAGTGGTGAAGGGTAGTGAGGTCATTGATAGAAGTGGCCTCCCAAGGCTGAGCAGAGCAGGAAAGGATGGACAGTTGGTTGGAAAGGAAGCCACTGTATAACCCAGCACAAGTTAACTACATAGTAGATGTGGCCGATTTGCTCTTCAACCTGCGCTGGTACGGCTTGTCTTCCCATTGTCAAGGTCAGTAGCACACTCAGGCTGCTGAAACCCATGCATGCCTCTGCCTTGTCTTGAACCCTTAGAAGAACCACACACCCAGCAGACACCCTCCTTGAATGGTCCCTTGGCTTTTGAGACAAACCTTTTTTAGTGCCTTTTTCTCTAACTCCTCAATACTTAAAGGCCTCAGAGGTGGATCTAGGGCCTGAGACTTCTTTACAACACACAATTAGACATACAAAATTAAGTATGAAAGTAAATATGCAAGGAGAGAAATGAAATTATATCTACTTTTTAAGTTTATAAACACAGCAAGCATGAATTTAAAAAAAAATAGCAACTATCCACTATGACTCTAATACTTTTACTCTCTGCGGAGTTTGAGGCACACATTGATCAAACATTTATGACAATGATTTTTAAGCACTTTCTGTGAGAGAATAGAATGATACTTCATGAATTTTCTAGGCAAAAAGCTCTGGTGTTACATTTACTGACTTTTTCTGTTAATCAGTTCTCCTTGCTATGAAAAAATACCGAAGAAAATCAACTTAAGAAAGGAAAAGGTTTATTTTGGGCTCAAGGTTTTTGAGGTTCCAGTCCATGGTGGCTTTCAAATTGCACCCCATTTCTTTGGCTCTGTGGTGACAACTGTGGGATATGTAATAGAAAAAGCTGTTCTTCTTACGGTAGTATGGAAATGAAAAGAGAAAGGAAGGGACTGGAGTTCTATTGTGCTTTCATGAGAACATTGGCTTAACCCTAGTGGTCTTACTTCTGCTCTGTAGACTCGACTTCCTACCGTTCCACCTCCTCCTAACTAACAGTGCCCCAGGCTGAGGACTAACCAACAAACACATGGGCCTTTGGGGGACATTTTAGGCACAAACTCTAACACTCTTCTTTTAGATTTATAGTGTATTGGTAATGTCTACAAAATTTTAGATGTTGAATTTGCGTTACTTCTATCAAGTTTCTTACATTTATTCTATAAAACATTAGGACATTTCAAGTTTTCTTAGGAAGTAATTGGTCACAATCACTTGTAAATGACAACACTTTCTTAGTATTTTCTATAAGCGTCCCGGTTGTAGTGGAGTATTATGAGATTTATTTTATCTTAGTCATCCTAAGGATTTTGTACAAAATCAACAGTATTACTTCCTTTCCAATGTGCTAATAAGATTCACTCCTTATCAAAGCCTGCCTATAATTTACTTCTATTTTATATTAAGCTTTTCCATTTAATTAATTTTCTGTGCATTTTATTTAATTTATAATTGCTTTTGTGTAGTATGAAAATATTTTCTAGCACTCGGGAGGCAGAGGTAGGAGGATCGCCGTGAGTTCGAGGCCACCCTGAGACTCCATAGTGAATTCCAGGTCAGCCTGGGCTAGAGTGAGACCCTACCTTGAAAAACCAAAAAAAAAAAATATTTTCTATATTTAAAAAATTTTATTTTAAATTGACATATAATATTTACATAGTATAATGCATTTACTCATTGTGTAGTGATCATATCAAAAACTTCGATAGAATTCAACTCTCCTTTTTTTTTCGAGGTAGATTTTCACTTTAGCCCAGGCTGACCTGGAATTCACTATATAGTCTCAGGGTGGATTTGAACTCACAGCAATCCTCCTATCTCTGCCTCCCAAGTGCTGGGATTAAAGGCGTGCACCACCACGCCCAGCTTCACCTCTCCTTTTTATTGACTTTTAAGACTTCATTAATATTTTAGCCTTAATTCTCTATTTTTTAAAATAAATAACTTTAAAGACAACACAAGAATAAACTCTTTGAAATTGCTCAGTTCAGTCCGTAGTTTGTTGACGATTTTACTGAAATGCTGAAAATTCCAAGTGTCTTTAAAGTTAGAGTCAAATTGGTGCTCTCTAGCTTTACTAATGCTTGGAATAAACTTTTCTTGATTTTTATTTGTGTTAACGTTTCTCTTAACTGTTCACAGTTACAATTTAGATGCCTCATGATGTCATGGCATGCATGTTGTGATGTGGGAACAGCTTTATAACTGAGATATTTTGTTATGCTTTGATTATTTTTCTTGTTGTTTTTGCCCTTTTCACTTTTTGCTGACATTTTTAATACGTGTATATTAAAATATTTTGATCATACTCCTTTTCCATTACCTTCTCTTATCTATCCTCCTCTGTCCCATTCCACTGAATCCCTTCTTCCCAACTAGTCTCTCTTCTACTTTGATGTCTTTTATCTACCTCCTCCATCACAGATGACAGAATGTTCAAAGTCCAGGTCTTGTGTAGGTAAGGACAGGCACAGTGAGGCCATAAATGCAGTGACCACTTCCTGACCAGAAGACAGCCTTTCAAAGCTCTCCTCCACATCCTCTGGCTCTTACATTCTTTCTTCCCCTCTTCTGAAAATTTCCCTGAGCCTTGGAGGAGGTGATATAGATGTTTTATTTAGTGCTGAGCACTCAACCAATACTCACTTTCAGTACTTTGATGAGTTTTGAGTCTTCCCAATAGTTACCATCAACTGCGAAAAAAAAAAAAAAATTCTCTAACCAAAGGTGAGAGCAGCACTAATCTGTAGGAATAAACAAAAATATTTATAGGGCAGTCTGAGGGTACAACATATCCTTTTAGCCAAACAATAGTAGTAGCTTCCTTCTTATGGCCTATGACATTCCCAGCCATAGGTATTTAAAAAAAAATTATTTATTTATTTATTTATTTGAGAGAGAGAGAAAGAGGAAGAAAATGGGCATACCAGGACCTTCAACCACAACAAACAACTCCAGGCACATGCACCACCTTGTGTTTCTGGCTTCCATGGGTACTGGGGAATCAAACCTGGGCCCGTAACCTTCACAGGTAAGTACTGTAACTAACAAGCCATTTCTCTAGCCCTAAGCCATAGGCTTTTGACTAGGTTTTTAGCACTGAGCGTGAACTCCTTCCTATAGATCAGTACCCAAAGCCAATCAAAGACAGTTGGTTACCTCATAATAGTTATGCCACTATTGTAGGAGTCACTTCGATTTTAGTAAGAAATGCAGATGGCATGTTCACACGTGCTGCCATTGGCTGAGGTAGTCAGCAGTTTTGGCTGTTTAGTTAGCCATCCTAACTGGTATCTCCTTGTGGTTTTGATTTGCATTTTTCTTTCTTTCTTTTTATAAAAATATTTTTATTTATTGATTTGGAAGGAGAAAGAGAAAGATAGAGAGAGAGAGAGAGAGAGAGAGAGAGAGAGAAGGTCATATGACAGCCTCCAGCCTCTATAAATGAACTCCAGCTGCATACACCACTTGGTGCATCTGGCTTTCCATGGATACTGGAGAACTGAACCTGGGTTGCTAGGCTTTGCAGGCAAGTACTTTAACTGCTGAGCCATCTCTCCAGCCACAATTGCCACTTTTTAAATGGTTAGTGACATTTAACAATTTCTTCATGTTCTTCTTGGCCATTTTTATATTCTTTTTTTTTTTTTTGAGAAATATCTGTTCAAGTTATTCACCATTTTTTTTTCCTGATCAGATTATATATGATTGAAGCATTTTATGCTCACATTTTGGACAGTTATATTACACAATGACTGTCCATGAAATGTAGTTCACTGGCAGGTTACAATTGCTGAGAACATCTTTCACTGTTGAGAAACGTTTTGCATCTCAGATGCCTTCCTAGGATGGATAGAAGAAAGTTAAAATGAACTTAGAATTTTTCCCTATAAAGACAGGGCATAATAGTTGCCATCCGGCCTATGCTTGTCTCACCTAATATAAAATCTACAAGTAAGATGGCAGTCAGAGCATTCTTGGAAGTCATTCTTATACTGGGATGCTCACAGTTATTTAACCGTACAAGAAGGCTGGGGTCCGTGGAGCCCACTAACTTTGTTCACAAGTGCACCTCTCTTCGCTGAGCTCTGACCCTTGCCCTGGCCTCTCCAGTACTACTCAATCACGTGAGGAACAAAACAAAACAAAACAGTGAGGCTGATTCTGGTTCTTGGAAGGACCAGAGTCCCTGAGTCCTCTGATCCTGGGATTTAGTTCATGGTCAGATTTTGTACTGTATCCTGTATATCTTCCTCTCCTATCTGGTCCCCAAACACTGAATCTTTCAAAAAAAATTTCAAAATAGGTATAGTCAACTTACAACTTGAGGATTTTACTTGGGTATGCGTATATATTCCCTTATACATTTTTATTTCCAAGATGGAACATTTGGTGACCATATTCCCACCCATCCTTACAAACAGTCCTATTTTCTGTGTAGTGTGGTTTCCCTCATCTTTCTCTTCTCGGTGTACAGTACCTGGTATCACCACGTGTGTAGTTACTGAAAGCCCCAAATGTAGAAATATCTTTAATGCTTTCCATTTTCTCTTTCCCTAGCCAACAGCCAATCCTGTTGTCTTCATCTTATGCCTTAAATTCTCATTTTCTTTCCATTTTCCAACCATTACTTGGGTCAGACTGGCATGCTTCTTTCTTCTTGCCCATCCCCCCCTTGGTATTCACAAGTCTTTTGTTCACACAGTAGATGTTCTTTGAAGTATGACTCTTCTCTGCTAAAGACCTCGCCCCTGGCTTCTCTTTCCTCCAAATGATAAAGCTGAAACTGGGCTCCGTTGTTTACAAGGTTGTATCCACCCACCCAGTCTCACTCTACTCTCCAGATTATTTCCTGACAAATGGGATATTGAGTTTTCCATGTTCTTTAAGCATGCAAAGCCCTTTTCCGCCCCAGTGTCTTATGTTCACCTTTGGGCTGTAAACGTCTCAAGGCTAAGGTTAAGTCTAAAGGGGGCCCTTGTCTCAGCTCCGCACTAAAGCAGATTCCTCTAAATGCTTTAGTTCTTCACCTTGCCTACTTCCTTTATAGCAGGCAAGTTGAAATCATCTGATTATTTATTATTTGCTGAATGCTTACCCCCAGGTGAATGTAAGTGCCATGAGAACAGATTCTTATACTGAATTACACCTCAATCCTCAGGACCCAGTTTAGGGCTCATATTAAGAATTTAAGACACAACTGTTAAGTGAATTACTGACTGGACTTTCTTATATTCCTCTCTGGGTTGATTAGTACAACACCTACCAGTTCATAGCAATGTAAGAAACAGTGGAATCGGGATTTTTGTTACAATAAGGGCTATCTTCTTTTTCTGGCTAAATCTGTGTTCTTCGGTTCTTCTTTCATTGCTCCCAGTTCTCCCCTTCAACCACTCACTTCTGTCACTGATTATCACATGTCTAAGTCTACATTTCTAGTCCTCATTTTCACCTCAGCGCTAGACCTGGGTTTCCAACATAGGAAAAATGGAATGAAGCTTTTCCTGTATCTGGTCCTTTTATGTTAATTACATCAACACTTCTTGCAGACACTCCCAGCTCCTTACCTCTCCTCAGTCACATTCCTAATAATCTCATTACTAAACTTGCCACTCCATCATCCTGTATGTTTTGCATTTATTCTGCTTCCCATCGGTAGGTTTCCTTCCAAATTCTGGCACAACCCAAGGATTCTTGGTATTTGAACCATCTCCTGTTTTACAATAGAATCATCTTTTTCTTGAAACTTGTAACAGTTAAATTTTTATTTTACAAGACCAGTTCCCATACCATCTTATCCTAAAGACAGCTGCACTTGGTTTTTATCTGTTCATTTCTATTTCACCACTAAAGCATTTATCGTATTCTTTCTCCCATCTAGCTAGGCTAGATTTGGTCTCCTGTTTCTGTTTTTGTTTTTTAATTCATTTTTAAACAATGGCTGCAGAATACAAATTCTTAGAACATTCTAAAATGTGAAGTGCTCAGAGATATGTTGAGTAAGTAAACATATCCTTTCCCTTCCCCAGCTCAATTCTTTCTTGGAGAATATCAGTGGCAAGAATTACTTCAAAATGGTGTGTGTGTGTGTGCGTGTGTGTGTGCTTTAAGGACAATAAATGGATGATTACAACTTGCTTCCTCACATTATGGACATTTATTGGACTTTCTTCTTATAAATAGGTAGGGTTTCCTCATTTTCAGCTACTTGGTTAAGATATCACAGAAATTACTAATTGTCATCCTATAGCTATGTCTTCTAATTCCCACTGCAGGATGGTTAGAATGCTTGCTAGGCAGAAAGGCTGGTCAGTAGTCTAGCACTCGTATCAGGTTTCCAGGTGCTGCCAGTTTATCAGGAAAGGGTAATCCTATTTACATTCCCAGGAAAGGGAACGATCCTTCTTTTAAGAGGCAAGTTCATATGGACAAGTCAGGCTATATGTAATTGTATTCACATCCTCCAGTCAGGTTTTATGAGGAAAGAGATAAATAAAAAAACCAGACTCCCCCCCCCCCCGCCTTCAATAGTCTCAAGGAAATTCCTTGCTTTTACTTCTGGGGGCCCTGTTACCCCTAAAATGCCCCCAGAGAGCCTCTTCTTTAAACCAACAGTACAAGAAATAGTGCTTGGAGGCCAGGAAGTGGGTCTTTTAGAAATAAGGAGGCATTTTACTACATGGTAATTATTTACAATGTTTAAGTTAATTTTTAAGTTTGCATAAAAGTAGCAGATTTCATTATGACATTTTCATATATATATGCTATTCTAATACAATTATACTTTCTTATTTTTTATTCCCCTTGTCCATGCACCCTGGCCCCTTTTCTGGTCCCCTTCGTCCCACTAAAAAGTCCCGCTTCTGATTTCATGTCACTTGTAATCCCTTACCTTTCTCCTCTCCCTTCTTCTCTGAAATCTTTTACTCCTCTGATGGTGTGAGTGTAAATTGGTGCAACTCCTGTGCAAATCAGTATGCATGTTCTCACAAAAACTAAAACTAGAACTACTATTTGACTCAGCTCTATAACTTCTAGATAAAAGGACTCTAAGCCAACATTCCACAGAGGTACTTGCATGTGTGTATCACTGCACCTTTCATAGCAGCGAAGAAATGGAAGCAACCTAGAGGTCTACTGACATGGGAATGGATACAGAAAGTGTGGTTTATGCATATACACAATAGAACTCTACTCAGACACAAAGAGCATCATGACATATGAAGGAAAATGGAGAAAAGTAGAAATAATTATGTTAAGTGAAATAAGTCAGACTTTAAAGACAAATATGTTTTCTTTCATATGCAGAAAAATAAAAAGAAATAGTGCTTGGGTGCAAGTGGAAAGCAGAAACACATCAGTGGTTCTTACTCAAGTGAACTGGGATGCTTGTCAGGATGAAATGGGGAAATCGCTAACAATCAAGCTGGGAGAGTAGACACAAATATGGCTATTAGCACTTAGCAGCCCTTTACAATTAAGGGACTTTACCCTTTAGGCGTACACATCTCTGTGGGGGGGAGGCACACCCATAGGAAAGGGAAACACTTCACCAGCCACGGTGGTGACCTGACTTCATCAGACAGCACCTAAAAATGGTGTCAGCTGCTCTAGACAACTCTGCCCATGTAAGGACTGGAGCTGGGGCCACTCACTTCACCAGGTGCTTTGCAGTTCCGTAGACCCTGATGTCCCAGTACTGTGAGCTGCTATCTGCTGGGATATATGCATGCGGGGGGTGGGGGTGGGGCTCACTCAGTATCCATGAGGGGTTTTCTGTGGAGGTGAAATGTGGTGAGTCTCACAATACCCCGCAGCAGCAATGCATATGCAAACGTTTCATTTCTCCATTGCGTACAAAAGCCATGGACTCGATTTTCCATTACAATAGATCAGGTAAGAAATACTGGCAGCTTGAAAAGTATTTAGAAAATGGAAATCAGGATGACAAAGGAAAGAGGAACTTTAAATTCATAAACAGGAGAAAAATGGAAAGGAGACTACACCTAAATGAAATCCAATAAATAATGTGGAATGGAGATGGTTATCATTTTAAAAGGTTTGAGCCCAGTTTTCTATTGCCAAGGCAACCATCGCGTTATGGAATTGCAAAACAACGAGTGAAAAACAGTAATCATCAGAGTACCAAAACTCTATAAACAAGGACAATTTGTGTGCACATGTGAATTTAATAAACAAGGAGATGAAAAGTGGATTTGTTCAAACTAACTCTACTGGTTAGAAAAAGAAAGTTTTATTATTTAAAAAAAAAAACCAAAACTAATATTCTCTTCTACTTTCAGAAAATATCAGAGAAAATACACACATGCCACTCAAATTAAACCCTGCTGAATTCATGTGGACACCTCTTGGCCGTGTTCTCAAAGATGCAGATGCTTCATACATAGTGATACTGAATATTTACTTCAGTGTCTCAATGGGATAGGTCGTTTTGTATAAGTTATTTATTTGGAATCAGAGAGATATTGGGTGGGGGAGGGGGTGGGTACATCAGGGTGTCTAGCCATTGAAATTGAACCCCAGACACATGCTCCACTTTGTCCATCTGGCTGTATGTGGGTAATGGGGACTAGAACTTAGGTCATTCGGCTTCATGGGGAAGTACCTTAACTGCTGAGCCATCTCTCCAGCCCAAGCATAGGTCTTTTGATTAAGAAATCTCCTTCCTTTAAAGGTTTGAATTTTAGCCGGGCGTGGTGGCACATGCCTTTAATCCCAGCACTCAGGAGGCAGAGGTAGGAGGATCACTATGAGTTGGAGGCCACCCTGAGACTCCATAGTGAATTCCAGGTCAGCCTGGGCTAGAGTGAGACCCTACCTCGAAAAACCAAAAAAAAATAAAAAAAAAAAAAAAGTTTGAATTTTAATTAAAACAAGTGGACAGATGCAACAATATTTTCCTTTTCCTTCAATGGATAGGAGACCCTTTTATCAAAAAGATTGGTTCTTGGCATTCATGATCAACATTGCATGAGAATGTTGACTGGGTGGTTTCTTAAGGAATGCGGAAAAAAATCTAATTGGATGTCAAGAGGAACCACGTAAGGAATCAACTGAAACCCAGCCAATATCCAAATACGCATATTTATGGAAAGTTTACATCAGGCTGTGAGGGAAGTTGACCTTTTTCAGCCGTTATCCAACACTCCTAGCTCTCTGTGCTCCTTTCCCTCCATTTCAAACTTGATTCTGACCACACCCCCACACATATTACAAAGAGGGTGTAGACGGTAAACACACTAACATTAAAGTCTTTTAGAGCCTCTGGGCCAAGCTGTAGAAGAACCTGGAATTTTGGATTACCTTTTCTTTTTTTTTTTTTTAAAGAAATATTTTATTTTATTTTATTTGTGTGAGAGAGAGGCAGACACAGAGAGGGAGAGAGAATGGGAGCGCCAGGGGCTCTGGCCACGACAAATGAACTCCAGACTCATGTGCTCCTTATGCATCTGGCTTATGTGGACACTGGGGAATAGTACCTGGGTCCTTAGGTGTCCCAAGCAAGCTCCTTAACCGCTAAGCCATCTCTCCAGCCTTGCATTACCTTTTCAATGGTAGCCTTCCTGTGCATTAGTCCACACACGTTCATGTAGCATGGTTTCCTGCATGGACCTGATTGCATGGAGGAAAACCTGAGGAAAAGGCAATTTGTGCTCTGTCCTATGTGATGGGAACATTGTGTTAGCCATTCCTGAACAGCCAGGAACGACATGAAGGATTCAGGAAATATCACGGAAATGTTGCTATTTCCTTGGTTAGACTAGAGAATTTCAGCAGAGGTGACAGAAAGCCCTCAGGGGGAACAAAAACTGTCAGTACCCTTTCACCTACTCTTTCTGGCTTTAATCTGACCTGTGCTTCTTTGGTCCCCACCGCAGTTTCTCTCCTAGACTTTAAGAAACTCCCTACCCTGGCCATCAGCTAGACATAACCATTTCTACAAAACATCTCCTCTACTCCATCTTGACCCACAAAGTGTTTGGCACAGAAAGCTCTCTGTTCTGACATTGAACAAAATGTTTCTCTTTTTTTAAAAGCATTTTATTTATTTGAAAGCAAGAGAAAAAGAAACAGAATGGGCTTACTAGAGCATCTAGCCACTGCAAATGAACTCCATAATGCACCACCCTGTACATCTGGCTTGCATGGGTACTGGGGAATCAAACCTGGGTCCTTTGGCTTTGCAGGCAAGAGCCTTAACCACTATGCTATCTCTCGAGCTCACCTTCCTCTTTTGAAATGTCTGCAAACTAGACCCTTTGTCCCCTGGCAGCCTATGATGAACTGTTATATATCCGAAGACCAATTAGAAAGCCTCACTACTTCTAAAGACATCCTTATTCTACTAAGAATGCTTACTGGACACCTGTTTATTTGCCATATATATGTATATATGTACATACACATATAGAGACAGAGACAGAACCTCAGATATCCCACTTGGGCCTTAAACTCAGTTTGTCGCTGAGGATGACCTTGAGCTTCTGATCCTCTCATCCTGGGTGCCCCTGTTTCAGGCATTTACCACCACACCCGGTTTAGGTGGCGCTGTAGACTGAACTCAGGGCCTTGTACGTGCTAGGTAAGCACTCTACCAGCTAAGCTACATCTCGAGACCCAAATGCCATCTCTTGTGATGTGATAAACTTTAGTCTCCTTTCCAACACCCTCAGATGTCTGCTGAAATGAAAACAACGGCAGATTTATTAATTTATTTATTTTGCAAGTTAACAGCCTTTGTTAATTTTGTTTCAGACTTCATTTTGCCTTTGACAACTTCAAGCCTGCTCTGGTCCACACCATCTTGCGGCAGAAACAGCTTTGGCTCATCATTACAGAGAGCTCAGCCCAACTGCCCCTGACTCCTTGGCAGGCTGGGCATCTTGGAGGCAGGTGGGAGAAGGAAGCTGCTCACCTCTGGGAAGACGGGAAGCAGAAAGCGAGGCATGCCCTTGGGATCAGATACAACCTTCAAAGACACACTCTTTGGGAAGCCCTTCCTCATGCTGAACCCTGTAAGGTAATGGAGTCTGAGATCACACTTTTAGAAACAGGAGATTATTAAGGGCTCATGGCTGGAGTCTTTAGACTGAGTGGCAAAGTGGGAGGGGAGGAGCCAGAGAATTGGCAGCTGCAGCTCAGGGTGACAGGGCTTTGGTGAGGGAGACAGATGGGGACAGTGAGCTCTGCTTGCTGCTGGGGAAGTCGGAGAGGATTCGAGAAGCCTGAGTCAGCTTAAGGTGGATCAGTGTTGTGTGACAGGGAGGGAGTAGGGTTTGTGAGCAGGCAAGGACGTGAGGAAGGGACAGGAAGGGAGTGAGAAATGCAGAGAGAGAGAGGAAGAATGGAGAGAAAAGAAAATAGAGGAAGAATGGAGAAAGAGGAGAGAAAAGGAAGGTGCCTATATGAACAGAGAGTAAGAGGTCGAGGCAGAAAAGAGAAGAGAAAATGTATGCACCTATGTCAGGATGGAAGCCAGGAGAAGGAAAAGAGAGAGGGGTTGGGGTAAAATGGCCTGATGTCTGTGCCCTTGGGATGTGCAAGACTGGTCAGTGGGGGGGGGGGGGGGGGGGGAGGGGTATTTGTAGGGATGTAAGCCAGTGCTCAAGGGAGGAGACAGGTGTCTGGGTCCCTTGTGGAGTGAGAGGGCCCTTGGAAGGAAGACCTCAGTTTTGGCCTCAGAGGGAGTTCTGAGACTAATAATCCCACCTCAAGAATCTTCCAAAATAGCACCATCAGCTAGCAACTAAGCTTTTGTTTTTAATTTTAATTTAATTTTATTTATTTGAGAGATAGAGATAGAGAGAAGGGGGAGGAAAGGACGGGAGAATGGGCACGCCACGGCCTTCAGCTGCTGCCAATGAACTCCAGACACATGCGCCACCTTGTGCATCTGGCTTACGTGGGTCCTGGGGAATTGAACCTGGGTCCTTTGGCTTTGCAGGCAAGCACCTTAACTGCTAAGCCATCTCTCCAGCCCATCTAAGATTTTTTTGTTTTGTTTTGTTTTTTTTTTAGCAAATGAGTCTGTGGGGGTTATTTCATATCCAAACCATAGCACTGTTTCCTGTTTCCAGTTTGTACAGATAGCCCCATAGGATCCCTTTTTTGTGCCTCCCTTTGAGCACCTATAAGGAGATTCTTATACTCTCTGGCTTATGGCTATCAGAGCTACCCTGGTTTGGGGTCACAGTAGTGCCTTGCAGCACGCTGGTTCAGGGCCTGTATTCACGTTCATTAAGGAGGGGCCATGGCCTGGAAGTCTGTTTCTCTCTGCCCTTTGCTGCTGTTTTCCTAGTCCATAAAGGGCCATCTTTTCCATCTGTGTTCTTCTCCAGGCCTGGTTTTCCAATCGTCCTGAGGCTGGGGGCTTTGTCGTGTACTATGACTAAAAATCTCTTCTGTCTACGTTAGGTTGAGTTGGGTTGTTTCACTTGCCAAAAATGTCCCCATGGATACAGAGCCTCTTGGAAATGAAAACAGAACTTAATGTCTACTTCTCCGGGCCTCATCAGGCAAGCTGCTTCCTGAAAGTGCTGACCTCATTCCTTAGCATTTATTCACATGATGGGATCTCAGGAGGGCAAAAGCACAGCATTGCCAAGGTGAGAGCAGGGAATAGCGGGGCGGGCGGGGGGGGGGGGCACCCAAGGGCCGCAGAGACTTCCCTTAAAACTTGTCCTGTTTCCAAGAAATTCAGTGGGAGCGAACGGGATGACCCGGAGGAGTCGGAGAGCTCAGGGCTGCCTAGGGTGACTTTCCCATGTGTGAGTTATTTGTCTATCAGAGATAAATCTATCTGAATGCTATATTGATCTTCTCTTACCAGTCGGGCCCAAATCCCAGGGAAAGGATTTACCACTGAGGATGGCTCGAGGTCACTGCCTTTGTAATGATATCCATTTTGAGAGGCTCCTTTTGGAATTCTGACAATTCCCAGGTAGAAACAGTGGCTTCTGAATCACGATAGTGGTGAGGTATCCCCCCTTGACTCTGGGAATCAGAACTGTGGTAATGAATGCCTCTCCTTCAGGCTGAGAACAAGAATGTTCTTCTAATACCTGAGGCCGAATTCAACTTCAGATTAGCATGTATTACATTGCTGATATCTGAAATTGTTCTAAAAATGTGCAGTGATGATTTTAAAGCAAATCCTGTTTATGACCGCTTTGCTTTCTGTGACTGTTAAGAGCGCAGAAAGAAAAGGCAACCAAGATAAATGACCCCATTTTATTATTCTGTGACTGTTACCAGTTTAATTGCTTTTCTTCAAGTATGTGTTTGTGATACCAATTGGTTAATACCCATTTTTAGGGTCTCTTTTTGGAGAGCATCTTGATTTTAGATAAGATGAAGTTGAATATAATCACGTTGGAAAGCTTTCTGTTGGTGAAATTGCATTGTCTTTGTCTCCAAAGGATTCATTTGAAAGAATTAGTGAGATGAGGAACTTCCATTTGAATTTCAGGTTGTTTGGATTTCATTATGACACGATTGCAGCTCCTCTAAGCCAGCGCCTTTACTTCCCAGACAAAAAATAATTGAACTGTCTTTTTATCTTTTCAATCAACCCTTGATGTTAGAAACATTGAAGAAAGAGGGCTGGGAAATAGGAAGGGCAGGCCAGTTTTGGGAAATGACACTGGCATTCTTCATCTAATTTTTTTTAATCCCATAAAGATTTTTTAGTATTTTTATAAACGCAGCGCTATTCACCGAACGGCAGGAATTAAGTGTGATTTGTTGTTAATTTTATATGAATCTATACAGAACAGGGACTAAATAGGATCTATCTCTATTTCAGACACCAGCTAGCATACTATGTGACCTGTCGTTGAGATTCAGCCAATGTTTGCATAAGCAAATGAATGAGGCAATGATTTTTGGAGATTTTCTTCCTCCGCTTTGTCTTACTGTGTAACCCTGGCTGGCCTAGAACTCCCTTAGGTCAGGCTGACCTTGAATTTGTAGCAATGCTCTTACCTTTCCCACCCCTCCCCCTCCCAGTGGGAATGACTTGTGTTCACCATCCCTCCCAGCTCTCTCTTTTCAGTAATTCACACATAGTGGTATGGTATCAGCAAAAGCGGTCTTACAGCACTTTTACAGTCTTTGTGTGCACCTCTTCATAGGTGGGTTGAATCAAGTAAGGAGTCCCTGCATTCTGGGCTGTCACACTACAGTGATGGCTGTGCAGGCCGCATGCGCGCAAGTAGGCTTCCTAACAGCGGGGTGCCCTGTGGCCCAGTCCCCCTCTGTGTCTTTGCAAGGACAGATAGCTTTGGGGGGCGTGGGCAGGCTGGGGCCTGTTTGCTTGGGTATCAGTTAATCAGGGGCTGCTTTATCTGACTTTCAATTCCTTTTGAAACAAAGGTAACATGAAGAATGAAAAACACAGAAATAAGGATAGAAAGTGCTGTGAGCGACCCCGAGGAGATGCTGGCTGACTCCAAATCCTTGATTTATGCGCAATTTCTGTTCATAAAACAGAGCACCTGTCCTTGATTATAATCTCTTGACATGAGTAAACAGCCCGTTCTAACAAAGATTTTACTGATAACAGCCAGGTTATTAAGGACCCTTGTTTAGATTTGTTTATTTTAATTAACTAACAAACCCCACGCTGATCAGAGATCAAAATCAGGCAAAAAAATGATAACAATGTCAATGCTTAGATTAGCAGGACTGCTCAAATTGAATTGTGATTCCGTGCTTTGAAAACTATCAAGCATAGTTCATTTGTTGACCTGATGCAAAATGCACACTTATTTGCTATGTGGAATGAACATGATTTATGACTGATATATTCTTTTATTAATCTTTTTTGTGGGGAACTTTCTTTGAAACACATTTTGTTTTGTTTTCTTCTGCTTTGTCTATATTTTTAAAATTTTTATTTATTTCTTTGCGAGCAGAGAGGGACAGAAGAGAGACAGAGAGAATGGGTGCACCAGGGCCTCCAGCCTCTGCAAACAAACTCCAGATGCATTCTCCTCTTTGTGCATCAGTGCTGGGGAACCATACTTGGGTCATTAGGCTTTGCTGGCAAGTGCTTTAACCGCTGAGCCATCTCTCCAGCTCCATCATATTTTTTCATTTGTTCTAATCTGTTGAAATTTTCTAGTTATAAATCGAACTCCTTTTCTCTCATTTACCTTGTGCCCATCTTGTTTACCTCATTAGAACCCCAGAGATCATGCTTTGCCACATAATCTAGGCTTGAAATAATTTTAAAACTAAAAACTCCCATGAATCCAATTTCAAGAGCTCAGTATTGTATATCTAACTTATTTTTCCCCATCCCCTTTTTCCCATCTATTTTCCCATCATACTGGTGTTAATTCTCTCTTCCTTATAGTATTACAATCTCATAACCTGAAGTTTCTTTTTCTTGTAGTTTTTTTTTTTTTTTCTCATTTACTTTGCATAGCAATACTGGGTTAATCATTACAGAGGAAAGATGGAAGTTCCCTGCCTTTAAATTTCCTCTGTAGCTTCGTCTATATCAACATAATCGCAGTGCTTGGATTTCCACATTCTGGCCTTATCTCTAGTCACAGTCTTTTTTTTTTTTTTAAGTATTTATTTATTTAAGAGCAAGAGAGAGAGAGAGAGAGAAAAAAAAAATGGACATGCCAGGGCCTCCAGCCACTGCAAACAAACTCTAGATGCATGCACCAACTTGTGCATTCGGCTTTATATGGGTCCTGGAGAATCAAACTCCTGTCCTGGGCTTTCAAGCAAGCACCTTAACTGCCGAGCCATCTCTCTAGTCCTCTAGTCACAGTCTTGTTTCTAACTTGTTTCTGGAATATACCCTACATATATATATCCTATGTCTTACCAGACTGTATTTCTTGTTCCTACAGAACTGCACAGTAGCTGTTAGTGATGGGTGATGAGAGAGACTAAGCAAGAGGAGGAGGAATGGATCACATATAAAACTAGAACTCTGACCCATAAAGCTTAAGTAATCAGTCCAGATAACACATTATCTGCAGTAACCAGCTCAGGGTGCCAGCTTCCAACTTACTTGGTCATATTTGGTGGAGGTCATCCTGCCATCCCTACCAACACCCCAGGAAGCCTACAGTGGCTTCTGGAACAATCAGCCTCAAACAGCCAGGACTTGATTCCTAACTGATAGCTTCCTTAATTCTTGTCTCTGTCTCCAACTTTGGACCAGGCAGAGGAAGCCAAGCCTGCCCTTATAACGAACTTAACAGCATGCCCCACTTCTAGCCGGTCCACCTGCTGCCACCCTGTGCCAAGAGCTTCACCTGGGCACACCTGAGACTTTTCATTTTCTGCTCTAAATATTTTCTGTCTGCCTGGCTGCCAGTGAATCTCTGCCAACGTGAAGACTATGGCAGCTGACTCCCTGCTAGGGCAAGCTGTGAGTGAAGTCTTCACTCATTCTCATTTGGTTACCTGTTTATTTCCGTGGTGGCTGCTTAAATTTACATCAATAAAAACAGTTCTTCAGCTCTGCTCACCACATTTCAAGTGCTCAGATGCCCCATGCAGCTAATGGTGGTCATAGTGGACAACATGAACAGAGAACATTTCTATCACCTCAGAGTTTCTTTGAATAGTTCTGCTCACGCCTGGCGCCTCCCCACCTTACTTTGCTCCTGTTTAAATTGCCATCCTCCCACGTGTTTACCTGCCATCTCTGACCCAGCCTTCATAGCCCGACTTCCAGTCTCCTTCAAGAAGCCCCAATGATCTTTATTTTTAGGTCAGTTCTTAATGATTGAAGTATGCTTTTTTGTTTTCTAACTATTTTTTGAGGCAAGCCCAACAGACTGGCTTTTTTATGTGTGTGTGTGTGTGAGTGAGAGAAAGAGAGAGAGATGGAGAGAGAAGGAGAGAATTGGTGTGCCAGGGCCTCTAGCTACTGCAATTGAACTCCAAATGTGTGCACCCCCTTGTGTGCATGTGCAATATCTGGTTTACATGAGAAGTGGAGAGTCGAACATGAGTCTTTTAGGCTTCACAGGCAAGTGCCTTAACTGCTAAGACATGTCTTCAGCCCACTTTTTTTTTTTTTTAATAGCACTATGATCTCCTCTATGCTAGTGCACTATAGACTGCCTGACCTCAGGTATAACACTTGTTTCTTTACCCCACAGGACTTTGTGCTTAGTGCACAATAAGCACTTAGTAACTTGGAAGAAAACTGTCACCTGAAGAAGTCATTGGATGACAAATGGAACTGGACTTTCTGCTTCTCATTTGGTATGTAGAATTTCTGGATACTGCTACATGTGGCTTTGTTCATCCTTCCCTAGCTCTCTGCCTCAGTTGTCCTCTCCACAGCTCCATTGAACACCAGGCGGATGTTTACAGGTTCAGCTGAGACCAGTTCACAGCCTCCCATGGCTTCTTCTCAAGGGTCATGTGTTTCAGAAGCCATTTCCTGGAGCAGCACTCAGGAAGAGGAGATGAATCTTGTATTCTTGAGATATGCCGGGAAGGGCTGGAGTTTCAATAGTGTCTTCAACACCCGAGACAGAGGCATGCGTCTGCACCTTGTTCATATCTTCGACTTGTCTAGGATTGTAACCTCAGGCATCCCCAGCCTTACCTTACCCCTGGGCCTGATGAATCTTCTTTAAAAAAATATATCAGGTGAGATTGCTCAGTGGAGAAAGCACTTGCTACAGAGGACCTGAGTTTGTATCGCCAGCACCCAGGTCAAATGCCAGGTGGTCCACTTATAATCTCAGCACCTGGGAGTCAGAGACAGGCGATACTCAGAGAGAGCTGGCTAGCTAGATGAACTCTAGGTTCAAATGAGAGACTCTGCCTGCCTCATTCAGTAGAGTGGAGAGTGATCTAAGAAGACAATGGAGGTCAGCTTCTGCTCTCTGCGTGGCCACACACATGTACACCTCCCCACCAGCACCAGCACACGTGTGTATCCACACACATATACAAACATCCAAACAACACAACACACACACACACACACACACACACACACACACGATAAAATAAAATAAAATGAATCCTGTCAAATGTGATGCTTTCTATGAAATCTCCCTCTATCTCACTGGATGGAGTTGCTCATAATTTCTCTTTTCTCTGGCTGCTTGTCGTAACTACCTGTAGTCTTTTGTGTGAGATGGACTTAAACTAATGCTTCTAGGAAGGCTCTCACTGCTAATGGAAGGACAGTAACCCATTCCTATTTATTTTTGTGTATTGTTTATTTTTGTTGATTGTTTCTATTCCTTTTGGATACCACAGCTCCCAAAGAAAATTCCACTGCTTCTCTCCCATCCCGCCATCCTCAGGGAATCCAAAGGTCAGAGCCAGATCATTCCCTCAGATGGCGCTCACAAACCCTTCCGCCGATTTTCACACCTACAGAAACTTATCTGGCAGAGAGCAATTACTATTCAGTGAGTGCCCAAGGTTAGGAACTTTGCAAGAAGCACAAATTGACCATAGTACTTTGACTTAATTATTTGCCCATGGGCACTGGGTGTCCTGAGAGAGGGGTGAGTGTTTGGTGTTGGGTCATCGGCTGGGGATGAGACTTAAAGGGAGAGGAGCCCAGGACGAAGTGAAGCCAGTGAGAACATGAGCCAGCCATGTAGGGCACCTTTAGAAGAGCTAGGCGGAGCAACCTCTGCCTTTTCTAAATTCTACACAGGGAGGAGGACTCTCACACAATGTCCACATCTGTCTGTTATTGTCAACCCCTCCTCTGCCAATTTTGAGAACATTTCTTGAACCCTTCAACAAGGAAGTGTTGAATCCTACATTATTGCTAGTGATATTTGACCAAGGAGACATTTGAAGTACGTAGAGGTGGCCTGCTCTTATGAGCCTCACTATTATTAGTCTATGCCCCTACCATGGACTATTGGATATCTGGACCCAGGAATCCAGATAGGTGACTGTTAAGAAGACATGAAGTTATGCTACTAATGTGGGAGGATGAGGTCAATGAAAGTGGGTCTGTGTCTTGCAATAGTCATTGCAGAGCTATGATAGGAACACATTCTTTTATTCAACAACAACACTTGAAATGGATTTTAGAAAAAAAACTATTGGCTTGGGTTAAACTTTGAGCAACTTCAAGACTGAGGCTATGTCTTATGTCCTGTATCCCAAATGCAACCACAGAACTCGATTCACCGTGAGTGTTCTTAAAAGGCACAAGATGAATTATTGCGTCTGTTGATATATGAAGCTTAATAACTAGGCCAGAAATGTATGTGCTGGTCACTCTGTGGGGAGGTAATAGAATTTGATTTCTAACTCATATGCTTTTTTTTCCCTAAGGCTAGAGGAAGGCTAGAGCAAAAACTACAGATTTAACTTGAAAAGCTGTGGCCAACATCTTGGGAAGACAAATCTTAGAATTGTAAGTGCTCAGAGCAGAGAGACTCTTAGAGCCCGCTTATGCCCATCTTTTTATTCTGTGGATGGAGATATTGAAATTCAAATAGTTTCCACACAGCTTTTAAAATGTGAAAAATGTTCTTTTAAAGTCTTGCCAACTGCCAGGTTAATTTAAAGGCTTGGGTTTTGTAGTTCAAGTTCCCATTTAATGCCTTCAAGTTCATGACCCATTCCCTCTCAGATATAGGTCATTGTTTTTCCTCCTTTCATGTTGCTTTTTGTAGCCCATTTACTGGGAACTGAGCTCACTTCCACCTTTTCTTACCTCCTCTCAAGGGGACAGTAGAGAAAATACACATTTAGCATGGGCACTCCCACTCCGTCTAATTTCTCTCCCCACCTGCTATCTCTTTACTATACCCCTACCCACAACCACCATGTAGGAGACTTTGGGGAAGAAACTCATTTGATGATGAAAACAACTAGGGTTTTCTTTACCATACCTGAGCATTTTCTTTCATAATGGAAATAATTAAAGATTCTTTTAAAAAATGTGATAGTACTTCAAACATTCATTTTACCTGACGAGTCTAGAATTGTTATAGATTGCCCACTCAAGGAAAAAGTGCAGGGAGCTGATTTACCTTAATTTATGGAGTAAGACATGGAGGCGCTGATTCCACATGGTTCTAACTGGATGTTCAGTTTTCCTTGTGATTGCCCTGGGACCCGAGTGCCACAGATATGATGTTTCTGTTACGGTGGGGACCTGTGGCTGTTCTGATCATCCATGTTTTGCTGTTATGCTCAGAATTCCTTCTTAAGAAGTCATCACAGCCAGAGAGCCCAGGAGAGGCAGCTGGAGGCTCCTGACCCCCTGCTTATCTTGTGTCCTGGCTCAAAGGAATGAACTGAGTGAATCAATGAGCTCTATCTTCTAAATTGCAGAAAACTCAGCAGATAGTGGCTTCAACAAATTGGGAGTACTTTTTCTCTCACAAGTACACACCTGGGGTTCAGTAATGGCTGGGTCAATTAAAAGGTGTGGTGATCTTGCAGGTCTTAAGCAAACGTTTCCTTTAGCAACAGGGATTATTATAATGGCCAGGGCCTATGAACTTATTGGCAGCAAAATTAATTAGGGAGAAAGTTTATATACTTATAGGCACCATAATATGCCACCCCCAAATAGGCTGTTTGGGCATGTGCATTATTTTGAGCAAATGGCCATTGGTAACTAGTAGACACAGGTCCAATACACTGCACCCAACAGGCAGGAAGCAAGCCAGACTCAGAGAGAGAGAGAGAGAGAGAGAGAGAGAGAGAGAGAGAGAGAGGAGCCAGGAGGAAAGAGCTGTCCCTGAGAATGGATACTCAGAATCAAATTCTTACAAATGTTCTTCAGAGATTTTAACCTCCTTCATTTCATCAAAGCCTACACCCCAAAAAATTCAACCACCCCTTTCCTGTAACCCAATGCAATATCAGCCCAAATTCTAAATACTCTTTGACTTACCCATCCCTGAATACTCACATGTGTTCCAGGCGTTTTGTACATATCAATAAACTTTTGATTTTTTTTTGTTTTCTCTTGTTCACATATCTTTAATCAGTCTATTTTACACGCTTTCACTTGGAGACCCTAAGGTGGGTGGAGGAAGAGGTTATACATTTCCTAGTGCGTATGCAGTGGCACGCTGAGAAGTAAACGTTTAGTATCAGTGTACTAAGGGGGCTGTGGGCTGCGGCAGGGCAGGGAGAGGTGAAGCAGGTTCTGATAGACTGTTAAGGTTTCTTGTTCAGAAAATCGTTGAAGAAAGACCCCGGACTCAAATAGTATGTAAAAACAGAGTGTTTTTTCTGCAGAATCAGCCAGCATGCGGGGGTCAACCATTCATACAAAATGGCGACCCCGAGAGGAGCACGCGGGCCCCTTTTAAGCACAGCTAGGGGAATTCCAGGGGGATTAGGTAATCTTTTAAAATGATTGGCTAGGCAGGCAGCAGTTACAGTTGTACATCCCTGATTGGTTGGAGTGAAAAGGTTGCCAAAGCCACCAAAGGGACATGTCTGGGCATGTTTGGACATGTCTCCAGGAACTGACTCAGGCCCCTGGGTGGCTATCTCTCCCAGCCACATGTCAGGGCAGAGTCACTGTTGATTAACGGCCCTTTCCAGAAGTCCTGCCTGCCTCTCCAGGAAACCGAAACTTAGGACTAGTTAGGGTGGCATTTTACTGAAGCCTATCATGGCCTCAGTTTGGTGCCTTCATTGGTAATGCCATTCATTCTTCCTTCTGGCTGTGAAGGGATTTATAGCTGCTGAATTCTTTCATCTAGGTCCTGGGAGCTAATCTTCTTTCTGTCTTACTGGTGGTTGAGTTCTCAGACAGCTTTGTTACACAAGAAGAGTTTAGAGAAGGCTAACTATTATGGGCTGGGCTGGTGGGCTTTGGTCCCTTCAGTAACTCTGTGGGTTAGGGTCATGGTGTGTGTGTGTGGGGGGGCGGTTGTTGCTGAACATTCAGAGCAATGTAGGGTGATGGGAGGAAGGGATGGGTTTGATTTCTCCCTCTTGGGCTCTTGCTGATAGACAGCTAATCTTTTCCTGATGCTGGTCATCAGAATCCCTTGAAGGCTTGTTAATGCTACAGATTCTCAGGAGCTGTTCCAGGAACCTCTTGTGGGGCTGCAGGATGTCTGTGAGTAGGCAGATAAGGACAAGGAGTCTGGGATCTGAAGTTATAAAGGCATCAGCCAGGTTTGGGCCCAATTCCAGAAAGGAAGGAGCAGTGCGTCTTAGAGCAATCTTTGCACGCAGTTCTCTGTTATCGCTGTCACGGAGGCCCCCTGACAAGTCAGACTTAGGGAATTTGTTCACTCAGATTGTGGACTGAGTCTTGGTCTCACCATGTAGACAACTTTCTCCCAGCTTGTGGCGTGTATACACTTGTGTCAATATGGGAGCTCTTGGCTGGTTGGTTGTCATGGGTGAAAATAAGATTGTAAAAAAAAAAAAAAAAATCAGTCTTCTCACCAGTGGGGCCATTATATCATCAAGATGACAATTTAGGATGCAAAGAACATTTTGCATTTGTTTTGAGGTGACATTTTAACGTGATTAACAGTGGCTTTTTCAGCAAACGTGCATTTTGTGGATTTTGTGAGGGAAAGTGATTGAAGGTGTCGGCAACACAGACACTGAGAATATGAAACAGGCAGAGCCTGCCTGTGCTTCCAAGGAGCCTGACGTGGAACAGACTCTCACCTGGGAGACAACACTTGATTCTAGCATCCAGGAGTGAGTGCATGGGTTCTCCATGATCTGTCTGGTAGGGTCACCACGGTCGCCTTGACCTTGAAACCTCAACTTCTCATCTGAACATTGATAATCATAACTCTTGTTTGCATTCAGTGAGACGCGTGCAAATGTGACGATTTCATGTGAAAATTCTTCATGATTTCCAAATGCAGGGTGAACAGTAAAAGAGCCAAGTGATTAGAGAAGTTCAACTCTCACTGAGGGGCCTTCCTGCCTTTTCCTTAGCGTTTTACACAGTGGATGTGACTCCGGGCAAGCTCGCCGGAGATCAGACATCAGAGCAGGAAGACTAGACTCTCATTAGAGCTGAAGCCCCACTACATTCCCTGCTCTTCTGAGAGACAGACATTATTGTGTGTTGTTTCACACACCAAGCTATCGTAGGTGCTATTTTATCCCACCTTTCCTTGTTAAATGTGTATGGGCAGTGAGATAAGCCTTAATAAATATTTCCAGAGAGAAAGAGAGAGATACAATTCAGGTGATTTTGCTCCTTAGGTTTGGTATAGCTGATAAAGGAACCAGGTGACAGAAATGTGAAATCCGTTGATTCTTTGAGCAGTAGAAGCTTATAAAAAGAAGCATGGAGCTACCTATTCAAGTCTACCCTGGGGAACACACAGATCAAGATGGAGTGGTCAAATGTGAATTGCTTCATGTGAAAATGACGCAGCCATTTTGGTATAATATTGGCCCGAATCTTTGTCTTATAAGCCTGGCTTGAGGAGTTGTAACAACCCCAGTGACTGGGGTCTTGAGGGATTTCATTTCCCTCCTATTCCGTAGCTGTTGGCTTTTTAAACATTGATTTCTGTAGCTGTACTTGGCTTCACCTCATGGAAGTGGAATGTGGTTTCACAAATTGTAGCCAGAGAATGTGTGGCCGTTTTTTTTATTTTATTTCTCTTATCATCAGCCACTTCCAACAGGTCTCAGCCTAGCGGAGCAGCTTATTTCCCGGGGATCTGTCGCTGATCAGTAGAGAGCAAGAGAGATTCGCACAACAAAACTGTTCTTGCATTGTTTGTTTATGTTTCCAGTGCCTTCCTTGGCAGAAGTATTGGGGAGGGCCTGAAAGTCCGCAGCTTGGAGAAAGCAGGGGGGTGGGGCAGCATTTTACGCTCAGATGTAATTAACTATTATCTCGAATAAGGACTTGAATATGTCCCCCAAATTCATGCGCTGGAAGCTGAATCCCAAATGCAGTGTTTTGGGAAATGGGGCCTATAAAATGTGATTAGGTCATGAAGGATCCGATCTCATGAACAGATTAGCACAAGTGGTAGTTACTGCAAAAGTGCGAATTTCAGAAAAACTGAGTTTGATCTTCTCTTGTTTCCTCATCTCTTACTGTTCCATCTTCTGCCACATTCAATGCTCCAGGATGGTTCTTTCTACGTGCCATTCATTCTGTGAGATTCCCCAACCTCCACAACTGTAAGCCCATGAGGTATCTGCGAATTGTAAATTACCCAGTCTTGGGGACTCATTCTAGTAGCACAGGATGAATGAGGGAGCCTCCTATGCTGCGTTTCCTATGCCTCTCGTTCGTTCACAGAATCTCAAGGGAGATGATTCTTCATGGAGCATACTTTACTTGCTAACTGTTTTTATTTCACCCCATAAGTAAATTTATATTCAGATCACTATGTTTGTTTATGATTCCAAAATTAATCATATGCTGAAACTCCTTCTCATTCCTTATACTTTTGGCTCTAAAATTTGCCAGTGTTTGAAATTGAGAATTTCTCAACATGTGTTCAACTCCCACTTTGGAATCCCAAACATGTGAGGGAAGCTCTCCTAATGAACACATGAGACTCAAAGAAACAATCTTTTTATTTATTTATTTATTTATTTTTCTTTGTTTAATTGACAGAGAGTGAAAGGGAGAGAAAGAGAGAGAGAGAGAGCAAGAGAGAGAATGGGCGTGCCAGGGCCTCCAGCCAGTGCAAACGAACTCCAAATGCATGGGCCACCTTATGCATCTGGCTTACGTGGGTCCTGGGGAATAGAACTGAGGTCCTTTGGCTTTGCAGGCAAACGCCTTAACCACTGAGCCATCCCTCCAGCCCGAAACAATCTTTTTGAAAGGAACATCCTCAATAATGTTCTGGAATGTGAGAACTGAAAGATGTCTAACTGTCAGGAGCCAGGCAAGTAGCCTCATTCTTGACGCACTTTGGTGTCTGCCTCAGTGATATTAAATCAGAGTGCAGCTTTCAAAACCATCACACACTTCTACTAAAGAGGCAATCCAGATCTCTAGAATTCTGGGGACACTGGTGTCTTGAATGAAGACAATTCGCTTCTTTGTCCAGGGTCCCCTAATTATAGGTTCAGGGGAGGAGTGGGAATCTTATAAGGGGTCCCTCTGTAGGCAGAGCTACTTTGCAGAGATATTTTTACGTGGCTGTGATTCTATTCAAGTGTGTTCTTATATTTAAAGGTGACTCCAGGGATGGTGAGTGTCATGGTTATTTCCTTTAGCAGAGCTGTTGGATGTAGCCCAGGCTTCACAGCTGACTCCGTGTGATCGGTGAAATGCCAGGGGACAAACTCCCACTCACAAATCCAACCCATGACCTGTGCCTCATTAGACGCTTGACCCAGCAATCAGAGTATGCCTTGCCTTTGATTTGGGGAGTACAAATGTGGTCATGGCAGGGATAAAGATGGCCCCCTTCGAGGGTCTCGAAGATGAATCCGGGTTGTCTTTGAAAGGGCTCCTCAGTGGAGATGTACTAACCTTGATGTTTTTCACAGTGTCTTTCTGCCTCTTTGTATCTCCCTCCCTTTTAGAATTAGAATACCAGAACGCTCAATGCCCACCAATCTGAAGGAAATGCCAATGACTTTGCAATCTTCATTTCCTTTTGTTTTGAAAGGCATCAAATGTTCAGAGATAAATACTAAAATCCATTATCTTTAAAATTTATTTAAAAGTTTTAACCATTTGACATAATTCCAGACTGGAAGAAAGTAACAAAATAGAACACAGAATTCTAACACAGCCTTTGTAAAACTTCCCCCAATGTTAACAGCTTACATCATCTTCATTTTATTTCAAAATCAGGAAATGAATATGAAACAATACTATTAACTACTGTGCAGAGTTTATCTAAGTTTTTCTAATTGTCCCACTAATGTTCTTTTTCCAATCCAGGAGCACACCCAGAATTACACATTACATTTAATTGTCCTGATATCTTAGTTTCCTCCAATCTGGAACAATTTCTGCTTTTCTCTTTTTCATGATCCCTTTGAATAACATTAGCCAGGTATTTTGCAAAAGTTCCCTTAGTCTGGGTTTGTCTGCATTGTATTCTAGGTCAAAATCATGCTGTGTGCTTTGACAATAATATCACAACAGTGACGCCATGCAGTACCTGAACAATGGACCGTGGATTCTTGGTGTCCATGTAGAGCACTGCTAATGAGGTAAACTTTTTTTTTTTTTTTTTTGGTTTTTCGAGGTAGGGTTTCACTGTAGCCCAGGCTGACCTGGAATGCAGTATGTAGTCTCAGGGTGGCCTTGAACTCTCAGTGATCCACTGTGCCTCCCAAGTGCTGGGATTAAAGGCATGTACCACCACGCCTGGCTATGAGGTTAACTTTGGTTGGTTGGATGACATGGTATCTGCCACTGGAAAGGTATTGTTTTCTCTTTTTACTTTGCAAGTATGTTATGCAGAGATACTTCAAGATGATGTAACCCTACTAGTTTTCATCATACTTATCCATACCTTTGGGGTTTTGCAATTGACAAAATATCAGCACTTATTTAAAACACATAACACACACACACAGACACACACACACACATCCAGAATGTTATGATGTGATGAAGAGGAAAGAGTTTTAGTGTCTAAATTGCATCTCGTCATTGTTACTATTAGCTTGTGTTTTTCATTTTAATTTAATTTTATTTGTTTATTTGATAGCGATAGAGAGAGAGAAAGAGGCAAGGAGAGAGAGAGAGAGAGTGAGGGAGAGAAAGAGAGAGAGAGAGAGAATGGGCACACCAGGGCCTCCAGCCACTGCAAACAAACTCCAGATGCATGCACCACCTTGTGCATCTGGCTTACGTGGGTCCTGAGGAATTGAGCCTTGAACTGGGGTCCTTAGGCTTCACAGGCAAGCACTTAACTGCTAAGCCATCCCTCCAGACCTTGCTTGTGTGTTTTGATGTGTGTGTTCATACTGTGCAAGTGCAGACACATACATGACATGCCATGTGTGTGGTGGCCAGTGGGTGACTTCAGGTATCAGTCTTCACCTTCAACTTTGTTTGAGGCCAGGTGTCTGTGTTTGCCGGGCTGGCTGGCTGGAGAGCTTGTGGGCAAATCTCATGTCTCTGCCTCCCTACTCGCTCTAGGTGTGCTGGGATTGCAATCCTAGCACTACAGGACATGTGGGTCCTAGGAAATCCAAACTCAGCTGCTTGCACCTGAGTCACAAGTGCTTTATCCACTAAGCCTACCTAGCCTGCTATTACTGTCTTTTATTTTCCTTTCATCAATATTATCATTTGTGATCTTTGATATTTCATTTTTTAGCTTTTTTATTGACAACATTCATATAGATTTGCAATATGCTGTGGTCATGGCCCCCTCCCACCACCCTCCCTTTTCCCACTCTCATATGCCCCCCTCCACTGAGACCCTTCTTTCCAGCTAGTCTATTTTTGACAATTTTTTTATATGTACAAAATGTATTTAGATCATAGACACTTCACCTTTCTTGGTCTTTTCTCTAATCCTATTCCTTTCTCTGCCCCCTTCCTCCCTACAACAAGCCCCTATACTACTGTTTTATTGATTATGAATTCTATTGCATGACCCTAGAGGGTGCTGGTCATATTCCCACCAGGTTATACTTTATATCCTCTCTTCCCTACTCCCAGTCCACTAAGGACCCTCTTCCAGTGGGGTTATTGGTGTCTTCCATGGTGGATGAATGCATCAGTCAGTCTCTGTTGGGGGTAAGGGCAATGCCACAATACTCCTTCTCACCCTGTGGCTCTTACAATCTCTGTGCTTCCTCTTCTGCGATGTTCTCTGAACCTTGGTGGGTGTTTTATAAGTCTACTTTATTGGGAAGCTCTCTGCAATCTCTGAATTTATGCTTTGAGGTGTTCTGAGTATTCTTGGTGTCTTTTGCCATTTCTGTGGAGCTGGTTGTCAGGCTAGTGGTGAGAGCAGCACTCACGTTTTGATTGTCACTTCCTGTGTGATGTCTCGTGGGGCCTGGCAGATGTGATGGAGGTGGGTCATCTTGTGCAGTAGCTATCTTTTCTTGTTGTATAGATGAATCTTGGTTCTTCCTATCCATACAGTTCTGGCTTGGTTCTTAGTACCGGGTATGAGCTCTCTCCCACTGAGTGGGCCTCATATCCAATCAGAGAGCTGTTGATTACCCATGTAGGCTGTGTGCTACTATTGACAGGTGTGTATATATTGTACAGCTGGTTGATTTCATGGTTTTTAGGGTCCTCTGCTTGTTCACACCATTGGTAGTCATTGTCCCCCAGAAGCTCACATGGAAGTATCTTGCACTATAAGGGCCAGCCAGCAGGGAGTTGTCCACGTTCCAGCATGACCTCTGGATGCTCTGTGTGCAGCCTGTGGTGTGTTCACTGATAGGTCTTTACCTTTTAGTTGTGGCAGGTAACCGGTGTGTTGACAATGTCCTGCATTATTTGGGGGACTTCATGCATCTCCCTGACCGAGAGCTTACTGTGGGGCCTAACCTAGTTCTGGCACTGGGATTTACCAGTGCCCATGATTTAGGATTATGTTCTCTATCCACTACAGGGCCCTGATGCCTGGGCGATGGATCCCTTCTCCCCCACCACCTCTGATCCATTACTTTCTTATATTCTTTTCCTGAGTGAAAAAAAAAAACATAATCCAGGACTGAGGAAATGGCTTAGTGGTTAAGAGTAGTGCTACACAACCATGAAGGTCTGAAATTGATTTCCAGGACCCACATGTAAATCCAGGTATGGCTGTTCATGCTTGAAACCCAAGCACCAAGGGGGTTTGAGGCAAGAAGATTGCTGGGGTTCTCTGGTCAGTCAGCTTTGGCCTCCGCAGGGTATATGACTCTTCACATATCATGCACACACATACATGCACACACACGCCCCAAAATGAATAAATAAATAAAAAAATTAAGAATCCAGTATATGATATATAGATGAAATACTGTTTCAGAAACTGACTGAATGAAGTGCACATATATTTATCCTGTATCTTGATCCACTTTCCACTCTCATTGTTTTCCTTCATTCTTTATATTTAAAATTTTTTTGGTTTATATTTATTTATGTAAGAGCATCAGATAGAGAGAGAAAGATGCAGAGAGAGAGAGAGAGAGAGAGAGAGAGAGAGAGAAAATGGGTATGCCAGGGCCTCCAGCCACTGCAAACGAACTCCAGATGTGTGCGCCTCCTTGTGCATCTGGCTAACGTGGGTCCTGGGGAATTGAGCCTCGAACCAGGGTCCTTAAGGCTTCACAGGCAAGCGCTTAACCACTAAGCTATCTCTCTAGCCCTCCTTCCTTCTTTATAGTACCTGCTGCCCTACTATATGCTAGTTAAAGGTATGAAAAGGTGACAGAACATTGTGCTGACTTCCAGAAATGCTTAGCCAGAAGTACCAGGCTGGCACGTGTTTAGACTGGGTACTGGCCTTTTGGTTGTCTGTGTTTGACCTAAGACCTTTTCATCCCTAAACCTCAAGGTGAAACTTAAGGCACAGTGTCACAAAGGGTTAAGGTGAAATCAGGACAAACAGTGGGATCTGAGGACAATGCGGTCTACATGGATGTCCACCTATAGCAAATCTGCCTTTGTGGATTATGCTGCTGTATAGTTTCCAAGAAGGTCTCGTATCTATTAGATTTGATTAAACAAAAACAGGGGAAAAGAGGGGCTGGAGGGATGGTTTAGCGGTTAAGGTACTTGCCTACAAAGCCAAAGGACCCAGGTTCGATTCACCAGGGCCCACGTTAGCCAGATACACAAGGGGGTGCCCTTCTTTAAAGTTCCTGCAGTGGCTGGAGGCCATTCTCTTTCTCTCTCTCCCTCCTGCTTTCTCTGTCAAATAAATAAATAAATAAATAAAAATATTTGTTTTTTTAAAAAAGGGGAAAATGAAAATGCCAAATTCTTTGAACTGGAATGTGATTGAGTGTTTGCCCTTCTCTCAGTGATATTGGAAATCCACAGCATGGCTGCTTGCTGGGAGGAGGAAGCCAGATGGCGACACCCTTTGAAGTCCCCATTCTATGGTGACAGGCTGGCTCTTCCGAATGTAGTTCCCAGTTGTTTGGACAATCCTGTACTTTATGCCATTACAGAGGTCAATGAAATAACTTCCTAATCTATAAACCTTATGATAGTGTTACATCATGACAATTTTTAAGTAGAAAATGATGTGTCTTTATTGGACTCAAATAATTCCTTCAAATCCCCAGTTTCCCGTAATTTTCAAAAAAGGGTTTCAAGCGTCTCTTCCCACGTTTTCAGTACATCATTTTGTTCTGGTTTTTCCTTCTTGTGCTAAAATACAAGGGCACCGTTCTCTGAAACAGAAGAGGCGAGCTCACCCTGGAGTGTGACGAGCACTCGGAGCTCTGAAAGGGTCCAGTCTCCCCAGAGACAGGCGGCAATGCCTCCAACAGGAGACTCCTCACAGAGAAACATCTGCGCAGGCACGAAGACACAACTGTGCGTGTCTGTAAATAACGGGTTGCAGTAACAATTGCTTTTTTTTTTTAATGGAAATTCTATGCCATTTCCTGGATTCCTTCTGTCCACACAAGAAAATGGATACTGAAATATGCCATTTGTTTTATTCAACTGAGTGATGTGTCTGTCGTGTCATTTACTGGGCTAACAATAATGTGTATTCCCAACCATTTCGGCTCTGCCTGCCCTTTGTATTCTGAATTAGTCACTTGCTTTCATTCGAAGACTGAATGGGCCTGGACTGGAGATCAATATGAAGAACAAAGGCTGGTTCTTTGAGTGACTCACACAGGTGCCACTGCCAAGACTTCTAAAGAAGGCTCTGTCTTCCTGCGAACCCCACTTCACTCTACCTATCGTTGCCTTTTGAATCCCCTTGGCTTCCTAAGCCAGCTCTGAACACCCCGATTGCTACTGACCGGGTTAACAGGTGCTGGGTAGATGGAGGAAAATCATCATTTTCCCTCCAGATTCTCACTATGCTACATAGAATCTCATGTCAAACACAGCAAACATGCCAGTCATCACACATTGTGAGCTTAGCTGTTTCTAATTCTCTGGGTAGATAAACAGAGTGTAGTGCTTAGAATTCGGATCGTCCTCCTCAGTGTTTATTAATTATCATTAAACATTAGTAAGTCTGCACTACGGGCAATCTTTGCTTGCTTACAAACAGCAAAAGGCTTTTTACAGCATGTTTAATACAATCCAGCCTTTATAAGAATGTTAGATGCAATTTAACTCCATTAGTAAAACAACATGCTGTAATAAACATAATACACCCAATGGGAGCTACCACATTTTCCCCACTCCATTCCTTCCCAACTTCTTTTCGTTATGAGGTCCTGTGTGTTATTCAAAACATGTGACTAATTGGTTTGATCCTAAAAATGTCAGCGGCCCTCCACTTCCCTCACAAACATCTGGCCGTTCCTCTTCCATCTATATATATATGATTATCACTTACCTTGTAGGAGTATGCAAGGGGCTAGCATTTTCCCACCTGGTCAGTAAGTAGGTTAACTAACTCATAAATAACCAAAAGAGCCTCGCCTCCCTCACACCTTTAGTTAGTCAGCCAAGAATGTGGGTGCTGCTAAGAAAAGAGCCCCAACCCCTCACGCCTTTACTTAGTGAGACAAGATTGTGGGTGTGGCCAAGCAGAGCCATGCCTTTCAGTGGAGACAGAGCAGAAGGGGAGACATGAATTTGGAGGCAGCCATGAGCTTTCCTCAGGGCTGTGTGATGACTCGGCTTCTGTGGCCCTGGCTCTCCGAAGCAGCTGGGGACCAGAGGCTGCAGCTGGACAGCTGTGGCTTGTCGCCAGAGTATGACGTCAGAGGCCTTGCACTCGCTGCTGATCAGCACTCAGGTTGTTTTAACGCACACCAGGCCTTCCCCTGTGCCAGCGCAGCATCCCTACGCTTGCATCTGGAGAAATTCACTGGGAATGGTGACCACTTCCCGTTTAATCTGGAAATTGCACTGGGTAAGAATCTGCCCAGAAAGACTAGACAAACTTTTACTGTTTTCAGAGGCGGTAAACAGATGAGCGGCTCTGTAGCAGGCCTTTGTAAGTTGAAATTATTCTAACCTTTTTTGTTTTTTTCAGTAAGTGTGAAAATTGGAAAAAAGAATGTAAAATTATTAATATAGGGGTCAGGGAGATGGCTTAGTCAGTAAAGTTCTTTCTTAACAATCACAAGGTGGTGACTTTGAGCCCCAGAACCCATGTCAACATATTGGGCATAGTGGTGTTCTCTTATAGTCCCAGCACTGCAGAGATAGATATTGGAGGGGCCCTGCGGCTCCCCTGGCCAGTCAGGCCAGACAATTGAAAAGTACCAAGCCTAAGAGAGATGCCATCTCAAAAAAAAAAAAAGATAGAAGGGGCTGGAGAAATGGCTCAGTAGCTAAGGCACTAATGACCTGGATACCCACATAAAGCCAGGTTCACACAGTGGCACATGCATCTGGAGTGTGTTTGCAGTGGCTGGTGGCCCTGGTGTGTCCATACTTTCTCTATGTATTTCCCTGCTTGCAAATAAATAAATAAAATATATTTTTAAAAAATATGGAAGGTGTTGTTGAAGAATGATGGCTGAGGTTATCCTCTGACTGCTACATACATACACACATGTGCATGCATACACATGTACATACTCACTATAATTTATATATATTGTACTTAAGACTCCAAAACGAAGCAAAACTTGTACATATTACTAAGACTGACAGAAACCAATATGATCTTAAAAATGTCATTTTTTGCATGGTAGGAATATGGACGAATTCTGTCTTCCTTTCACATTTTATTTCCCACATTTTCTATAATAAGCATGAATATTTTTTCCATAATGAATAAAACCAAGGAATATGCACATACATAATATAGAGATTCTGAAAATATCTTTCAAAAAAGAATCATAAACAGCAAAAGTCTTAACTACTGGTTTTATGTAGAGCCTGAATTTCTCATTATCGTCTCATTTTTGGTTGAAAGTCTTCCCTTCTGGGAAAAAAAAATCTCATTTTAAAATATCAAATACTACATAGTAGAAGGAACATTAATTCTTAAACTCCTCAGAATGAAAAGTGTCTGAGTTTTAGCCTGGCAGACTGCAGAAGGCATGAATTTGAGGCTGTGAAGGACACAGGTAGGTTTTTAAAAATCTTATTTATTCACGTATTTGAGAGAGGGAAGAGAAAGAGAGAGACAGAGAACAAAGAGAGAAAGTATGGGTACCCCAAGGCCTCCTGCCACTGAAAACATACTGCAGATGCATGTGCCACTTTGTGCATCTGGCTTTATGTGGGTATTGGGGAATGGAACCTAGGCCATCAGACTTTGCAAGCAAGTGCCTTCAACCACTGCACCATCACTCCAGCCCATGGGTGGGTCTTAATGGGTTTTAGGAACATCTGGCCTGACGGTACATACTTGAAAGGACAGTGATGCTGAAAAAGTTTTCTTGATGGAGATAGAGGGCATGAGGTTTGCAGAGGATTCGGGGGGATACAGAGCCTCCTTAGTCTTATACCTGGCAAATACTGCAGCATCTGTTGTTTGTAAATCTTGGAACAAACACCTGATTGTGCCTTCAGGATAGATCTGGCAATTGAAATTCTGTGTCAAAGTGTATAAGTAACCTAAGGCAGCTGTTTTTTTTTTTGGGGGGGGGTCGTATGGTGCATCAAACCAGTGCATATCCTAGGCGAGTGTTCTACTACTGAGCTACTTCAGCTCTTTATTAGTATTGATTTGTTTGTTTTATTTTGAGATGGACTCTCACTAAGTTACTCCAGACTAGCCTTGAACATGTGACAGACCTGCTGCTGAGTAGTTTAGATGACAGATAGACATCACATGTCCATCAGATCTAAGATGCTTGATAGCCAATTTCAAGCTCACTCTAAGTGTAAAATACTATTTACTGAATGCCAGATGGGGAGTGCCGAGTCATAAGAATTTCCATGAGACTTCCCACAGAAAGAGAAAGTCATTCAATATCTTTCTGGCTGATCTCTCTGGGAAGTGCAACAGCAGTTTGTTGGCTAGTATGAAGACACGTAGGACTCACGCAATTGTATAGGAAGCAGTTTTGAAGTCACGTAGCGGAATAGCTGAGCCCATGGAAGGTGATGCATGAACCATCAGTAGTGCTCAAACAACCAGCCCAGGGATTCAGTTTGTGTTATAATGTGAACCTCTGTTTACAACAGTCAAATCCAACTGTCTACTAGGATCAAATTAACTGAAAATAAGCTCTGGAAGGCTGACAGCTTTAATTGTCATTTAATAGACCCATTTCCTAAACTCCCTAATATCTTCTGTTGATTGTGATTGCTGAGGGTCCCATGAGTAAATCTAATTTAAATTGATGCTCAATTTGGCCGGAATTGAAGAACTACTGGGTGGCAATTGTGGAATAAAACTGTAAAATTCCTTTCATCTTTAGGTTGTTAAAGCACTTGAACTTTAATACTTAAATACAGTCCAACTGGAATCCTTAAATGAAAAGCTTTGACTCTCAGAGAAAGAATTTGAAGGTCTCTTTGTCTTCTGAGGAAGGTTTAAAAGGCAGCCAGCAATTAATATATGAGATCATCAACAATATAAAATTCTTTTTTATACCCGAATTCTAATAGGCTCATATCTCAACCTGAGCTTGGTCGTGTTTAGGATGAAAGGATGCTGGTTACTTGTGTGACCTCTGGGAGACCTATAATGATCGAGAGAAAAGAAATTGTAATCCTTCAGCCACCCATGCTTGGAAGATTACTTCCAATAGGCGCATAAATTATCCATGCAGTTCTTTTCTTTGGAGGAGCATTCAGAAATTGCTAGACGGTACTTAATAGCTCAGTATTTGCTATACCAGTTTTTTCTTTCTTTCTTTTTCTTCTCTTTCTCCCAGTTATCTACTATGGTCACATTCTATACTGTATGCTAATCTCAATAAACCTTTATCCTACATTGAGGCCTGATGCATAAAGTAGAGGTGTTCCCGTGAGACCTGCTTAATGATTATGTCCTTTGTTATTGCTGCAACTCAAAAGCAGGTTCATTACAAATATGAATCTGACCACAGATACTATAGTATACTCCCATCCACAGTCTCAAGGAGATTTCTCTGACCTTTAAGAAAATGTGGTGCTTTGGCTATGCCATAGGGTGAGAAATGAGGTCTTCAAATACTAGCACTAAGTTCTTACAGAAGCTAGATAAAGTGAGAAAATGATGTCAATTGGAAAACTCTTTTGAGGGTTAATAAAGTGTTTTTAGTCTCTAGAAACCATCGGGGGTTATAATGAGAGGACAACTGTGGGAGGATGAAGGAAAATGGGTAATATTCAATATGGAAAATAGAATGAATATCTGGGTGGTAGCTCACACTTTTCGGTACATGCATTTTTTTTTTCTGGTTGCATATGGCTTTTTGTACAAGCTCTGTCACAAAGGAGAAATTCTGACTAATTTATAAAGCCAATAGAATATGCTATGATGAAATTTCCTGCTCTCAAATTGGCTGAGTCAATAAATGGCTAATATCAAGATTGCATTTCTCTTTTGCTTATGCAAATAGAGGATGTAGAAAATAATCATGTAAACTATGAAATAATTAAACATGTTTATAATTTCTGAAAAGATATAACCAAGCAAGCCCTTGACATAGCACTATGGTTAAGATGGATATTCTAGTTTCTTGCTCTGATATTCAAGCACAGGCCTGTGAACTGGAGCTCTTTGCTCATTTGAAGTAAATTGCCTTGACAGTGCATAAAAGGAAAAGATCTCTGAGATAATTGGGTTCAAAACAAGTGTTTGCAGAATGGGGACAAGATTTTTGTGGAGATTAAAAGATGTGCAAATGAATGATTGGGGCAAAGGTTCTGTCTGGAAAAGATAAAATAGGGATCACAGTTCAGTTACAAAATACATGATGATAGCTGGTAAATCTCAGGCCCAAAATTGAATTGTCCCCCACAGTGAGCTGTTGACCAGGGTTACCCATCATGTCTCCAAAACAGTGCAGGGAATTGACAAAATATTTGACTACCTTCCAGAGTTAAAAGGTAAGACCTTATTGCTGAAGACAACACGCACACAGGCTGTAGTCACATTGGAATACCATCCTGGAACCAAAAGGGAAATTTCTAGCCCTCATATTGCTGGAAAGCCCTATAGAAGCCACTGGAAGACAATAGTCATCAACAGTATGAATGATCTGGGGCTCCTGCAGACTATGAAATCAACCAGCTGGACAAGAAGTACACATTTGTGCAATTGTGGTATGCAGCCTCTGTGGGTAACCAACTGTTCTCTGAGTGAATAGGAGACCCGCTCAGTGGAAGAGAACTCATCTCTGGTACTGAAAACCAAGTCAGGATCCCATGGTCAGGAAAAGCATAGACTTCAGAGAGAGGCCCCCACTGCTCTCTGGAGAAGAAAAGTGGGTTTGCTCACCAAAAAGTCCCTCAAGTAACTTTGCATCTTCCTTAAACCCAAGTTGCTTTCACTCTTGGTTGGAGCATCTGCTTTATTTTACAGAAGGCAGAGAAAATAGAGGAGAATCAAGATCCATCTATAAGACAAAGAGATAGATGACTAGCCACCATGAGACTTGCCACCTCTACCACATCTCCCAAGGCCCAGGAGAAGTTGCAGAAGAAGTGACTACACATTTACTGCTCTTGCTGCTAGCCTGACAACCAGCTCCAGAGCAATACCGACAGATAAGGTGATCAATGAAAACCTGTTAAAGTGAAAATCTCAAGGCTACAGAGAGCTCATCACTAAATCAGAATGACAACAGGCCTTCCATGGCTCAGGGAACATTGTGGAAGAGCCACAGAGTGGGTAGAGTACCCCGAGGCCTAGTTTCCCCACTACCACAAACGGACTACTAAGTTGTCCATGACCCCACAGTGAATACCATAACCCCACTGAGTAGGGCCCCAGGAAAATGAAAGCATGGGTGAGGGGATGAAAGAGTATAATCTGTAATAATATACACAAAATAAAGTACATTTAAAAATATATGTGATTAAAATAATATTTGCATATTAATCCAGTAAATACAACTGCCTACAGTGTGAACATTTGGGGACTTGGGGGTTCCTGGCATAAGCCATTGTAGGCACTTGTTTGAGAACCCTGTCTATGTCCCTGAGTTTTCTCTGACACTCATTTGCAGCTTTTATGCATGATATGATTTGAATATATGTTGGACAGTTGGTCCCCAGTAAGTGACACCATTTTATAAACTTGTGGAAACTATAGGAGATAGAAATAAGACCCCTGGAGGGAGTATTTCTTTGAAGCTTATATTTGGTCCTCTGATTCTCTAGCTCTCTGCTGCCTGGCTACAATGAGATGAAGAAATCCCTCTGCTGCATACTCCTGTCATTCTCCTGCAGACAAGCGATTGTGGACTCACTCTGAGACCACAAGTAAACAACATCCTCCTTTATGCTGCTTCTGTCAGGTATCTGATCACAGAACAGAGACACTCTAGTAGTGATAATCCTCAGCCACACAGAGAAATTTTTCCCCTCTAGCGTCTGGGATATTCTGACAAAGGATGTTGTCTGGCCATAGGAATGTCTCTTGTTGGCACATCAGCCAGACTCCAGGCTCTGGGAAATCAAGAAAAGTCTTAGAAGTAACTCTCAAACTATGAGAAATATTGCCACAGACTGAGCAATTTACAAGGTATAAAGGTTTATTGTGTTCATGGCGCTCAAGAACTCAAGGAAGTTCAAGGTCAAGCAGCTGCAGTCTGCTGATGTCCCTTTTGGTGCCGCAGTGTGAGATCTTGAAGCAGTCCAGGGTGTCACTGTGCAAGATTATGTTCTAGATCAGCCTTTGCCTCTTTTTATAAAGGCGCAGTCCTAACGTATTAGGAGCCCACTATTACAACCCCATTAACCTTGAGTATTTCCCAGAGGTCCCAGCGACAAATTCCATAGCTGAATTAAGTTTCCACCTCCTTACTCTGGTAAGGTTAAATTTTATTGGGAGTCTTGGAGGCAACATTCAAGCTATAGCAGTCCAGTGTGTCCTGTAGTATGCTTTAGTGGGACAATTCTGGGTGATGAAATGGCCCCCCACAGTGTTCCTTCGGGCACCTTTACTAACCTTCCTGCTTTCACTGTCAGGGTTCCCCAGAGCTCTACTGTGTGACCTGGATCAAATCTCAAATAAACCACTTGCACTTAGGTTCTTTCTCAGGCTCAGCTTTGGAGGGAATTCAGAGACGAAACTGAATGATGCTTGACAGAAAAATTAGAAGAAGTTTTAGTAAAAAGATATTGATCTTGTTTGATGTGCATTCAGAAGAACAGGGTTTATAAGGAAACAAGAAAATTTAGGGGGGTGAAGAAGTGATATGAAGATGGGAATTTGAGGGAAGTAGTAAGAGTTGGTCCCAGAATAGTTGTGATGGATATGTGACTAAGAGGTCAAAATGCAATATGATTCTTAGTTTTGAGGATGGCCATAAGTTATATCATCTAGAAGGATTACAATGGAAATATGGGAAAAAAAAGATTTTAGTGAAAACTCCTCAAAGTAGAAGTAATTATGTATTTATAGCATGTGAAGTCATTTGAAGTTCAGGTCTTTCCCCTTGTCTCACATCATTATGTTCTTTTCAATAGAATTGCCGAAAGTAATCACATGAAGGCTGGGAAGATTGCTCCGTGGTTGATAGCACTTCCTGTGCAAACTCTAGGGCCTGAAGAGGCCTGCGAGGCCTGCTGAGGTCCATCCCCAGGACCCACAAAAACGCCTGGGCCTGGGTCATGTATTTCTGTGTCCCCAGTCCTGTGGGAAGCAGAATTTCTGGAGTTTGTGAGAAGACAGTAAACTATGGGATTAGTAAGAGACTCTGGCTCCAGTAAGAATGGGTGGGTGGAAGTGATGGAGGGGGATACCTCAAGTTCCCCTCTCACCTGTGCAGGAGAATACGCCACACTATAGGTGAATGCACAGGATGCCTCATGGGCACGTATATGAGCATACAACACATATGTTACACACATATGACATGCACACGCATGTGCTATACACACATACCACACCCATACACACTTAACATTACATATGCACACAACACACGTTACACACAGCACACAACACACAACACATGTGTGTACAACACACATGCTATACACACATAACATTACACACACATACATGTGCACACAACACATGTGCTACACACAAACCCACATCACATTACGTATACATATCTGTGAAAGAAAGAAATCACATAGACTTCTATGGTTTAAGTTTTCCTTTTCTCTAGAAGACCAAAGAGGGGAAAAGAAACAAAGAGATCCCAATGTTCCTCAAGGGCTATTATATATATATATGTTTATATGTATGTAGGTATCTGTTTCCTATCTTCTTCAAACAGTGTAAGAGAAAAAACCAAAAGGCCTCATTACTGAATAATGCCCACTACAAGTTTCAAGCTGACAAGGCCATGTTAGAGCCACTTGCTTATTCTCACAAGTATCACAACTTAATTGGATTCTTCTGGCTTCAGTGATGCTTCTTAACCTAGGTCGCTTTTGAAGCTGCTACAATGTGTGTCTTATACCACATTTTAAACCTCTTTTCCCACGTAGACTTTTTATTTTTTGCAACTTGATAGCTTTGTTTTGGGTTACACAGGAGTTTACCTTTCAGGGCTCTCTTACTGAATTCATCACTGAGGGTTCAGTTCTGTTTCCAGGGTTAAAAGTTGAGTTGGAATATGACAGGATCACAACAGTAAAATGGAAGTGATTTTCCCAACCAGCCTCTCTCGCCATCTGACTGTGGGTTTTTTTTTCCCCTAGCTTTCCCAGTTGAGGCATTGCTAATTGTTGAATTTACATTAAGATTGTAAGCTCTGGCAAGCCTGAAATTCAAGTTGGCTCATTTCCTCAGCCTCATTCCGCAAATAGTACCTCCAGTCCTGAATGCTGAGGCAAAGTAGGAAGATCCTGAGCTGTCTAAAGACAGAACTTTGTGGGAGACATTTATAATAGAAGTCAAAAGAATTCAAAAATTTAGAAAATATTCACCCAGCAATATCTTCTCTGTGTCATTGCAGAGCAAATGGCTTTCACATTCTGCCCAGAATGGACTGAGGGTTTTTTTTTTTTTTTAATTCTTTTTCACATCAGAGCAATTTAAGCTGAGAGAAGGTTAGTTCTCTTCGAAGGGAGCTTTGAGCATTCTCTTTTATTCTCTTTCAATTCTAGCAATAGCTCAGAGACTGGGGCTATGTAGGAAGTCAATTTATGTTTAAATCAAACATTGATTCCCCAAGACCATAATGCCTTTTTTTTTTTTTTTCAGAATTCATCATGTGGTGGTAGCAAAACAGTTACAAAGGTAACTGAAAAATTTAAAGGTTTTTTATTTCTCTCTCTCTCTCTCTCTTTTTTGTTCACTTTTAATCGTAAATCACACTCCCAGCTAATGTTTACACATGTAGCTGGCTGCTGTATATTTGCTGAGACAGAGCTCCTCTTCAAGTAGTGCTTCCAGTTTAAAAACAAATAGAAATGGTGTAGAAAAGTTTCATATTAACATAAAAACTGATCATGCAACATATTCCCTTATCTCGTCTGTAGCTTCCTTTTAAAATAATAATATAATAAGATAAAATATTATATATACTACATATACAATAAAGTAAAATAATATATTCAGTTGATGTGGTATGTTTCTAGTGACCGAACCAATACTTACGCATCACTACTAACTGATGCCCAGAGTTTGCACTATGATTCACTCTGCTACACAGTTATGTTAGCTTTTATAAGTGCATAATGTATCATCATTAGTTTCAGGTAATGCTTTCAAATATTGTCTGTCTGTACTAATCCTATTAATAGGCCCTCCCTATTTCTCAGAACCTCTAGCATCAACTTATCATTGTACTATCTGTATAGTTTTTTTCTCTCACAGAGTTTCATATAGCTTTCATCAGCATATACACTTTTGTTTTCAGGTGCATTTCTTTTAGCAATACATGTGTAATTTTGATTTCATATCATTTTTAGATTGATAGCTCGATGATAGTGATTTTTAAAACTACATTATTTATTTTGTTCATTTGATACAGAGAAAGAGGCGAGAGAGAGAAAGAGAGAGGGAGAGAATGGGCACGCCAGGGCCTTCAGCCACTGTAAATGAACTCCAGATGCATCAGATGCATGCGCCCCCTTGTGGATCTGGCTCACGTGGGTCCTGGAGAATTGAACTGGGATCCTTTGGCTTTGCAGACAAAGTGCCTTAACGGCTAAGCCATCCCTCCAGCCCCCAACGATAGTGAATTTTATCAGTAAGTAATATTGACTAGCTCAAAATGGTTTGTTCGTTCATTTCCTATTTGGAGAACACCTTGTTTGCTGTCGGTTTGGGCAGCTATGAGAAAGGCTGCTGGTCGGGTTTTTTTTTTTTTTTTTTTTTTGGTTTTTCGAGGTAGGGTCTCACTCTAGCCCACGCTGACCTGGAATTCACTATGGAGTCTCAGGGTGGCCTCGAACTCACAGCAATCCTCCTACCTCTGCCTCCTGAGTGCTGGGATTAAAGGCGTGTGCCACCACGCCTGGTGGGTTTTTCTTAAATTTATTTTTATTTTTATTTATTTATTTGAGAGTGACAGACAGACTGAAAGAGAAAGAGGCAGAGAGAGAGAGATAGAGAGAGAATGGGTGTGCCAGGGCCTCCAGCCACTGCAAACGAACTCCAGATGCATGTGCCACCATGTGCATCTGGCTTACGTGGGTCCTGGGGAAAACGAGCCTCAAACTGGGATCCTTAGGTTTCACAGGCAAGCACTGAACCACTAAGCCATCTCTCCAGCCCCCTAGGTTGGGTTTTTGTTGGTGAACATGCTACTTTGAATGACACGCTGCTTTGAGTTATAGTGTTTTAATGGATTTTGCTTTTTCTACGATTTTAGTTGATTTCACAAAAATTAGGGTCAAGAATATAATCAGTCACCCAGCAAACTCATTTATGTTTGCTTTTCTTTTTTGTTAAACACATACAGTCACTTTCCTGAGTCTGATATGAGCAAAAATGTCAGGTATATCAGTTTGCATTCAGAGACTTGATCAGCATCTCCCATTTCAAATATTAACACTGATCACGAGTCATTTTTATTTTATTTTTAAAGGAATGAAATCCCTTAAGATGTCTGTTATTTAATTACCAAATAAGCTAATGATTAATAACCAGTATAAGGACAAAGGAAAAGATAAGAACACAATAAATTATCCCTTTCTCTAATGAGAAACTATAAAAATGGCTGGTTTGTGGATTTATGGAGTAGAGGTATTTGAAACTAATACCTCACTGGCCTTACTCTTCTTTGAATCTCAAATTGTTTAGAGATAATAGTGCTAGTGGTTTTTTCTTAGCCCAAGCTGACCTAGAACTCCCTCTGTAGCCCTAGGTTGGCCTTGAACTTATGGCAATCCTCCTGCCTCAGCTGAGTGTAGGGACTAAAGGCATGAACCACTGACCTGGCTATATAGTATAAGTGTTTATAAGTGCAAATTTTAAGCTACTGGGGATATTCAGTTCATAAAAATATTTACACAGAGGCTAGAGAAATGGTTCAGTCAGGAAGAGGACTTGCCTTATAAGCACAAGAACCTGAGAGGCCTTGATTTACCCTGAGTTGGATTCCCCAGCACAAAATCACCAGGGTGTAGCCAGTCCCATCTGTCACCCAAGTCCTTTGGGGAGAGGAGAGTGGAGAATCACTGGGGCTTGCTGGTGAGCCAGTGTGATTGAAAGCGTCAGCTCTGCAGTTCGTGAGAAACTCTGCTTCAAGGAATGTGTATTTGCCATTCTCCTCTGGCTTCTGCACACATGTAAGTGCATGCATACACACACTACACCACATATTACACACCTACATGCACACATAGAAAAATGTTTACATAGAAACAGGAGGACAAAAATCCAAGTGGGATTGTTAATTCTGAGTGAAGGAAACAGAATGACACTGAAGCTTTGCAATCAGGCTTTCCTGGATGCCCGTTCCTTTGGAAAGGAAGGACCGCATTTGTAGGACTAACTCTAAGAGCTCAGATTACAAGCAAAATTGGGCAGTAGGGTGTCCGTGTCTGTGGAGAGAAAGGATAGCACACTGCTGTGTAATGAATCATGCTCAAACTTAGTGACTTAAATGACAATTATTTTGTTGTCGCTCATGACTTCTGTAAATTGAGAACTTGAAGGACACCACTTGGTAACTCTGGCTTGGGATCTCTCTCGTGATTGTGGTCAGACCCGGGAGCTGGAGCGGTGTGGCTAGTGGGGGCAGGGAGTGGTGTTAGGGGTGAGCTGGAGAAAGGGTATAGCATTTACATGATGGCTGGCCACCTTCTGATGACAGTTTCAGTGCTTCCTCATGCCAGCTTTTCATAAGGGCTCGTTTGGACTTTCTCACTGAGTGGTGATTTTAAAGTAATATATTTACCTGGTGACATGGACAGTAACACAGGTTAGCAAGGTGAAAGCTATGCCACTTATAAACTAGCCTCAGAGATCAATCAGTACCACTGGTTGCCATCAGTCACAAACTCACTGAAGAAAAGGTAGAACCCATGCTTAAATGGGGAAATGCCAAAATTGGGAAGCTTAGTAACAGCCGGCACTCTTTGGACCATGTTTTGGAAAATACAGCCTGTCACACGTTAAAACTTGGGAGTACCCAAATTATCTTTTGGTGCATGAATGATGGCACACCAAACAGGGGAAGATCATTCAGTGCTAAAGAGAAACGAGCTATTAAATCATAAAAGTACATGGAGGTGTCCTAAATATATATCACTCAACGAAATTAGCCAATATGAAAAGGATTCCAATTATATCACATTCTGGAAAAGGCAAAAGTAGGTGGCTAGCCGGGGTTGTGGGTGGGAGGGAGATGAGGATGTGAGGCACAGGGATTCTTAGGGTGGTATAAGTACTTGATTTGCTGCTGTGACAGGGGGTACATGTCACCACACGTATGTCTTTATCCATGGATTGTGCAACACCGAGAGAGAAATCTAACTGATGCCTCGGCCTTTGAATAAGTGTGCTTTAGCAATCCAGGTTCATTACTTGTGATTTTGACAGAGGAGGATCCTGTCCACGTGTCTGGACAAGCCTATGTGGCAAACTTCTGCATTCGCAAACCAGCTTTGTTATAAACGTAAAACTGCTATAAAAATCCTTTAAACATCCAGGAGTGGTGGTACACGCCTTTAATTCCAGGACTAGTGAGGCAGAGGTAGGAGGATCACTGTCAGTTTGATCCCAGTCTGACACTACATAGTAGATTCCAGGCCTACTTCAAAACACACACACACACACACACACACACACACAAAATCCTTTAAACACACACCCACTACAACGGTACATAACTATAGTCTCAGGCTAAAGCAGGAGGCTCAGGAGTCAAAAACCATCTTGATCTATACACTGAGACACTGTCTCAAAAAAAAAAAAAAAAATCCCAAACAAAAATCGACCAATCAACCAACCAAATAATCCTTAGCATTCCACCCTTCCCCCACGCAGAGAATCTACATGCTTCCAGAAAAGCACACTCTCCTCATTTGACCAGACACACCAGGCCTGCACAGCCCTATTCCTTTTGATCCAATCTGCTTTGGCTTGTTTTATTTTCTTAGCTATGAATTCGTAGATCCAATGTAGGATTCACTGCTTTTGGCTCCTCCTGGATTTGTGCCCTTGTGTAAATTGGGAATCATATGCCAGGGTGGTTTCTGGCTTTGCCTCTTTCCCTGAGTGCTTTATGCCAGTTCTTTCTGTTTTTTTTTTTTTTTTTTTGTATATCTCCAAAGGACTCCATCCCAAGTCCCTCCTTCTGCACTGCGGGAGCACTTCCTGTCACCGGAGTCAGTGTCACGGGAAATGCAGGGGAACTGGGAGGACTATGCAGACCTGGTGGAGATGGGAAAGCCATGTCAGTCTGTGTACTTTGCATAAATTGATCTTTGCAGAGCTGATAAGGGAAAAGTTGAAAATGGCAACAGTCAAGTTAAAACATAAAAAAAAATAGCTACAATATCTTTAAAAGTCATGTATTCCAGCCTATATTTTCTAGATAATAGAACTGAGGCCCCAGAGAGACCTGCTAATTTCCTGGCTGGCATTAGTACTTGAATTCTGGTCTCCTCATTTCTGTTAGGCACATAGAAAAAGTTTTGCTTGTACCAAATATATGGTCTTGCAATTACTTTTGCTTTATTTGTATTTTTAGAAGACATTGGCAGAACACATTCAAATTTATAGTTTTTCTAGGAGGAGCCTGCTGTAGCGCAGGCCGATCTGGAATTCAGTATATAGTATCAAGCTGGCCTCAGACTCACAACAATCCTCCCATCTCTGCCTCCTGAGGGTCAGGATTAAAGGTGTATGCCACCACGCCAGCATAATATATATATATATATATATATATATATATATATATATATATATATATTTAATTCCCCCTTGTAAGTATTCCCAGAATTTAAAACACAAGGGCCATGTAGGACCTGAGCATTGGCTAACTCCTCGCCCTTGGGTCTGTCCATTTAAGTCTCAAGTCTGTCTGTTCCTGACTGGTTGGGATCATTGTGAGCAAAGAAACCTTTCCCTGCTTCTGTCTTTGACAAATTTGCTTTTAAGCCCCAGTTAAATAAAAAAAAAGTGACCATCTTGAAAAGCTATTTGATGGGGCTGTCATACTTCACTCCCAGGTCCATGTCTACCCAACAGGAAACATTGATAGTCAAGAGTAAGTTGCAAAAGGATTCTCGAGGAGTCTCCTCTCCTTCCCAGGCTTTTAAACATATACAATTTAAAATATATGTAATCTTAATTTAATTATATGAATTATATATAACATAAAATTATACATATTTATATAAACATAAATATATAATTTTATATAAACCATATATTTATATATAATTTATATACATAACATGTTAACTCATATATATTTATACTTACATACATATAATTTTAAATATACATAAACAATATAATTTGAATATTTGCTGCCAATTTCTTCAGAAAAAATGCAAATAAAGCAAAAGTTTTTGCAAGACCATGTATTTGGTACATGCAAAATTTTTTCTAGGTGCCTAACAGAAATGAGGAGACCTGAATTCCAGGGCCTGGTACTAAGGTCAGCCAGGAAATTAGCACGTCTCTCTGGGGCCTCAGTTCTATTATCTAGAAAATGTAGGCTGGAATACATGCTTTTCAAAATTATTATAGCTATGATTTTTTTTTTAATGTTGGAACTCAAAACATAATCGAGCAAAATTGAGATGTAGAAAAGATAGAGAAATGGGTCCAAGGGAACACCTTATTTGCTTTTCCTGGGAATGCGAATGATGAGTAGCATATGAGATGATGTACTGTAGGTAAATGACAAGCAGTTTAACCTGAGTTAGCCTTGGGAGTGGCTGCAGGTGGTAACGGGTAAGCATGGTGTTTAGAATCAGAGTCCCTGGGGTCTGAACTTAGCTACATCACCTAGTGACTGGATGAACTTGGAAACATAATGGCACTCTTTTTTTAGTTTTATATTCCTAGCCTATAAACAGAGACCATGTCTGGGCTGAATGGTGTACTCCTTGAATTCATACATCAAGATCTTGATCCCTACTTCCTTAGACTGGGACTGTACTTCTTTGCTTGAAAAAAAAAATATATATATATAGTGAGGCAACAGGTGCGGGCCCTAGCCCAGTATGACTGGTGTTCTCGTAAGGAAAGGAGATTAGAACATCGACACCATGTGAAGACCTGGCAGGGTACAGCCATCTACAAGCCAAGAAGAGAGAGAGGGAGAAATCAGTGATGCCAACAATTTGTTTCTGGACATCAGGCCTCCAGAGCTGTGAGAAAATAAATATCTGTTGGAAACCTTCTAGTCCGTGGCAGTTTGTTATGGTAGCCTTATCTTTGAAGAAAAGTTTTAAAAATTTAAGTCACCCTGTAAAAATAAACATTAACAAACATTACTAGTAGCTATTGTCCCTAAACATTTTGAGATGGAGGAATTTTGAGCCTAGGGTGAAATTGGGCAGATCCAAAAAAAAAAAAAAAAAAATGTCTTCAACTGTGAAAATTCCTTTAGAGCCCTGGAAATCATTGCATCCAAGAGGCACTAGCTGATCTGGGCTCATTTAATAGCAAGATGTGGTGGAAGAAGACACACCTCCTAGGTCTGGCCAGGCTGTGTTAGGAAAGTTGGGCACAGAGAAGAGGAAGCTTCGTTACCGTCTGCATTTATCATAATGGCTGCTTCATTAGTAATGGAAGCTCAGAAAGAGATTCAGTTCCCTCCTTGTCTCTAAGAATTCCCAAGCACAGATCTGTCAAGAGTCAGTAAAGTACTTGCCTTGCAAGCATGAGGATATGAGTTCAATCCCCAGGGCCCGTGTAAAATCCTGAGCACAGACAGCAGTGCACACCTGGAATTCCCTCACTGAGGTGGTGGAGACAAGAGCATCCCTGGGGCTCCCTGGCCAATCAGTCTAGCCAAAGTGGTGAGCTCCGGGCCAATAGGAGGCCTTGTCTCAAAAATATGTGGACTCCATTGCTGAGTATGACACGTGAGGTTGTTCTCTGCCTTCCAAACACACACGCACACGTGCACACATACACACACGTGTGCGTGTGACTCATGCACACATGGGCCTATAAAGGTACACACACATACGCACATTACACACACATGCAAAGAAATACAAAGAGAACTGTAATATGTTACTGAAGCCAAATGACTATTCACAAATCAAAGCAGATAAAATACTTAGAATTAAACTTCAGAGAAGACTGTGGAAAGGGACTTGCATATAGTTCAGTGACGAGCATGTGTTTAGCATGCTCAAGGCCTGGGATTCCATTCTCAGCAACCACGACAAAAAGAAAAAAAGAGAGAGATATGAAGAAGAAGAGGAGGAGGAGAAGGAGAAAAGAAAAGAAAAAAAGAAAAAGGAATTTCCAAACACAGCTAGGCTAGCAGCACATGTCTAAGACAAGATTTGAACAATGGAATGAAAATTTCTTACTTAGGAAAGGAAATCATCTGGGTTTTGTACGAGGCAGAACAAATACACTGAATTCTTGACGTTTATTTTTATTTGTGTTGGGTAGAAACAATGTTTTCAAGCCTATACTTTCCCAACAGTGTTTGTTGAGTAGAGCCCTTGCAGAGCTGGGCTCTCGTTATGGGTGGACTGACTCCACAAATCCAGAAGCCCATTCTTGGAGTAGTTGCTAGGCTGCCAGCAGCCAGGCCATCATGCATCAAGCAAGTCTGCAAAGTGCAAAAATGCGTGTGAAGTTGTGTCCGGGAAAAAGTTCTACGCTTATGTTCTTTGCTCAGAGAAGAAGTGTTTTTTACAGTCTGTGTAGTGGAGTCATCATTTTCTGTTTAAAGGCTTTGGAACCCAACTCCAAGTTTTCATAGATTGTAATTTAGTAACAACCTCTGTTTCTTTCCCTTCTTCCTCAGCTATGTTATTTTTTTCACACAAGTTTTCTTGTATGTTGCCTCCATGAAGAGAATTGTCATGGGAACCCTGAGAAGAAGGATTATCAACTTGGAGGCTGCATGTGACAAGAACAAATTCTTAAGTTACTTTTGCACAATACTACGCTTTGTAATTCAGTTTTTTAAAATTCTTTTTGTTTATTTATTTATTTATTTATTTGAGAGTGACAGAGAGAGAAAGAGGCAGGTAGAGAGAGAGAGAGAGAGAGAGAGAGAGAGAGAGACTGGGCGTGCCAGGGCCTCCAGCCACTGCAAACGAACTCCAGACGCGTGAGCTTATGCATCTGGCTAACGTGGGTCCTGGAGAATTGAGCCTCGAACTGGGGTCCTTAGGCTTCATAGGCAAGCGCTTAACCGCTAAGCCATCTCTCCAGCCCTGTAGTTCAGTTTTTTATTTAGAGCCTGAAAAGAAGAAAGCACTTAGTTTGGTAGCAGCAAGTGATGCAAAAATTAGAGCGAATCAGGAAAAGTTACCATCACTGGGTTGCTTTGATCAACAGAATATAAAGCAATTTATAGCTATGATTGTTTTTAATCAGATTAACTGTGTTGCTGTTAGGGCTGAAAACTATGGTGCCTGAAATTCCGCATAGGTGGAATGGTAAACGTCATGAAAGGAATAGTTATCAGGAAGGTTTCCCCAGGGTGTTGATAGCAGCAATCATTTCATTGGGAATTTTCATCACTAATCTGATTTTTTTAAATATGAATTTTTTAAAATATGCTGTAGAATCAAAAGAGTTTTCACAGAAGAAAGCATAGAACGAAATGACTTAAAGGCGGAGCTCCCACGCTGCAGTTCGCTGAGGTGAAGGCAGGTGGAAAATAGAGCTGCAAGGGGCGGGGGATGGTGCGTGGTGGCAGAGACCAGTCACAGTCAAAGCTGGGGCCCTGCGGGGGGGGGGGGGGCTGCAGGCATGTGTCTATTGTCCCTGCTGGTGCTTAAGCACGGGGCTCCTCTCTTTAGGGGTGTCAGTCATAATCCCCCTCTTCTCTTTCCTCCCATACCTTTCCCTACAAACTCAGGAGGAACAGTCTAGAAATTGGCATTGTGGCTTTGGATGACACATTGTACTGGGTAGCTTGTGCACCAGAGCTCTGGACGGGGACAGCTCTTCGTGAGTCTCGCAGGGCTGTCATTGACAAGGCTGAGCAAGAGGAAGCTCCTGTCTAAACCGATAGGCCTTCTGCATAGAGACTCTATAGTGCTTTCAGCTGTGGCCATGGTTGAGCATCAGCGTTTTCGTTTGTGGTGCAGAAGACAGAACTCGGGGGATCCTGCATGTGAGGTCGGGGGTGGGGGATCTACCCCCCGAGTCACAAGCTCTGGTCCTCCCTGGCGGATCTTAGGCAATGAAATTGAGCTACAGCTCCTGCTCCTGCCCCAGTGTTTTGGTTTCTTTTGGATTTCTGTCGGCAGTGAGGTCCGTTTGAGCTTGGGCAGCGCAGTGCGTAGGGATGTTACAGCTAGACTGGTCCAGCCTCTGCCTTCTTTGAAGACTTGCTTGTCCCTTGTTCGATATCCTGCCTCCTAAGCTATAGTCTGGATAGAGGGAAAGCAGACGGGCCAGTCTTCTTGCCAGTACCTGTGATAAGCACTTGGCTATAACTTTCCCATGGGAAACTGGAAAGCCCATGTCGAAAATGTGGACACACTGAGCAGTTTGACTTCAGATAACATGCTTGGCAGTGAATACTGACAGAATATTCTTCTATTTTTCTGGGTCATTCTTACCTTGCAATAAATACACGCCCATTTTAGGACATGGCGGAAACAAAGATCAACAAAAGAAGGTTAATCCATGTGAACTGGAAACGTTCTACCCCAAGATGACCATGATTAAGATGCTGGAGCCAATCTTTTTTATGCACATTCATTTACATACACACACACAACAAACACAGATTTAACAAAATGGGACAAATTTAGCCACTGTCATTTTGAGTGGCTGCATACTAGCCATGTAAGGATGGTAATTTTATTTATTTGAATGCAATTCTATTGTTGAAATATAGATTTGTTTGTTGTTTTCTCCTAGTGTAAACCTGAACATTTCTGTAAATAACTATGCATTCACATATTGCATTACTATTTCCTCAGGATAATTTCCTAAGGAAAAATTTGAAATATATTACCAAATTGCTGTCCTAAGAGTTTCATGTATTCAACACATGTTTGTTAACTGGGCACTGTTTATGTCTAGGACTGTGCTATGAATTGGGAACCTTAAGGAGATAGTGAGACAACAGAGACTATCCCACAAAGACAGCCGGTAAGTATGTAAGTACAGTCGCCTCTCCTTCTCTGTAGGCCCAACCATCTGCCAACAGAAAAATCTTTGTATCTGTACTGAACATAAACAGGCCACTTTTTTCTTATTATTATCTAAAAATATATCCCACAATCAATTATATAGTATTTAGAGCTGTCAGATATTTTAAGTAATCTGGAGATGATTTAAAGTTCACAGGAGTGGGTGGGTAGGTTGTGTGAAAATCTTATACTATGTAAGATATATATATATATATATATATATATATTCAGATTTGAGCATCTGAGAAGAATCCTGGACCCAGTCCGCTCACCTTTTGTGGGATGATTGGGTAGCAGTGTTGAATGTCACAAAGAGGCATCTGCAAGCCTCTGGAGCTCCTGGCAGGAGACCCACAGCAGCATCTGAGTGTGCAGTGTGCCTGTGCCCTGTGCTCTTTGCCAATACATCCTGATGTCATGTCACTTGCATTTGATGTTGAAGTAGCACAAATAAGAACACTGGGTAGACTGCTGCACAGCTGCACCCTGTGCCATGAAAACACAAGGCAGGATATGTTTATGACCCCTGCTCCACTTAGGGGCTCGCACCTGTGAGGCACTGTGTTCAGAAATCTCTATTTCACAAACTGATCCAGTGATCTGGGAAGGAAATAGCTTCGTAGGCTCTGGAGCCTGTGACTTTTTCTCATGAAATTCAGAAGTGAGCCTTGCCTCCTTCCTAAAAAAAAATTATTCACTTGCTCATGTGTGGGGAGGCTTTTATTATTATTTTCTTTGGTAACAGAATGAACTTACTGTATAGTTTTCTTCCTTTGTTTTCTCCTGTTCCTCCCCTTCCTTTTCTCCCCCTGCTTTTATAAGTGCCTCTGTCAGTTTCTAGACAGCAAACAGCCTATTGACGGGGAGTATGCAGTACTCAAGTTCAAATTCCTAGACTCTGTAAATGCTGAGCAGACCATTGACCAATTTCCAGAGTGACTAAATGATGTCACTAAGATGTTCACATGCTGCCCGAATCTGGGTTTATATTGGCAAAGGAAAAAAGTTCCAGGGATTTAGCTTAAAAATCCTAATTGCTTTTCTTTTTGATTCTAGATTCAAGCAACATTTGATTCCATAAAACAGTACGAGGGCTCCAATGGGCCAAGCAGAAAAGGTTGGATTCATAGGAAGAGAAAAGCTGAGGAAAACAGAAAACAAAAATACCAACAGCAAAAGAATAAGTTATTTCAACTGAAGACCTAATGACAAGCCTATGGCTTGGAAGATCATGAGCCCTGGTGTGTGTGTGTGGGGGGGGTGGGGGTGTACTACTGTTGTCTGGATAAATGGATATATTATTTCCCACCACACTGCCCTCTAAATACTTATGTCTATGCCCATGTACTAATGTTACTCTCACTGTTGTGTAAAGAAGCTTCTCTTTTCAGATGGTGGTGACCACTGGGGTGACTCAAAACTCACCAAAATGCTAAGAAGTGATAGTGGAGTGTTCAGCACTAAATAAGACATCTCTACCACACCCTCCAAGGGTCAGAGACCACCTGGGAAGAGGTGACAGAACGTAAGAGCCAAGGGGAGGGGAGGAGCACTTACAATGCTATGTTCCAGGTACAAAGTGGCCTTGATATTCAAAACCTCACAGTGACAGATGGTACCTACATAAGACCTGTATAATAGAAGGAAAAAAATAGTGACATCAACATAGAAGAGAGACTAGTTGGAAAGAAGAAGGGATTCACTGGAGGGTGAATTTCAGAGAGGTGAAGGGAGAGTGGTGGGAGGGGAGTATGATAGTGTTATATTGTTTATAGTTACAGAAGGTGACAGTAAAGAATCAGTTATTTCAAAGTTACTTTCCTTGTAAGACAGAGATAAGAAAGACAGATAAATAAGTTCACAATTAGGGCTAGAGGGATGGCTCAGTGGTTAAGGCGTTTGCCTGCAAAGCCAAAGAACCCAGGTTCCATTCCCCAGGACCCACGTTAGCCAGATGCACAAGGGGGTGCACGCATCTGGAGTTCTTTGCAGTGGCTAGAGGCCCTGGCATGCATTCTCCCCTCCTCTCTCTCCCTCCTCTTTCTCTGTCAAATAAATATATTTTTTTAAAAAAGATCACAATTAATAAGTTAGTACCAGATAATTTCTGTTTTCTTCATTTGCATGAGGATTAGAGCAGAGGCTGGAGAGATGGCTCAGCAGGTAAAGGGATGGCCTGGGTTCAATTCCCCATACTCACATGAAGTCAGATACACAAAGGGGTGCCTGTGCATGTAGTTCATTTGCAGCAGCAGGAGACCCTGGTGCACCCATTCTGTCTCTCCCTCCTTGCAAATAAATCAACAAAAATTAAAAAAAAAAAACAACAAAGTAGTAAAGCAGAGGGACCTTCCTTGTCATGCCTACTGGGAGATTTAAAAATTCCCTTCTTAATACCAATTTCTTGGAGAGTTATATAAACTGCTTGATCTCAGATTAATGTCATGGGTTATTAGCTGGAGTGACTCCATTTTCACTTTTAGCATTGTCTATTATGGGCTCAGTGGGGGATCAGGGTTGAGTTTTGGTAAGGGTCCCCTTTTTGGTTGATAGATGGCTGTTATATCCCATAAAGATATTAAAGTATCTACCTTCCTGACCTAAATCACCTTCCAACAGATACCATAAATTAGGATTTCAACTTCTAATTTTGAGGGCAACTCAAGTGTTCAGTCCATGGTTCTGGGTGTTCCTGAAAGTTCCAACCTGGTACAATATGACATTCATCCTTTGCAGGATATTTAGGACTGCCCAGGGTATCCTGGGAGCCACACACTGTCCAGCAGTACACCCAGGAAAGACCCTAGTCATCCTTCCAGCCTCCAAGATGGCCCCAGTGATGCCTCACACATGTGGTCCTGACCCACGCTGCATCCAGCTTGGCTTATGTGATTGGTGGAGCTGGCAATGTACAGTTCACAGGCAGATCTCAAAGGGCACCAAGACTTTTAATTCCTCTCTTCCGTCCCTTCTGGTTCTTTGAACATTCTGGCAGCTCCCTTGGAAGGAATTGAGACCTCCTACTGACAGCCAGTGCCGTCTCGCCAGTCATGTGACTCCGCCATCAGGGAGATCCTCTGGTGCTTTGAGCCATTCCTGAGCTAATTGAAGCTGTGGTTGGTTCTAGACTGCCATCACGAGCCGCTTCTCTAAGCCAAACTGTCCAATTTGCTCCCAAGTTCTCAACACCGAAAGAAACCACCAAAGATAATAAAACATTTGTTATAATATTAAGGTGCTAAGTTTGGGGCTAATTGATTAGGTATAGTTAATTGACTTGTGTATGTTTCCAAACCAAGCAAACCAAGGTGCATTTCTCTGGCCTCCAGAAGAATGTCCACTTACCGTGGCTGTACTGGAAGAGGGGACCGCTAGAGGATGACGCAGTGTTCTCTGTGAATGCCACAGGTATTCGTTCTGTCAAAAAGAGAAAAGAAAGAACAGAGAAAACAAAGGACCTCTGACATGTATGTAGCTAGTTTGCTAATATCTCTGCAAAATTGGGAATGAAAATGTCACAGCATAACTCACAGAAGGGAAAAGAAAAAAAAAAACACTGAAAAACTGCTCAGAATATCTGAGTTTTCATCCTAAATCTTAATTAAGTCATTAAACTTTTTCTGCCCCAGCTTCCCTGGGTTGATCAGAGATCACATGAGATAATGAAGGCGGGAGTTCTCTAAAACTGTTTAACACCTAACACATATCACGTGTCATTGTTACAGTCATGAGGACAAAGGGTGTGAATGAGGGTTAGAATTAGAAACGGAATATTTTTTAAAAAAGGGTGAGATGGAATAAGAGAATAATAGTTCATTTTTCTCCCTAAGGAATAGGATAATTTTCTCTGATAAGAATATACTTTTAAATCAATTTTGAATATTGCCTTAATGCTTGGGAATAGTTCTGCATGCAGAAAGGCTGTGAAATCAAATCTCCACAAGGCCTGTGCACCACGGAGATGAAAATAAGCTTGTTCCCAATAATTCTATTTCCTGGTACTTCCCTGACATCTTGCAGCAAAGCCAGTGACAGCCAGACAGAAAGTGTCCCATGACCCAGCTAATCAGTGACTCTTGCTAATGTATGACCTCACCCTGTGTCTCAGCGGATACAGCTTGCGAGTGGGGGTGTAAGTGATGAGTCTGCTTTTTTCTATACTGTGAAGCGGGGTGCCAGAATGCTGGGTTCACAGACACTGTTTCATTGTGCACAGCATGCACGTTTCTTATTCCTACCTGGCGTGAGGAAATGAGCTCTCCCTTTAACGTATCGTGCTGTTCAATGTGCATGGCTCGCGATCTTCAGGAGCTGAAGGAAAGCTCCCCACCAGCATAGATTTGATGCTGTGGGCAATATTTTAACACAAATGGATCGTCACTAAAGCCAATTTGTTGTCATTGCAGGTTTTTATTTTTGGAAAGGAAAAATAAAACCACATGTTCTGCTTTATTAACAAAACCTAACTTTAAGTTAGGATGAGCTTTCTTAGACACATAGGTTGCCTGATGGTTCTCCCCCAAAATTTCAATGCTATTCAGTGAGCAAACTGCCTCATTGTCATAGTATGTCTCAAATTTTGCTTAAGGAGTTCACGTGTGACTATCGTTGAATCAGATAGCTATCCTTTGGTCATACAAAATAACTTCTTTTTTTTGTTTATTTTTATTTATATATTTGAGAGCAACAGACAGAGAGAGAAAGAGGCAGAGAGAGAGAGAGAGAGAGAGAATGGGCGCTCCAGGGCCTCCAGCCACTGCAAACAAACTCCAGATGTATGCGTCCCCTTGTGCATCTGGCTAATGTGGGTCCTGGGGGATCGAGCCTGAACTGGGGTCCTTAGGCTTCACAAGCAAGTGCTTAACTGCTAAGCCATCTCTCCTGCCTTAAAATGACTTCTTATAGTCTTCAAGGAGTTAAAAATACAAGTTTCTTGCTGACAGCAGAACTCACATTCCTTCCTGTACTACACAGGGGTTGCCCTTTCTGACTCCCCAGAAAGAAACTTGCTTCATGCATATTTTATATTTAGCATACTCTCATTAAGGTGTCATTTCTCTTATGGGAGAACAATTAGGCATTCATCCCTCTACAATAGAGAAAGATATACAAAAATATGAGATTCACAAAGGAGCTGAGAGGAAAAATACAAGAAGAATGTGGCTGTGTTATGCAAAAACCTGACATTCACATATGATTAGTCTTTATATAAGACCTCCGAAAAGTGAATAGAAGGTGGTACAAAATGAATTTGCAAAATTTGGGAAGTAATCCCTAGTGTGTGTGTGTGTGTGTGTGTGTGTGTGTGTGTGTATAGTAAACAATAGAGGACCCACAGAAAACATTGTAATTATCTGTTTTCTGAACCTTGGTGTTTATTCCATCATCTTCAACCCCTAAGTACTTACCTGCAATGCATGTGTACACTTACAGAGGCCAGAGGAAAATGTCAGGTGTCCCTCCTCCGTCACTCAACCACGTATTTTTCTCAAGACCCAAGTCTTCCTCTGGAGCTTGTGATTCTCTGGTCTCGGCTCCCGTAGGACTGAGGTTACAGACATGTGTAGCCACGTCCATCTGCTTACGTGGGTGCTGGGGAACTGAACTTAGCTGGTCTCAGCAGGCACTCATGCTTGCGCAGGAGGTGATCTTATCCACTGAGCCATCTCTGCGGTCCCTTTACTCTTCCTAAGGGATTTTTAAAGCCCTGTAAAGTGGCTTTGGGAACACACACACGCGTGTACACACTCATCTGTAGCAGAGCTAGAATGAGAGAAGAGTAGGAGTGAAGGCTGGCAATTATTCAGCAGGTATATTCAGGTATATTATGTATTATCTCACTTAGTACAATTATCATGTGAGGGTTTATATTGATTGTCAACTTGGTAGGACTAAAATCACCTGTAAGGGATTCTTCAGATGAGGTTCACTGAGCTGGAAAGGCTTACCTTAACTATAGATCCCCATGGCCTGGGATCCTGGCCTATAAAACATCAGACAGAGCTGGTTGAGCACTGGTAGTCGTCACTTTCTGCTTCCCCACTGGGAACCTGCTTCAAGCTGTTTCAGTCTTCTGCCACCATGCCTTGTCCATCAACTTGGACTTGAACCTGGAACTGTAAGCTGAAATCAACCCCTTGTGGTGGTTTGATTCAGGTGTCCCCCATAAACGCAGGTGTTCTGAATGCTAGGTTCCCAGCTGATAGAGATTTGGGAATTAACGCCTCCTGGAGGCAGTGTACTGTTGGGGGCAGGCTTATGGGTGTTACAGCCAGAATCCCCTTGCCACTATTTGGCACACTCTCCTGTTGCTATTGTCCACCTTATGTTGGCCAGGGGATGATGTCCATGCTCTGCCCATGCCTTCATTTCCCCTGCCATCATGGAACTTCCCCCTCAAGCCTGTAAGCCAAAATAAACCTCCTTTTTCCCCCTACAAGCTGCTCTTGGTTGGGTGATTTCTACCAGCATTGCCAACCTGACTGCAACATCCCTCCAACCTTAAGCTGATTTTTGTCAGGTTATTGTGTCCCAACAATGAGAAGGTACGTCATACAGGTTTCACTTAAATGTCCCCACCATTCTCATAAGGTTTTTTTTTTTAATTTTTTTTATTAGTCAGTTCTGTATTCAGCAAATACAGTCAGTTTGGTACCATTATTAGGCTCATCCGTGACCTACCCCCTCCCCTTGGCCCCTCCTTGTTGAGGTATACGGGTCATGCATTGTGGAGTTAGCCCACAGTTATGGGTAAGCTAAATGTCTCTGCATATCATGACCCAACATGTGACTCTGACATTCTTTCCGCCCCTCATAAGGTTTCTGTCTGGAAAATGAATATTCTTGATGATTAAGAAGTTTGGTTGGGGAGATGGCTCATTGGGTGAGAACAGTTCTCTGTAATCCCAGGGCCAGCACCCACATAAGAGGCTAGGTGTGGTCACACATTCCTGTAATCCCAGTGTAGGGCAGGGACACAAGGATGTCTGGGGCAGCCTGGTCAGCCAAATTAGAGAAGCAACAAATGAGTGAGCTCTAGGTTCAGTGAGAGATAATGTCTCGGGGAAATAAAATAAGGGAGGACATTTGATGTCCACCTTTGGACTGTACACACGTAGGCAAGAGGCACATGCATCACATGCACAGATGCAATCACACACACATGCACACAGGCTTGTGTTCATGCAGACACACACGCATGAAGAAGAAAGAAGGAGGAGGTGGAGGAGAAAGAGAAGCAGCCGCTGCCACCTGGTGAATCCTAAGGAAACACAGTGCATGGAATGACAGTGACCTAGGACAGCGCATGGATGGTCAAGCTCATGGGTCACGGTAGGTTTCTGCAGACAGGTGGCTTTTCAGAGTGACTAGGGGAGACCAGCATGGGGAGGGATTGGGTTGGACATATGGGTCTACAGCATGTTTTGTTCACAGATCATGACATTTTTCCAGGTAAACAAGCAGGCCTAGGGCTTCACTCAACTAGCTGCATAATAGTCTACCTGAGGGATGTGTCATGATTCCTATCTTATGTTTGAACGCTTAGTTCTGGGTTTGGTCTCCATGCACAATGCTACAGGGAATGAGGATTGGGCCTAGGGCTTCATACATGCTAGTAAATGCTTTACCACTGAGCTATATTCCCAGCCCAGTACTTGACACTTGATCACAAAATCCTACACACGCTTTCCTGTGTGACTTGATGTGGCAGCTGCAAGACTCGAGCCAAGGTGCCCACCGCTAGAAGACTCTCTAGTATTCCTACTGGGAGCCATTCCTCCATTTGACAAACTGTAAATCAGGAAATTTGCAAATTCTTATCAGTTTTCTCAGCATGCCCAATACTGAAATCATTAAACTCCCCACCTACTAAGAAGAAAAAAAAAGTCCCATTTCCTCTTTTTGTGTTTTTACCTTGTTTATTGTCATCACCTTGTGCCCACCTGTGGTGCCCAGACATCTTGCTGGGTTCTCTCCCCTTGTGCACCAGCCACATCCATCAGCCACCACACTTGTCAATTTAATGTCCTTTTCTGAAATGTGTCCCTCCTTTAAAGCTCTATACTGACGTCTTACGAGTCCTCCTCATTGTCTGTACGTTCTATTGAGTACGCGTTGGAGTCTAGCATCGTTAACCTCTACACTGTCTCTTAGGGATCTTGGCAAGAGGTTTTGTATAAGAAAGGAGCCTATCAAACCCCAGCTTAAATCCTCTGAGAGCTCCTCATTTTTCTCACCCCTGCAACGTTAAGTTCAAATACCTTGTTCGGTTTGCTGGCCCTCTACCTTCTGGCCCTTGCCTGTCCCTTTCCCTTGGAGCCTGCCTTTCTGTCCTGAGTCCCCCCGACCCCCAGCAGCAGCCCCTGTAATATTTCCAGTCCCCAAGCGATGGATCCTACTCTCCCCCTTTCTGCCTTTGCCCCGCTTGGTTGATCCTTCACTCTTCCTTTCAGACCTGGCTCCTGCTCTTCTCCCATGTGAAGTCTTGGCTGGTCTCCACAGTCACTGCCTGGCACCCCCTCCTTCTGCCATCTGTCTTCCTTGTACATGCCGCCATCAGAGCAAGGTGAGGGAGATGTGCTTTCCCAGAGTCCAAACCTCAGCCAAACCTTAGTCTGAGATGGTGTCATTCTGGGCTTATGTAGCTCAGGGTAGATTGGAACTAACTGAGTAACTAAGTGTAACTTTGAACTACTTATCTTCTCTCCTCCTCCCCAGTGTTGGAATTACAGGCCCTAAGTAAAGTGGAATTGGACCTTCATAACCATAGGCACCCAGCGCACGTTAATAACTGTGGTCGCCACTCTTTCAAAAGGCATTTCTGGTCCAATATATATTGTAAGAAGGACAAAATGCATCCATAATGGACTAGTAAGCGAGTAAATAAAGAATGCAGAATGAGGTAAGGGCTCACTCTGTGTTGAGTAATATAAATAACACTGGTGTGCTTTAGCATGGAAATTAGTTGTTTGGGTAATGGAGTAAAAACAATCAACCTCTCTGTGGCAACAACAATAATCTACTTGTTTATTTGTCACTTCCTCTTAGCAGCCCTGTTGGGTTGAGCATTTGTTTCAACCTGTTTTCAGTGATAATTTTCATAAATGTGGATAGTACATTTTGATCATAATCCCCTCATAGTATTTTCTTTTGTTCCCCTCCCTCATACCATTTCCACTGAAACCCTTACTCTTTCTACGGGCCCCTCTTCTATTTTGATGTCATCATCTTCTCTTTACTCCTTCCATCATTCATGACATATTGATGGACCCACTATTGTGCAGTTAACATGAGCCGTTGTAAGGGCATGAATACAATGCTCACTTTGTGTCCAAAAGACGGCGTCCCAAAGCACTCCTCTCCATCTTTTGGCTCTTACACTCTTTCTAGTGCACTTTTCTTAGTATTTCCAGAGCCTCGGTGGCTGTGATAACTGTGTCTCATTTGGTGATGAGTGCTTAGCTGTAGTCACTTCTTAGCACTCTGGTGGGTCTTGAATATCCCCAGTAGTCATTGCCATCTACAAAAAGAAGTGTTTATGACTGAAAGTGAGGGCAGCACTAATATATAGACATAAGCATAAATATGTAGGAGGTAATTTGATAAGCACAATGTATACATTTAGCCAAGTAGCAGTTGGCTTCCTCTTAGGGTCTAGGCTCTTCCCAACCATTGACATTAATATTAGGTATGAATTCCCTCCTGTGGAGTCGACATCAAATTCAGTCAGTCAGCAATTGGTTACCCCCAGAAAAGCCATGCCACGATTGCAACAGTGGTCACATCATGCCTGGCTAGTTAGTTGTGTAGCTCAATGGATCCACAGAGTGTTAAAATTATTCCTGATTATTCTTCCCCAGCAGCCTGCACAACACTTCCTAGCACTATAACAGCTAGCCAGCAGGAAGAAGGTTTCCAGTTCTGTTCTAGCTTAATTTCAGGTGAGCACTTTCTACGAAATATTGGAAATTTGCGGAAGAGGTGGCAGAAAGAATGTCAGAGCCACACGTTGGGTCATGATACACAGAGACATTTCCTCCTACCCATAACTGAGAGCTAACTCCACAATGCATGACCCATATACCTCAGTAAGGAGGGACCAGGGGGAGAAGAGAGGATAGGGAAGAGGCTAATAATGGTACCAACTTGACTGTATTCACTGAGTACAAAACTAATTAATAAAAATATATTTTTATTTATTTATTGGATGAGAAAGAGAGGAGAGAGAGAGAGAGAGAGAGAGAGAGAGAGAGAGAGAGAGAGAGAGAGAGAGAGAGGAGAGAGGAGAGAGAGAATGCCAGGGCCTCTAGCCTCTGCAAATGAACTCCAGACGCATGCACCACCTTGTGCATCTGGTTTATGTGGGTCCTGGGGAATTGAACCTGGGTCCTTAGACTCCACAGGCAAGCACCTTAACTGCTAAGCCATCTCTCCAGCCCCACAGAACCTCTTTTGATAGACAAAGCCCTCTGAAAACATAGGAGGGTCAATTTCCTTGCTAAGCTTCCAAAGTTGGAGACTTGTGGGCCCAGGGCTCAAAAATGTATAACTCAATGTAATTTCACCAAGATCCTGATGCTTCTGCCCCTGGTCTATGTTAGGACTTCATCCTGGGTTTGTACCTGCAGAGGATGAATGGAGGATTTTCTTTGCTTCTTGGGGGTGGGGAGAAGCAGGCGTCCTTTTCTAGGGGATCATCTACCACTGGTACCTCCGGAAATGATGTTGAAAGTTAGAGACCCCAGGTAGGCATTTGGATGGCAAACTTCGGCCATAGTGGGCTGGTTTATTCTGTGATCAGAACCCTGTATGTACTTGTCAGTGGGTTTGGGTCAGGAGAGAGGTGGGGTTGGGGAAGAAAAGGGAGAGAGAGAGAAGGGGGAGGGGAGAGGAGGGAGAGGTGAGAAAGTAAGAAAAACAGTTTATATTTAATAAGTGTTATTTAAAATGAGCATTTAGACTTCTACACCAATGCTTACTAATGTATTTTATACATTAAACCTGTTTCAAGAGACTACATGGTTCACTATAATCTAAGGTGAACAAAAAGGGAAAAAGCACATGACTCTGTTTAAATTTCACTCTGTGCTGTGCTATGCTCATTAACCTTCTCTGTTATTAATGAGCTAATTGATAATTCTGCTCTTAGAATTTGTGTGCTCCTTGCCAATGAAAGGCTTGCTCATATGCCTGTGATCTACTGTGTGACTAGCAATGATAAGGCAAACTTCTCAGAGATGCAAGCCAGTTTTTTTTGTAATATGTATCCTTTTTTTTTTCATTATTGACAGTTTCCATAATTATAGACAGTAAACCATGATAATTCCCCTCACACACTTTCCCCTTCACAACTCCACTATCCATTATATCCTGTTCCCCTCTCAATCAGTCTCTCTCTTATTTTGATGTCATCATCTTTTCCTCCTATTATGAGGGTCTTGTGTAGGTAGTGTCAGGCACTGCAAGGTCATGGATATCCAGGCCATTTTGTGTCTGGAAGAGTGCATTGTGAGGAGTCCTACACTTCCTTTGGCTCTCACATTCCTTCTGCCACCTCTTCTGCAATGGACCCTGAGCCTTGGAAGGTGGGATAGAGATGTCTCAGTGCTGAGCACTCCTCTGTCACCTCTTCTCAGCACTATGGTGCCTTTGAGTCATACCAGAGGTCACCACCATCTGAAAAGAGAAGCTTCTCTAAGCCAGTTTTTTTTTTTTTTAAAGAGATCGAATCCAGTGCTTCCCTTCAGTCTTATTGGAATGTTCCCACAGCTAGGTTACCATAGAAAACATTTGCCAGCCAGTGAGATCATGATGCTTTTAAAGGGAATTCTTAATTTTGGTCCTTGAGAATAAAATAACGTAATTCAATTAGGCAAGTTAAGATCATTTGCAGAATCCATGTTAGATCTCTTTATCAAAGAGTTCCCAGTCACTGGAGATCTGTGTTTAATGGGATGAGGTCGGGTGCTGTGGGGGTGTGGGAAAACAGCCGTTGAAGTACTTGAGGACCTGTGATTAAGTGCTGGCAATCTCATCATTTCTGACCACTACAGACGATGCGCCTGCACTCAGTCCTTACAAGAGTTTGGTTGCGTACTTTCTCTGGACTCTACACGCAGAAGCAGCACTACTGGCTTATCGAGTATATGTCCTCCATCTAGTTTTAGAAGATAGCTGCACCCACTCCTGAATCAGCTCCATCTGACCTGGATCCTTACGGTGCTTCATGGAGTCTGCCTTTTCCATTTTGTCCTCCTAGAGCTGGGGCTTATTATTTGAATCGCAGTTTGTGATAACTACTGATATCGACCACCTTTTCAATATTAACTGACCATTCCAGTGGTACATCTTACAAAGCAGTTGGGTTCTTGGCCTTTATCTCACTGTCTTTTAGGGGTTCTTTATAGCTTTTGTAAGGCATAGATTACAAAGATCTCCCTAATGGGCACTTGTGTTTTCAATACCTATATCATTTATCTGTCATCTATCTATCATCTAGCTATATCATCTATCTTCTTTACCATAATTATTTATTTATTTATTTATGGGCAGGATCACATTATGTAACCCAGATTGTCCCTGAGCTGAAGTTGAGATTATAGGTACATGCCACTATACCTGGAATGCTCTCAATATTTTAATTTTTTTTTATAATAGAGGGCCTCCAATTGATGAGCTGTAACTCATCAGTCTTCTCCCATGCAATTAGTAACATTTGTATTTGGTGGAAGAAAATTCGGCCAACCTAATTTCATGAATAACTTTATTTCCAGAAGCTAAATTTCTCTTCCCCTGCTTTTTCTTTAGTTTTTCCATATACATTTACATGCACTACCTGCACAGAATGAATTGTTGTTTTTGTCTTAAGCTAGAGCAATATATATTTTTCTCGCTTTTTATTTGGAAGGCTATTTTCTCTAGTTATATATAGGGTTTTGAATTGCAGGTTTATTATTGTTGTTATTATTGCTATTATTTTGTACTTTCAGCATGTTAAAAATGTCACCTCATTGTCAGTGGACACAGTTTCAGTGAAACAAGTCAGCTGTTAGATTTATTATTACACTGTGAAGGTAGGAACCCTCTTTCACTGACTTTAATTTCCCATAGTTTTGCTATCGTGAACCTAGGTGGCGTTTCATAGTTCTTATACTACTTGACATTGGCAGATCCTCCAGCACCTTTACAGCTCTGCACTCTTATGTGTTTTGTCAATTTTGCAAAATTTATAGCTAGTTTGTCTTTACGCACATGCTGCTTTGGACATACCATCTCTCTTCTTTTCAGGCTAACATTTGTCAGTTAAAAAAAATAATGTCATGTACCTCATGTGCTTTCTTTGTATATGTATACATTTGTGTAGGTATGTTTACAGGGAGGGGCGTGTGTATATGTGTGTGTGTGTGAGTGTGCGCATGTGCACAGATGTGTGGTGTGCTAGTGGTCAAAGCGGAATGTCTTTCTCAATTGTTCTCCACTTTAGTTTTTGAAACAGGGTCTCTCACTGAACCCAGAACTCACTGATTAGGCTTGACAAGCTAACCAGCAGGCCCCAGGGATCCTCTCGTCTCTGCTGCTTCAGATTAGGTACATACAGCCACACCTAGCTGCTATGCGGGCGCTGAGGATCCAAACCCAGGTCCTCACACTTGTGAGGTAACAACCTTATTGACTGGACCATCTCCCTAGCCCCTCATAGTTTTCCGTCATGGCATTTCCTGTACTTGCAGTTTCTTATGTCTCTTTAAGTTGAATATTTTTCTTGATTCATTTCCAGATGACCAATTCTTTTTTCAGCCATGTTTAGTCTTATATGGAGATTTCCTCCTATTTAAAACTTTCCCTCCTGGTGGTGGTGAGGGGAGGGGAGGAAACTCAGAAGACTCCAGAAGTTAGCAAGGATGGAAAAGGTTGCAAGACCCCTCCCTTACGTTGTATAAAGGGAAAACGACTGCTTGGGAATGAGACTTTGCAATCGGGCTGCCTGTGAGTCATGAGGTGTGGCTGAGACTCTCCACCCAGCTGAGCTGCTGGCAGGTGGCTCAGTGCACTCTAGGGACACAGCTCAGTGAGGGCTGTAGGTGACATGGCTGCCTTTGAGTCACCCATTGCTCCTGTAAGCAGCCTCTCACCCTGCGCTGTAAGTAACCCCAAATAAACCCATCAGTTCACTGAGGCTGGTTGGGTGTAACTGTACTTTGTCAGTCTTCTGTGCCTTAGCTGTGGTGAAGAGATGTGTGTTTGTGTCTCCCCAGGGAAAAAGTTTCTGTGACAAGTCAGTTGTTTAATCCATTTACCAAATCATTAATTAAGGTGATGTATGTTTAATTTCCATAATCCCCATTTGATTCTGTTTAACGATTATAGCTACCTGTTAAAACTTACTTGCCATTTATTCACTTGACTAAGAAACAGTTTTGCATTCAGGTCTGGTAATTCCAACACTTAATAGTGTTGTTGTTACTATTTCTTGAGTATCTTGGAACTTTTTTGACTTTTTACTTGTTATTTTATTTTTATTTATTTATTTGCAAGCAGAGAGAGATAGAGGAGAGAGAGAGAGAGAGAGAGAATAGGCACGTTAGGGCCTCCAGCTGCTGCATGCATACTCCAGATGCACCTTGTGCATCTGGCTTTACATGGCTTCTGGGCAATTGAACCTGGGTGGTTAGGCTTTGCAGGCAAGCACCTTAGCCACTGAGCAATCTCTCCAGACTTATCTCGAACTTTTTAAAAATAATTATTTATTTATTTACTTGAGAGAGGGAAAGAGGGTGGGGGAGAGAGAGAGAGGAAGAGAGAGAATGGGCATGCCAGGGCTTCTAGCCACTGCGAATGAACTCCAGATACCTGCGCCACCTTGTACATCTGGATTACACGGGTCCTGGGGAATCGAACTGAGGTACTTTGGTTTTGCAGGCAAGTACCTTAACCGCTAAGCCATATTCCCAGCCCATGGACATTTTTTAAAAATAAAATTCTTATCTACTGGACACATTTGCTCTATCATAGATGGAAATGTAAATATATAATGACAATCCACTTATTCAGTAATTCTCCATTTATACCTTTCCTGCTGTCAGATGCAAGTTTACTTTGTCCCACAAAGTGTACTGTTTTATCTCTGAACTCTTCTTTTTAGTTTTGAAGTGGAGGAGGTGGGACATCTAGCCACTTCCCCACAGTGGTAGAGAAGGAAAATACTAAACACACTTACTTTTTCCAATAAAATTCCGTTTTGAATCTCAAAGTCCCTCTTAGTCCAAATAACACCCTTTCCAAATATTTTCCACCTGAGAATGGAAGAATACTGGCACATGTTTTCTTGGGGGGCTCAGCTGAAACATACAAGTTTCCTATTAGCAACCTGTTACAATTTGAAACAATTTCATCCTCTTCCATATATAAAATTTACATTATTATTTTATAATTATCTATTTTAATAGTTTAATATTGTGATTAATCCTCTAAGTTGTATAAATTTTTTGGCCCCTTTGTGCCCATGATATAGAAAATGCTCATTATTTTTTTATCACTGCATACAGTCATGACATAGTTGTCAAATGTCAGAACTGCCTAAACTTTGACTGAGTTGTAATGATCTTTTTCTTTTCAAACATTTTTATCTATTTATTTATTTGCAGGGAGAGAAAGAGAGACAGAGATAGATAAACAGATAGATAGATAGATAGATAGATAGATAGATAGATAGAGATAGATAGATAGATAGATAGATAGATAGATAGATAGATAATAGAAACACTAGGGCCTCTTGCAGCTGAAAATGATCTCCAGATACATGCACCATCATTTTGTGCATTTGGCTTTACGTGGGTACTGGGGAATCAAACCCAGGCCAGCAGGCTTTGCAAGCAAACACCTTTAACCACTAAGCCATCTCATCATCCCTGTAACATCTTTTTTTTTTTTTTTGATATAGCAAATTGTAGATATCTGGAGAACACCCAGGACCAAGCAGTAGTTGGAATGATGGTCTGGAGCTCAGATGTCATAATACCGTTAATATGCAAAAATCACAGAAATGGCTGAGACACACACATAAGGAGACAGGATGAAAAGAGAGTGGAAGCCTGAAAGCGTGGGGCTCAAGTGAAAGTGAGCTGACCACGTTCTGTGAGAATTTATGTTTGACAACAATGACTCCTCCAAGTGTCCCTTCATCCCAGTGCACATGAATCACAGCATTTATGTGACTTCATCACTCACTCTGGCTGTAATCTCTAATTCCATGACCAAGACTCTTGCTGTATGACAGCCTTGTAATTACTTCTGAATTCACCCACTCAAAACCAATTAGGAAATAAGAGGCAATTGAGTGAAACCCCTGTGTGTATGTGTGTGTGTGTGTGTGTGAAGCAGCAACATCCTGACTGCATTGCTTATGATTACTTAATGATAGAATGAGGATGATGATTATGGCACAAAGTGGTATTTCAGCTAAGCTAAGCCCTTCCTCATGTTCTGCGTGTCCTTTTTCCTGTCTATCACCCCTTGCTGACATCTCATGTATTTTAAACTATCATGCTTCAAAGTCCTATTGCTGTTACATGCTGTTAGCATCCCACTCTGCAGCACACTTGAAGAATCTTCAATGCCCTGTGAATTGACCCAGCAATTATGACCAAATGCCTTAGGAAAGTTCCCGTGCATTGTAAACACATCAGTAAGCATGTTGATGTGATAATGATGAAATTACACTTTCTCACTTTCAGGAGCTTGCTGAAAGTCACTCGCAAAGGATGCTTCCTCTTCTGAGGTTAAATCCGTTGATCACCAGTCCCTGCAGTGCTTGAGGTCCTGGAATCTGCAGAGATAGTATTCTCTATCTTGGGTGCATAATATTGTTAGAATTCCTCAAAGTTTTAAAATTATTTATTTGAGAGAGATAGAGAAAAAGAGGCAGAAGAGAGAAAGAGAAAGAGAGAGAGCGAGCATGGGCATGCCAGGGCCTCTTGCCTCAGCAAACAAACTCCAGATGTATGTGGCACTTTGTGTATTTGGGTTTACTTGGGTACTGGGGAATCGAACTTGGACTGCCAGGCTTCATAAGCCTTTAACTGCTAAGCCATCTCTCCAGCCCCAAGATTTTTCTACCCATTGACTATAGATAAATTATCAACATCAACACATTTCCTTTCTCTAGGATAAAGTCTTCCACATACTGAAGACTGCAGGTTAACTTCCACATGGACTTAAACGATGAAAATGCAGAGAGAAAGTAAAGCACATTCAGAGTTCCAGTTTACGCCTCCTGTTTCCAGCAATCATCATTGAGACAATATTCCTGGCTGCTACAAACGGACTCCTTCCTTCTGTCTGGTGACATCAGCATCAGTCAGGTACTCTATGTGTGTGTGTGTGTGTGTGTGTGTGTGTGTGTGTGTGCGTGCATGTACATGCATACACATGCATTTGAGTGTGTATTGGTCATTTGGGGAAAGAAGAGTAAGATTCAGAAGAAATACTTTTTTCCCCCATAAAGATGGATGTATTTTGTGGGCTGGAGAGATGGGTTAGCAGTTAAGCGCTTGCCTGTGAAGCCTAAGGACCCGATCAAGGCTCAATTCCCCAAGATCCACGTTAGCTAGTTGCACAAGGGGATGCATGAGTCTGGAATTTGTTTGCAGTGGCTGGAGGCCCTAGTGTGCCCATTCTCTCTCTCTCTCTCTGCCTCTTTCTCTTTCTGTCTGTCTCTCTTAAATAAATAAATAAATAAATAAATAAATAAATAAATAAATAAAGATGGATGTATTTTGCAAAACATATAGGTTCCTTTATTGCCTTTTTAAACCTAATGTCTTTAATAGACAATATTGTTTACTTTTATAACTGCTTTGAAATATTTATTTATTTATTGAGAGAGAGAGAGAGAGAGAGAGAGAGAGGGAGAGAGAGACAGAGAGAGACAGGGAGGGAGAGAATGGGCACACCAGGGTCTCTAGACACTGCAAATGAACTCCAAAAGCATGCATCAGCATGTGCATCTGGCTCACGTGGGTTCCGGCAAATCAAACCTAGATCCTTAGGCTTTTCAGGCAAGTGCCTTAACCACTAAGCCATCTCTCCAGCCCAAATAGTGCTTTCTCTATTGTTTATATTATCTGTGATCCCTCCTCATAGCATATCTATCTTTGTCAATTGCAAAAACAAATAAATAAATAAATACATACATACCTTATAGCTGGCTAATATTAAACATTCACAAAGATCTAACAAAGCTCTTTGAGGCAATTCAGTTGTTTCCAGCTTTGATAATTCTGTCTAGGACCAGACTGACTCTCTTTATTTCTGTAAAATAAAAAGAGAATGAAAAGTGTGAGAGAGAAAAAAATCAGACTACCTTCTTTCATATATTAATCCATTAAACATTTAGTGAGGAAGCCAGTGGAGTATGAAAAAAGGTAAACATCAGCCTGCCAAAAATTTCACAGCACAGTGTGAGAGAAAAGTCTGTGAGAAATGGACTCTTGCATCCATTACAGTAGATCACAGATTCAGAAAAGCAGCTTAGGGAGACTTTTGGGAGGACTTCTCCAAAGGAGAGTCAGTTTTGATTTGCATTAGACAACAACAATTTTATCTAGTGGTGTTTTATGGAAGCAGATGGAAGGGGATAAAAAACAAAAATTAATGTAGTGGTTATCTTCTCATTGCTGGGGAAAAACACCAGACCCAAAGCAGTTGGTGGGAGGAAAGCATTTATTTGGGCTTACAGTCTCAAAGGGAAGTTTCATCATGGCACAGCAGAGGCTGGGCATCACATCTTTTCATTCCAACTAGGAGGTCCAGGAGGAGTGAGCTAGCTTACATCCAGTAGGGCAGGTATAATAAACCTTATAGACCATCCCAAGCGGCACACCTCCTCCGGCAAGGCTCCACCTCCCCAAGGGGCACACCTTCTCCAGCAAGGCTCCATCTCCGCAGGTGACACACCTCCTCTGGCAAGGCTCCACCTCCCCAGGTGACACACCTCCTCTGGAAAGGCTCCACCTCCCAAAGGCTCCACCAGCTGGGGACTGAGTGTGTGGCTTCATCACAAACACATGAGGTAGAGATGGACACTTTATACTCAAGCTACCCCAGTTAAGCTTGGTCAGGAAATTACAGGCACGGAATTTAGTGGATAGAATGTATGAATGTTGGGGAGTGGCATGTGACTCAGATCTTTAAGGACACTTACTGCCAGGCTAAAATACTTGAAATAATGAAAGTAAGGTGATTTTTTTCCCCATTCTTTCCAAGGCTGAGTACAACATGATGCATGCAAAGAATGTGAATCAAGACAATCCTTAAAGATGCTAATTCTTGGAGAGATGATTGTCTAATGAAAAGCAAGTATGAAATTTTCTCACCCAGTCTATCTCCAGTGCACTTGTGCGATCCTAGAGAAGTCTCCTTATTCAAGTATTTGCCTCATTTGTTCATATTCACCTCACTTATTTGTATTTGGATTGGCTCTTGAACTATCCTGGCAGTGCCTCATCTCTCAGACAGCTGCTCTTTTGAAGCATCTTTACAAGAGATGTTCCCCTATCTAGACAGAGCACACACTTGTCAATCAAGACATAAATAGTGCCCAAGCCACCTGCATGTCCAGAGACTGGAGGAGAGACAGGACTGCTTTCCCCTGAAGAGCTACCAAGTTCAGAATGATCGGATTCTTTGTGAGCCTGCTGAAATGGTACAGAGGGACCCCATCATGAGAACATTTGCTGTTGCTGTCAGTCTCTTCTGTGCGTCCTTGACTATGCCAATCAGAAGTCTCTGAAAGGCTGCCCAATACTACACAATTATTCTACTAGGAATTGTTTGAGGGCATTTGCACATGTTTTCCATTGCCTTTCTTTCTTCCACAGTGTTAGGGTTGGTGACTCTTGCTTCTTCCCAAGTACCTCATACTCTAAAGGCTCAGTTTTGCATAATGCAAATCACTAAGGCCTTTCTCTAGTGCCCTGCAACAATGAAGTCCTTGGATGCGAGAGGTGATCTGTGAGGACAATCCCGGTGCTTCTATTCACAGAGTCTGAATCTGAGCCATCTCACATGCCAAAGATCCATTCCATTCCAGGAGTTTATACAAAAGCTTCAATAGGGCTTGTGATGGCCCTGTCACATTTCTTACAATGTCTGGCAGGATGCGAGTGTGTCTTTTTCTGTGTTTCATCCTCACTGTCTCTTTTCAAAGAGAGATCACCTAGCAGAAAGAGAGATTTGGCAAAGCTGAAGGCACGAAGTGCCACTGAGACCAAAGAGCTTCTGGTTTATATTTGTTTCCCTGTCAGGTGTTGCTGGGAGATCCACCCCCTTCACGTCACTGCCAAGTATGTGAATCGTAGTCATTTGGATGGGCAAAGAAGTCATTGGCAAGTGCAGCATAGCAAACTGCACTAATGGCTAAATCTGGAGACGACCACTTTCATGAATCCAGCTCAGCCTGCTGTTGAATGGGTGAGGAGTCCTATGTGAGTCCCATGAGCAAATAGGTGGAGAGGCCAGGGAGATGCCAGACTTAGAAAGGACACACCCTCAGGCTTAAGACATTTTCTGGAAAACAGAGATGAGATTGCATACTCAGGAGCTCTAGTAAGTGATAAAGAGTAGAGGGTACAAATATTACAGACTGGGTGGCAGCCTCTGTCCTGAGAATGTCACAGACTTTTGTCTTTAGTTTCTGTTGCAAAGAAAACAAAGATGTCACAATCAACAAATGTGTCTTTCCTTGGCTCCGTGTCACAGAAATGAAATGAAGAAGGTGCTAGATGCCGATAATGTCAGTTCTCAGGATGCATGGCTGTCATTTAACCAGTTTTATGTCTTTGAGTATATATATCACATGCTTTTACATTTGTATATATGTTCATGTACATATAAATTAGGAGCATCTGGATTCTGGTGACAAATGAAAAAAATGTTAGTCACAGTCAGAGAAAGTCATCACTTATGATCATTTATTTACTTATGCTCTCACTACCTCTTTTGCATGAATATGTAGTGTGGCGTGTATGCATATGCATATGTGTGCCTATGTGTGTTCAAATATATATAGAGGCCAGAGGTTGATGCCAGATGTCTTCCTCAATCACTCTGCACCTTATTTGGTTGAGCCAGGATCTTTCATTGAACCTGGTGATTGAGCTAAATTGCAAGCAACCATAAGATCCTCCTGTCTCTGCCTCCTCAGCACTGGATGAGAAGTACACACCACCATGCCTGATTTTTACACAGGTGCTAGGGATCCAAACTCAGGTCCTTGGGCTTTTATGGCAAATACCTTACTGATGGGCCATCTCCCTAGCACTCTCAGTAATTGTTTACTGAAGACTTCTTATCTAGTTATCACTGTCGTAGGTGCTGGGTCATAAGTACCTGGGGTTCTGAATCCAATCCCCTATGGATAATACCATAGAAGTCAGTTCTATAATGCAGTGATGGGAATAAATGTCCAGGAGGAAGATGAAGAAGGAAAAGAGGGCCATCTAAGTACAGTGTTCAATGAGGGACTCACTGTTCATGATTCAACTTGCAGGAGGACTTTTAGGGAGGTGAGAAAGGCATGTGGGAATACAGCTCAGAAGGGAAAACATTCCTAAGTGCAAAAGCCTGCAGCATGCCTGGTGTGTTTGAGCCAGGTCAAGAAGGCCTCAGTAGCTCGAGGGACATGAGCAGAGAGTGGTGGGTCTCTAGGTGAGAGCAGAAGGCTTTGCCAGCTAGGGGAGCCCAGGGCGGAATGTTGTATGGTTCTGTGGTCATTTACAAAGATTGTGACTGTGGTGCTAAGGGATGGATTTGCTGGAGGATAAGGTCTTAGCTGTGACTAGGACAGAATGAGCAAGTGGAATTATAATGATGAGAGATGCTGGAAACAGTGATGGTGGGAAGATGGAGGTAGATTTGGGGAATGGATCCATGAGTCATTGGAACAGGACATCTGGGAGCTGGGGAAATGAGATCCTTGATATCTGAGGAGGTATGTGCACACAGTGTCCATTCCACCAGTCTCCATACCTTTCAGTGCAGTAAATAGAGTCATGATTGTTACCTCACTTTGCAGATAAGAAAATTGAAGTTTGGGAGAATTAAATAGCCCATTTAGAATTCCAAGTTCACCCAGTTCATCCAGGCCACAGACAGACATTCTGATACCTCCATGACACGCTACTCACTATCTTTTCATTGGGTGAAGATTTTCTTCTTTAGTGCTGCATACAGATTCTGGCAGATTCCACAGCTTTTCTGTTCATTCTGAGACCATGCACATCATTGTGGTGATGTGGAGTTCTCATCTCAAATACTGAAAGTTCAGGGTGAAACCATTTTTGAGGACATGTGACCTTTCATGGTGTGGACCGACATCAACATGGAGGCCGGAGATGAGGGGAGAGGCAAGAGTGTCTCATCTTTACCTCATTTCCTGCACTTGCTTGCCGTGAGAGTGGACACGGCTACACGAAGACCAGATTCCAGCTGCAGTTATGAAGCGTTCCTCTTACCCTCTTACCATGACTTGCTGTGACGAAATACCATGCCCTCGGGTACCTGTGTGGGGGTCAACCTGGCCTGAACATGACAAAAGACAAAAATTGTGTTTGCACCTTACATTTGATAGGAAATCTACCTGGCCTCTTCCTCCCTCCCTGTCTCCTCCCCTCCTTTCCTGCCTGTCTCTTTCCTTCTTCCTCAGTTTTCAATAAGCGTATTCTGTGCCCATTTAAAGCACTAAATTCTTTCAATATAGTTTTCTATTTGTAAATGAAAATAGCCATTGACCAGCCAATAATGCAGGAAGCTGAATCTAGAGCCACAGAGGGAGAAGGGCTGGAGGTGGGGACAACCCCCTTCCATTGTGCTCCTTCAGAGTTGGATTTAGGTTGAAATATACGAAGCTCCCACTCAAATGAGTCCACGTGAGGACACTGAGTTGAGAACCTGTGAGTATCATAGACATTTCTTTCCTAGGCATCTCGCGGTAATCGGTTTCTACTTAATCTTGTTCTTCCTGTTGTTCCTAAGTGCATGAATTTAGCAGGATAGTTGAACAAGCAAGAATCAAGTCTAAAAGAAGCAAAACTATTTTGTTTCTCACAATCCTCTCATTCAGAGCGTTTTTCTTCTTTAGTGTTGGACAGGGATTCTGGCAGATCTGAGAGCTTTTCTGTTTATTCTGCAAAAATGCGCATCTTTACAGGTGATTTGGGGCTGGAAGCACAGTTCTCATTTCAAATATTGAACGTCCACCTTGGAGGAAATCTGACCATTCCTGGATGAGATGGATGCAGGAGATGAGGGCAGAGGCAAGCCTGCCTTGTCTCCCTAGCTTCTGCTTCCAGCAGTGGGAGAAGGGGCGTGGTAAAAGGGCACAGGGCAGTCCTTACTTCACTGAGTGGCTTCACATCTGGAGCCTGGCAGATGTCTAGTTCTTTCTGAGGAGTATATCTTGAGCTCCCTGTGGGTTCCAAGTTGGACCCTTCTCTTGAAATTACTGTATGAAAGGATGAATCTCTATTCTGGATGGCTGCTTGTGGCTCTTTCCTCAGACCAAGGGCATTGCTAGAACCCATACCTGGCACCCTCACCAGGCCTCTTTCTGTAGGCGTCATGCCCCTGGGCTCCACTGAAATAGCACACAAACTACTCTGCTCATCTCTCTACTCGTCCTGGGCTACATGTGGCCCAACAGGGACTATGTGCTGTGCTGACTCAGTCACAGCAGGTGTAAGGTTTCCTTAGATGAAGGCAGCTCAAGTCCCTGTGTGCTGGCATTTCCACACAGGCAAAGCAAGCTCCCTGAGAACAGGGAGTAACTGCAGCTCCTGAGCAGTGCTCCTCTTCTCCCTGGAGCTCTGAGGTGACAAAGAAATGACTGGCAGTCACTAGTCACGCTTCTTAAACTGTATGTTTCTTCTCTGCTTCCTTCTCTCCCCTCTCTCGTTTTCATAGAAATATTCTGAAACGAGAAGTCACAAAAGTGTCATTGGGAGAGAGCCCTTAGGCAGGAAGCTTAAGGCATGTTATGAAGCTTCTAGATTCAGAAAAGGGACTTGTGTGATTTCAATACCGGAAGGAGCTCTGGGGAAGCTGGAGACAGAGAGAGGGATGGGGCTGGTTCCCGTTTCTCCTTTTACCTTAGATAACCTGGGATGGGGACTGGGAGGCCCTGGCTTCCTGCCTTGCTATGTTCTGTGAGGTATTCCTGCACCAAAGTGCAGCAGCCTGCAATTAAGAGAGGGGTGGGGACTGGGCTGGGCTGAGGTCCTGACTCTCAGAAGGCCGCTTGCGTGCTGTATGGGTAACTCTTGTTCCTTCATGGCTACAAGGTAAATCAAGTAGGTCATTATACATTATATATATTTTTAAAAAGTTACTTATGAGATTCTAAGAATTTCAGCTTGCAAGTCAGAAATTTCACAACTCAAATGATATTGGCAAGAAGCCTAGAACTCGCCATTTTCACTTTCAGTATTGAAATTCTCACACGGATTTACTTACAGTGCAGCCAGGATATTAAAATGTCCTCTGGGCCTAAGATGTCTTTGCATAGGATCTATCCCATGATCATCACTTACCACATGAGTTCACAGTCTGTTTTGTTATTTTGAAACTGCTGGATTTCTTTCTAAAAGTCTCCTGTGACCAGGAAGTGCTGATATGCTGAAAGATGTGTGTAATTAACGATCTGTTGGCATACCTTTGCACCTTCAATATTATAGTATTTTCCTGTAACTGGATGTGCACTAGAGTCTCATTAAGTAGTCAACTCAGTTGTATAAAAGAGTCTTGGAAGGCTTAATCTTTGGATAAGGTAATTTAATATATTAGTTGTACTCTGAAAGAGGGTTGCAAACTGCATAGGATAAGCAAAATAACCATGGTCGCCCCAGTACTCTGGTGCATATGAATACAATGTATAGATACATGCTCCGTGTGGGTACCTTATACTTTATAATTCTCATGTTTTAGTTCAGCATATAACGCAGTAGGCTTCATCATGTCTGCCATTAACACAAGTCTGCCATCCTACTTTATTGCCATCCACTCGCCTCCTCCACTGTCCACCTTCCTGTGACCCTTCCACTCTCTACGTGGGTGCCTTTCTTTCCCCCAATTCATTCCCCTTTCTGTTTGCTCTCCTTTGCTTTCCTGTTACATTCCATTAGCCCATTTCCAAGCTTGCTTAGGGACTCCCCCAGTCATGATCCCCTTTCTAGTTTTTTGACCTACAAGCACGCATATATAAACACACACGTATGTGTATATACATGTATAGGACACACATACGTATATATACATATATACATACATATGTACAATTTTAAACCTAGGTTCTGTATACATAAGAGAAATATATACATATATGCAGTACTTATCTTTCTGAGCCTGGCTTATTTTGCTTCACATAATGATTTCCAATTGTATCCATTTTCCTGCAAATGTCTTGACTTAATTTTCTTTATGCCTGCATAAAATTCCATTGTGGGGCTAGAGAGATGGCTTAGCAGTTAAGGCGCTTGCCTGTCAAGCCCAAGGGCCCAGATTTGATTCCCCAGAACCCACTTTAGCCAGGTGCACATGGTGGCACGTGTGTCTGGAGTTCGTTTGCAATGGCTGGAAGCTCTGGTACACCCATTCTCTCCTTACCCCCTGTCTAATAAATACATAAAAGTAATTTAAAAAAATTTCCATTGTATATATGGACATTTTCTGCATCCATCCATCTGTTGATGGACATCAAGGCTGGAGCCATGCATTGGCTGTTGTGAACAGTGCAGCACTAAGAATGGACGTGCAAGTACCACTGTGTTATGTTGACTTTAGGTATAGGTGCAGGAGTGGTACAACAGGGTACTATGTTAGTTGTAGTGTCAGCCTTTTGAGGAGCCTTCACCCTGATTCCCATAATAGTTGCACAAGTTTAAACTCCCTAAAGCAGTGAATAAAGCCCCCGACCCCAAACATACTCTGACATTTCTTTCATTTATTCTCTTGATTCTGACTGGGGTGAAAGGGAATTTAAAAATGGTTTTAATTTTCATTTCCCTAATGGCTAAAGATGTTGGACACCTTTTCAAATATTTATTGGCCATTTGTGTTTCTTTCTTTGAAAACTGTATATTCTGTTCATTATTAATAGGATTATTTCTATTTGGTGATTTATTTTTGTTATTTACATGTTTACATATTTGTTATTTACATATCTTGCATATGAACTCCCTTTCTGAAGGGGAGTTTGCAAAAGCTTTACCCCATTCTGTAGTTGCCTCTTTCTCCCCCTCCTGTGCCTAAACTTCTTAATTTCATGTATCTAACTTGTCAATTTCTGGATTAATTTCTTGAGCTCATGGAGTTCTGTTTAGAAAACATTTACCTATGCCTATATCTTGAAGTGTTTTCCCCTAGAAACTTCAAAGTATCAGAACTTATATTAAGGTCTTTGATTCATTTTGAATTTTTTTTTGTGCAGGGTGAGAAATAAGGGTCTACTTTTATTCTTTTAGAGGAAGAAATCCAGTTTTTGATTCTTATATATCTGCTTAAGTTGTTTAAGTTTTTAATTTGATATTGGTAGGTCATACATGTCTAGGAATTTATCTATTTCATCTAGATTTTCCAGGTTTGTTTTGCAATCTATATTTTCAAAGTACTCTCTAATAATTCTCTGCATTTTACTATGATCTGTAGTAACCTTTTGCTTTTTCAGCTCTAATTTTATTAATTTGGGTCTCTTGTCTCCTTTAATTAGTTTAGCTACAGTTTTGTATATCTTATTTATTTCTCAAAGAACCAATTCTTTCTTTTTTTAATTGGTTCCATATAGAACCTTTGGGACATAGCTAAGGCACTTCTAAGAGGAAAGCTTATGGCTACGAGTGCTTATATTTTTTTAACATTAGAAATATTTCACATACATAACAATGTGCTTCAAGGTCTCAGAAAAGCAAGAACAACCCATTCCCCAAAAGCAATAGGCAGCAAGAAATAATAAAGATCAGAGCAAAAACTAATGAAATTAAGACTAGGACTGGAGAGATGGTTCAGCAGTTAAGGAATGCACTTTCTGCAAAGCACAGGGACCCAGGTTCAATTTCCAAGTAACCACGTAAAGCCAGATGTTCCAGGTACCACATGTGTCTGGAGTTTGTTTGAGGTGGCTAGAGGCCCTGGCATGCCCATTATCTCACTCTATCTGCCTCTTTCTCTCTCTTTCTAAAATAAGTAAATAAAGTATTTCAATAGAAGTAGTTGAGATTAAAAGAATAATACATAGAATTAAGTCAGGCATGGTGGTGCACACCTTTAATCCCAGCACTTGGGAGGCAGAGATAAGAGGATCGCTGTGAGTTTGAGGCCACCCTGAGACTACAGAGTGAATTCCAGGTCAGCCTGGGCTACAGCGAGACCCTACCTGGAAAGAAAAAAAAAAGAGTAATACATAGAATCAATCAAAGATTTGCCCCTGCTGCCATGCCTTCCCTGACATAATGAATGGAACATGGAACGTATTCCCCTGGAATTGTAAGCCAAATTACAGCATTTCCTTCCTTAAGTTGCTTTGAGTTAGGTATCTATTCAAGCAACAAATAGATACACCAGCCTTGAATCTCATTCTGCTAGTATCTTTACCAGTAATGTGTATCTTGGAGAAAGCAGGAAGTTGAATCTGCTTTTATAATCCAGTCATTGTGCATCTTTTTATTCATGAGTTAAGGTCATTTACATTTAAGATTATTATTGAGAAATGTTTATTCCTGTAATTTTGTTGGTTGCTTTTCTGGTTGGTTGGATTATTGTTTTGTATTTATTGTCTCATTTATTTATTTATTTTTGTTTTTTTGAGATTGGATTTCATTCTAGCCCAGGATGACCTAGAATTTGTTATATAGTCTCAGGTTGGCCTTGAACTCACAGTGATTCTCCTACCTCTGCTGGTATTAAAGGCATGTGCCACCATGACCAGCAATTTTCTCCCTTATTGATATCAATGGTTTGCTAATTCACTATGTTGGACATAAAAGCATGGAATGTTTCATGAACTTTTGTTATCTTTGTGCAGGGAGCCCCACTAATCTTGTCTATATCATTCCAATTTTAGTATACATTTGCCAAAGCTGCATGATAATTGCTTTTTTTAAAAAATGCAGCCAGTTACTAATATATAATATGTGGGTTCATCCCTTGTGAACTTTTCTGCTTCCTAAAATGTGTTTGTAATCCCAAACTCAATAATCACAGCACTCTGTAGGTCTATATGGACATATGTAGAGTGACAAAAATTGGGGGGGGGTTATTAAATGGGTATATTCCCCATTGAGGTCAAAGCAGGTAATGCAGCCCTCTTATTTCAATTCTCATCTTGTAGGACAATATCCTTTTGACAGTATGAACCAGGTTTCATTGTACTTACGTTATTTTTGTTTGATCTCACTGTTTAAAGCAGTCTGAGAATATCATATTGAAGTGCTATCTGGTGGTCCTAAGTGACAGAAGGTTGTGTGATGTGCAGAAGAGTAACCATGACACATCAGACATGTAGCTGTGAGGGTCCTGGAACAGCATAGTGGGATGAGATGTGATTCTCCATTTGCGGCTCAGTAGGAAAAAATGACACATGGAACTAAAGATCAGCTTCTCATCTTTATGGAGAAAACATGAATGTTAGAGAAGTGGTGTGTTTTTAATCTGAATGTCCTGGGCATGTAATTAAATAGTTGTAGTTAAGAATGTGGTCAGGTTTGCTACAGCCTTGCTGTAGAGGAGACAGTATGGTTGGGAGAAGTGAGGAGCCCAGGGTAGTAGGCTTTCTTCATGCCCACGCATGAAATGACCAGTGCTATAAGGTGGACAGTGGTGAGGAGACAAGGAGTAGGTACACTGTGTACTCTGGAGCAAACCGCACTGCTCTTCCACGTAGCCAGCTGACTGACACTCAGTGACATCAGGCGCAAGAGAGTCACCATGGCACATCAGGTGTATATCTGTATGACTCCTGGCTTAGGACAGGATGATACGATGTGTACTTCTGTGTTGTCATTTTGGGTGCACTGTAAGACTCAACAGGAAAAATGATAAGATAGTCTCAAAGCTCAGATTCCACATTGGCATATACTCCCTGTCCCTGATTTCTTTCTTTGCACAAGGGACTTTCCTGCTGTAGAGACTGTGCTTTGAAAAAAAAATGCCTAGGGGTGTGCTCATGCAGAGTTTTGTTTCGTATTTCACCATGCCATATAGATACAGAGAACAAAATCCAGCTTTAGGGAACTGAGTGGCTATTATGAGTTATGTGATCAAAAGTGGTAACTCAGATATTTGTATCTTCCTCGTGCAGGGGCTACGCTGATTACCTTCTGATGTGTTTCTAGCATATAAATTATATCATTCTGGTTTGTTGAAGACTTTTCTTATTTGATGAAAAATTTAAAAGGCATTTAATATTCTGAAAACTGCTTTACCAATCATTTAATACACGTATTTACCAAAAATAAACTATATATATGTATATATGTACACATATATACATATATATTTCTTAAATCTGAGGATTATATCAAAATTATACTAAGATCTGTGCTCATTTTTAGATAACTGTTTCCTCAGAAAGTTTAAGTTGATGCTCTCCTGATGCCATTTGTTTTATCATCTGTACCATGTACTGAATGGATGTGTCTGAGTGAATTTGATACAGACCAAATATGTATTTCACTTTTTTATTGAAAAATATTAAGGAGAAGTCATCAAAAGTGAAAAGGCCTGTGGTTGACCAGTTGGCTACATGAGCTTATCATCTAGGGCCCTCACACAGGACTGAGGTTTCTAACTCCACTTTGTTTTCTTGCCACCTTGTTAAACTTGTCCAACATAAGAGTACCACAAATTTGGAAATGCAAAGATGAGGGCCAAACAAGTTTTGCTCATTGGATTCAACTAGGGAAGATAGGTGTGAAAAGTATACATAAGAAATTATCAGCTAGGGCCATAGCTGAGGAACAGAACACTTGACTGACGTCACCTAGATCCTGGGTTTTATCCCCAGCATTGCAGACAATCAAACCACAAAAAGGCCATAATAAATTGTCACAAAAGTTTTTTTTTACAAGTTTTTATGGCAACAAAGAGAAAGCAGAAATAGTAGGAAAGTTTCCCATAGAAAGGATTGTTAAAAAGGTTTAGTATTTAGTTTAGTGGTGAAGTGCTTGTCCTGCAAGTGCAAAGCCCAGAGTTTGACCCTTAGTATGGGGGTGGCTGTATGGAAATCTGGGTGTTGTGGTGTGCTTGAAGCTAGCCTGGTCTACATAAAATAAGCCCACGGCTAGCTAGAGCTGCATAATGTAGCAAGATCTTATTTCCAAAGAAAAAAAAGGTATTATTAGTGAAGTTTTGAAGAAAAAGATCAGGATTGGTGCCAGCACATGACATATGCCAAAGCAAATATAAAACACACAGCATATTTAGAAAATCCTAAGAATTTGGTCATAACTGAGTGGAGAAAGGTAAAAATCCCACATCAACATGCTATTTCACATTTTGGTGTGAAAGATCTTATTGACTATACAAAAAGACAATTGAAATATGTTATCATTTCCGTTCATATAATTCAGATAATGAATTATGTTGATAATAGAATACATACTTGGCATGTAAATAAAAAAATTGTAAGTTTGATTTTTTTGATATATTTCTTTCATGTTTTGGAATAACCCATAACAACCTCTGTATAAAAAAAGATGTAGTCTCATATTTTCCTTTCTCTTTTCTTTCTTCTTGATGTGTTAGCACAAAAAGGTCAATATTTCCTCACCTTCTAGTTTTAAATATAGGGGCTGTTGGTTTTGATAGGTGGGAGACAAACACATTTCAACACTTAAACTCCTGTTCATATTAATAGCAGTGCATTCTTACAACCTAAGAATTAAAGCTTCCCCCAATCATATTTTTTGCTCTTTCAAAATGTGATTCCATATTCCCTCAGGTGTTTTTTTTTTTTTTTTTGTACTCCAGAGATCTGTTTGTCTCCTGACAATAGAAAGTCATTTGTGTGCATGGAGGTTTCTGAAATCAAGAGTTTCGTTAAACAGAATGAAAACAACTTTAACTGGATACTTACTGAAAATGACATTGAGTATTCATTACACCATTTTTTTTAAAAACCTGCCCTGATTATGAAATTTTCAAGATTTCCAAATAGATCTCATGCAGAGCTTAGTTCTTCTCACATAAAGGAAAACACTATTCTATTATCGCCAGGTTTGGTTTATTATCCTAAAAGGTTTTAGGTTTTCTTTTCCAAGTTGGATTTGGACCAAGATCCTAAATAAATGAAACATCTTTTTCCTCTTCTTTAAGCTGTTCGAACTCTGAAGGCCTTGGTTTCCTCGGGCTGGAGCTGTTTCAACATCTTGCAATGAAACGACTAATTAAAGTGTTTTTGTTTTTGGCTGGAAGCCTTTCTTTTTCTCTGGCTAGAGTTCTGTCTTCTTTAGTTAAAGCTGGTACAGCTTATTCCCCTTTCTAAAATTTGGTTTGGAAAACACCACAGGTTGGGCAAAACAACTATGAATGTGGCATTTGACGATGGATCATCTACCTAGCTGTGCCTGACACCAAGCAGGATCCGTACCAAGAATCCATCAGTTCTTTTTCACACCTTCTATGAGCCAGAAGCTCCCACAAAATACATCTTTATGTGACTATTGGATTTATGTAGTGCCTTCTGTCCCATGTTTATGAGCACTTACTGATTGAGGAAATAGTAATTTATTTTATCAACATTTTGGAGGTTTTATTTGCCACATTGTGAGATGATGTGCCTTGATGTTGATTCTTGTTTTTATTTGCTCTTCCTACTGAACTGTAACCTCCTTTAGGGAGGCCCTACGATTTTCTTTTCACTATTTCTTTTGTTGGGTACAGTTTCTGACTCATAGGGAAGGACTAAAAAAAATTTCCCAAATGCTTGAAGAAATTAGCTTAGTAGGCATAGCCTATGTAATACAGAAAACACAGACAAATGAAGACAAAAACCTAATATACTACAATTAGGTATAGCCATTAATTGAAGGACCCACGGGGGCATACATGAAAAAAAAAGATGGAGGAGCTGGAGAGATGGCTTGGCTGTTAAAGATGTTTACTTAAAGCCTTAGAGTCTTATAGTCTGGGTTCGATTCCTTAGCACCCATGTAAAGCCAGATGCACCAAGTGGTGCATGTGGTCTAGAGTTCATTTGCACTGGTAAGAGGCCCTGGTGTACCCATTTTCTCCCTTCCCTCCCTCTTCTTTTTAAAAATATTTTTCTTTTTATTTATTTATTTGAGAGAGAGGGAGAAAGAGGAAAGAGGCACAGAGAGGGAGAGAGAGAATGGGCACTCCAGGGCATCCAATCACTGCAAATGAACTCCAGACACATGTGCCACTTTGTGCATCTGGCTTATGTGGGTCCTGGGGAATCAAACCTGGGCCCTTCTGCTTTTCAGGCAAGCACCTTAACTGCTAAGCCCTCTCTCCAGCCCCCTCTCACTCTTTCTATCACTGCTTGCAAATAAATAATAAAAGTAAAATTCGAAACTATGAAGCAATGGTGATGGAGAGATTTTATATTTAGGAGGAACAGGACATGTTGGGAAAAGATTCTGAGGCGTTGTCTGAACAGTGTCTTGGAGACACAGTATGTGCCCTCTAGAATAATTGCAAAAGAAGGAAATGAGAATTTATGCCCCAGAGAAATCATGCAGACAAGGCACACTTAATTTGAGGTATTTGGACATGGAGTTGGAGATTCTGGGTGGTTTTGGAGGTTAAGATAAACATTTACCATGTAAGTTCCTTAATTATATATGCAAGTGTTGACATGGTAAGTCTTCATTTTAAGCCTTGAGACAGTAAATGGAAAATGTATAGACTAATTTGGTTAAAAAAAAAGCTATGTACAATTGTGTAGAACAACTTAAACTATCCAGTTAACAGGGTGACTTGCAGTTGAGGCGGGGGGGGGGGGGGTAACCCTTCAAATACTACCTATAATCTCAGCCCAAAGCGTTGTTGTCCATTTCCAGCCATGGATCATCCATCCCACTGCTACACACAGGAGGCAGTATTCCTGTAACAAAGCATTTCGTCAGGATCATTTAGGATATAGTTAATCCTGCTTTCCAAATATTTTCAATATAATGGGTTTTGTTCCATATTCATCACAAAATCAACAAAGAAGAAAGCTCTGAAATAAGGTACCTATGGTGGACTTCACAGTGTTCAAGAGGGTAAAGGATGAAGAGAAGAGGAAGATCAGGTATTCTGAATCCAGGTCTGACATTGCCAAAAGCATAATTTCTTTGTGCATCTGCCCAATGTGTAAAGGAACCATGGATTCTTTTTTTTTTTTTTTTTTTTTGTTTGTTTGTTTGTTTTGTTTTTCGAGGTAGGGTCTCACTCTAGCCCAGGCTGACCTGGAATTCACTATGGAGTCTCAGGGTGGCCTCGAACTCACGGCAATCCTCCTACCTCTGCCTCCCGAGTGCTGGGATTAAAGGTGTGCGCCACCACGCCCGGCTGGAACCATGGATTCTAAGAGCACCTGGCACTTGTTTCCCAAAGTCTGAGTTACTTTCTCATTGCTAGACCAAAATACCTGACCAGAAACCACTGAGGAAAGGAAAGGGTTTATTTTCAGCTTATGGTTTTGAGAGGAAGTGTCTATTATGGCAGGAAAGGCCTGGCAGGAAGCCTGTGTCACGAAGCCAGTGTCACATCTTCACATCAGCAGGAAGTAGAGAGAAAACAGGAAGTGGAGCTGGGTTATAAAATCCCAAAGTCTTTTCCCCAGTGACAGCAAGGCCTCAACTCCTTAAGATTCCACAGCCTTCCTGAATAGCTAGGCCAACTGGGGATTAAGTATTCAAACACTTGAATCTATGGGGAACATCTTACATTGAAACCAACACAGTTAAGAAGATGTAATTGGTAGATGTAAATTTACTATTTGAGTTTGGAAGAGTAGGGAGGCAGGAAATGGGTGCCTAGCTGAGTGTGGAAAGGAGGCTGGCATACAGTTGTAGCAAAAAGAACTTAAGCAGCCTAAGGCCCGGAGAGAGAAGAAAGCCCAAGGAAAGGGACCTAGACATTGTCTTCTGGGCAAAGGAATGGAATATTTTGTCAACACTTACTTTTGTAGATAAGCTTTTCAGGTTATAAATTCACTTAGGTAATCAGTTCATGACTTTGAGATGCCATTACTTTAAAATGTTTTTCTAACTAAGGGCCACTCCGTATTATAGAGCATGACTGTGTCTACCTGAAAATTACTATTCTTAGTTACTGTGATGAACATAGGTGTTTATAGCTTGATATGGGCATTCTGAAATCTTTTTACATGGAAGCCTTGAGATTCAGTCTCCGTGGTTGTCTTTTATTTATTTATTTTTTCTGTCAGTGAATTCAGGAAGTATGGGAACTGTGAGTCTTGTTCCTGTGACCTGTGGAGTAGGTTACGTTTGTCTCCGGTGCTGAGATAGTCATCAATTATGTGTTGTCTAAATGCATACTCATCTTTCTTTTCAGAAGGAGGTTCAAGGGTGTCAAGAGCATGCATCTGTGCTCTAGCTTATTATGGAGAATGAAAAAAAAAAAAAACCCATGGAGAAGATGAGCAAAGCAAACAATTCAGGAAGCATGCCAAAAATAAAAATAAACCCTGAAGAGGTTTGAAGCAGGTACTGGGACAATCAATACCAGTGTTAAGAGGTACAAGAGTAAATGGAAGTGATATTGAGAAGAAAGGTGAAGAGAAAAAAATGATCACCAGTCTGACACCATGACAGAGAAAAATAAAAACCAACCGCACAAAAAAACACTTTCCTTGAAGAGGAAACTGTGTGTTATTTTTCTGGAAACATGAAGAACAATTCCCATGCCTTAGTAATCAGAATCTGGTTCTAACTCCAGTGGAAAGGGACTCCTTCAACCTCTGCCGTACTATACATAGTGCTGAGCAAGGATGGAGGACTTCCTGCCAACAATATGAAGTAGAGGGAAAGAAGCCTAACAGATTCCAGTGGTTCCCCCATTGTGTGACCACCTCATGCATTTGTAGTCTGCTTACTAGGGAGTGAGGGGCATTTTACATGTAAACCACCACAGACAATATATCGCATAGATGTAAATGCGCCCAACACAGAAACAGAAACATTTCCCAGATAGGAATAGAAAATACTGCAATAAAAAAGGACCTGAGACATATTTTTAGTGATTTTGAAGATCTGAGTAGGAGGTGAATGATCATAGAGGTTTAGGCTACACTATTTCTTTATCCTAACTCATGAGCTTGGAAGAAAGACATAAGAAGTAAAGAACGTGGTAAGGTATAAGTGGAGAAACAAACGGATTTGGTCCTGGCTAAGTGGCAGATTGCATCCCATAAAAACTGGGCAGAAAAGGCTAGGGAAGTGTCTAGTGGTCTCTTGAAGACAAGGACCACATTTTATTTATCTCTGCATTGGCACCATCTAGTATAGCACTTGATATACAGTCAAAGAGTAACCTTCAGAGATTTTTAAAAGAGGAAAATAATATTTAGCAAAAGAAACTATGAATTATAATTCTATACAGGACAACAGACATGAGCAGAACCAAAACCAAACTGCCGGGAAGACGTGTCCAGTTTTTGTCATGAGAAGTGACAGGGAACTGGTGAAGAATGGTCCCGTGGCTGAGCCTGGAAGCATGTCTGTGCAACAAAGGAGAATGTGCTGCAAGACTGGAGATGTTAATACAAAGAAGCAGGACCCATCTCTTAGCTGTCATTACATTTCAGTGAGCCAGATCAATAGAAGGCCTTCACACTGTTCCAAGGAAATAGAGTTGATACAGGTACTATACCGCTAAGGGTATAGTAAATCACTATAGGAACATGGTTAACTCAAACCAATACTGTGTCTATCTATGCAGGGGACAGGAAGCGATGGGGACGAAACATGGTCAAAGACCTCACAATCATTTCACTGAAGTATGAAGTTACACAAACTATAACCAGCATGTCCAAAGGCTCTGTGAATTAGTTTCCCTGGGCTGCCATAGTGAAGGACTACAGACTGGGTACCTTAAGCAATAGAAATGTGCTGTCCCACCTCCCTGGAAGCCGGGAGCCTGAGATCAAGGTTTTGACACGCAGGCTCCTTCTGAAGCGGTAAGGGACGATCTATTCCAGATTTCCGTGCTGCCTTCTGGTGACAATCTTTGCCTCAATTTGAACTTGCATATGTGTCACAACCTCAACCTTCCTGGCATTCTTCCTGTGTGCTCTCCCTCTGTTTACAATAAGGATTATGTTGGGTCAGAAACTTCCCTAATGGCTTCATCATAAATTATGACTAGCAAAGATCTTCGCTATGAACAAGGTTTCAGGGAACAGGAGTGACTGTATCATCTTTGCAGGGGTCACAGTTCAATCCGTGTCAGGCTAAAGGAAGATGGGAGGGAAGTAACATGACTTAAATCACTTGGTAGAAAATTGGTACAAAGATGAGAAATAAAATATTCGGGAGAAAGTACCTACCCATTCACATCAGAAATGGTGATTGTGCAAGATATAAATTGATGTCTTAAATTAACAGAGCACTCACAGACAACTACTTAGAACAGATGCTTTGTAAGATAATAGAGGCACAAAATTCATAAGCTAGCTGTAGTCACCAAAATGTCTAATAAAAGCATTTGAGAGAATGTGAAAATGTCTCTTCTACTATATACAGAAAATAGTACTATCTTAAGTTAACTTCAAATAATTAACTTTAATTACCTAAACAGAACTGATTTCTGATCCTATAAGAAATTCCTAAAGCTTTAGAAATAAAAGCATGGAGTAATTATTATAACAAGGAAATGGTTATGCTAGCCAGACATCTCCCTAGACTTCAGGAAATCTCAGGGAGAAATCATGTCTGCCTGTTTCTGCAGGGTAAATAGTACATTTTGGTTGAATCTAGTCTTACTTTAAGCCTCTTTTCCTTAATAGTGGCAGAGTAAACTACCTGCCATGAATCTCTGGATCTACTGGTCTCTTCTGAAAGTCTGTCAGTATCTCTCCACTGCCCACAGAGTTATGTTTCCCCCACCTCAATATCTGCATCTCTCCCTTGATCTTATTCAACAAAAGCAGAAAATTTCCTTTCAACTTTGTCCATGCTCTTCCCTTCCTATTTAATCTTTCCTTCCTTCCCAAGCTGGATAAATTACTCCCCCTGACTCGACAGCATCCTACGCAGGACCCTCAGTGTAGATTAAAATACTCTCCTGATGCCTGACCGCAGCAGACGTGACACACCTTGAGAGCAAAGACATGGCATTCTACCTGGGGAATCACACAGCAATGTGGGTAGTGGCTGACCTGCAACTTGTCAGTTTTAATATGCACTGGATTTCAATAGCCATAAACCATGGGAAATAATCCTGTCTGTGTTAGGAGACCTTCATACTACCACCAACCAATGATTGTTTAGAATCCTTGGAGGGCCTTCAAGGATATTGTATGAATGAGGTATTGCTTATATAGAATGGTCCAATAGAAATGCTCAATACACTTTTTATAGACATTGGTTGCAATTCCATCAATTATTTATATATTAATTAAAAATATTTTAACCAAAAATTGGGATGTTCTACTACTGGTGCTAGAGAAGCCAAGAGATTTTGGTTGCATTGGATATGTGAGCCTTGAGGAAGTGATTACATATGGTGGCTTTGTCCTCATCAATGGATTCATCTACTGGTAGATTTTTTTTTTAAATTTTTTAAAAATTTATTTATTTGAGAGAGAGAAAATGTGAGAGAAAGAGGCAGAGATAGAGAGAATGAGCACGCCGGGGTCTTCAGTGACTACAAACGAACTTCAGATGTGTGCACCCCCTTGTGCACATGTGCAACATTGCACGCTTGTGTCACTGTGTGTCTGGCTTATGTGGGATCTGCAGATTCAAACACGAGTTCTTAGGCTTTGCATGCAAGCACCTTAACCCTTAAGCCATCTGTCTAGTCCCACTGGGGGATTCTTAATTTGCTGTCATTATCGGGAGATGTGGCCTAGTTGAAGGAAGTATGTGACAAGAAGTATTGTGTCTCTGTATTGCCCTCTACTTCTGTAAAGTGAGCACCTCTCTTCAACACACCCTTCTGCAATACTACTTCATTGCATGCCCAGAAACATGAGTCTAAGTTACAATGATTTGAAACTATGAGCCAACATAAATCCTTCCTTCTTTAAATGGTCCCTCCTGGTTATTTCCATTATTAGGAAATATAAATACTAATATATCCATAATACATTGAGTGTTGTCATAATCCTCTCTTTACTATGCTGTGAAAGTACACAGGATGGGGAAGCTAATGGTCAGAATGCATAAGAGAAGGTGCATGGGAGCTGGAGCTGGCTGGGTGCATGGGTGCCTGTTTTCTCTCATATTTCTTTTTGCCCCTGTCTGCCTGCCCTGCCCTCTAACTGAGAGAGCAACATTTTCCAGGCTCTCCTGTCTCCTGAATTACAAGGAAGCCAGTGGAAGGCACCATAAATAACTAATGAGAGAGGAAGCTTCATTCTCTGTCCCCAACATTTTTTTCTGGTAAATTCGGATTTTAAAAAATGTTTATTATTATTACTATTATTATTGTTATTAATAACATGTTTCATATGGATACATCATGTGTTGGTACCCTCTCTTCCCTTGTCCCTGCCCCCATTCCATTGGGGACACTCCTCAGTGGGGTTGCAGGTATTCCCCATATGTCCCCAACATTTTAGTTTTGAGTAGTGTTACATTTCTGTTGCTGGGAAAAACATCTGACCAGAAGCATCTTATGGAAGGGAAGGGTTTATTTCAGGCTTACAGATTCCAGAGGAAGCTTCATCATGGTAGAAAAAGCTAGCTGACAGGGGTCAGGTGGGTGGGGAGAGAGAGAGAGAGAATGAATGAGAATTGTGGGTTCCTGGGGCCTCAGGCCTGCTGTGGTCCCCCAAGGAGTCCAGGCACCTGTGGAGATCAAGGTTGTGTGCATGTGACAAAAGAAATGACTTTTGTGAGACAGTTTCGGTGAAGAGCTCTGTTTATTGTCAGGGAAATGGGGTTATAGGCAGTTGAGGGTGGGAAGAGGGTCCTAAGGGGATTGGATGTACAAGGTTGCTTGCTGATGCCTAATTAGCATATGGGGACATTCATTCCAGCACGTAGGCAATGGCAGGGGGAGGGGCTGTGCAAAAGTGCTAGCTGATACCATATAAGGTGTTTCCTAGGCAACTGTCCAAAGGCCATAGGGTTATGGGCAAAGCTAAGTCTTATCTGAATATCTAGGTATCCCATGCTTGGAGAGGGTGTGGCTTTACTTCCTGCCGATTTTAGGGTCAAGATTTTTTCTGGGGGTACACACTCACTGTGACCCCCAAGAATGGCGGAATGATCCTGGCTCATTGCAACCCTCGAGAGTGGGGGAAGGAGCTCCCCTGATGGTCTGGTCCCCAGGTGGTTCAGGCTGCTATGACCTCTCCACAGCCTGGGACCCTGCTGTCAGACAGCTTAGGTTTGCTTTAACCTGGGGCCCTGCCTATGTCGGACAGAGAATGAACAGCCAGCTCCAGCCAGCACGAGCTAACTCACGACACAACTGGAAGGACTGGACTCAAGATCTGTCCCCAGTGACGTGCCGCTTCCAGCAAGTCTCCACCTGCTGAAGACTAAGTAAGAAACTTAATTTCAATCAAAACTACCTAAGGCTATGTAGACATTATATACAAACCACCATGAGTAGCTTTCTTAGCAGCTGTTGCATGTCCTCTGTGGGGAAACATTGGACACTAGGAAAGCAAAAGTGCCTCCATCTTAAATAATGACTGCATTTTGTAATAAGTTGTCTGTTCTGGAAAGTCACAAGGCCTGCAGTTGTTTGTTAATTCATGCACCCATAAAGAATGAGAAAGTCATTGTCTCATGGCCTTGGGGCTGGGGCCTTATCCTGTAGCTGTGGAACATCTTGTGGCCTTGGGGCTGGGACCTTACCCTATTGAAACAGAACTGCAGCAATACCTAAACTGCTGACAAACTCCTCTGTTCTGCTGTATAAAAGGCACCCTGAGAAAAATAAAAATTGGCAGCTTGATCAGACTCCTGTCTTGCTGTCGGTTCCTTGTGTCTCTTGTTCCCTTCATTCCAGGTTTTCTGGGGTCCGTGCTCCCGTTGAAGCCCCGCTGGCCGGGGCAGTCCTCCTTGGTCTCCAGCTCATGCTGGGCAGCTTTCTTTGGGCTGTGCACTCCTGAAATCTGGTCATATGGCTTCTTCTTCCATGCCTGTAGGGACTCTGGTACCATCTTGCCTTTTCTAGGCTCATGGATACCTCTCTCTCTCTCTCTCTGTCTCTCTCTCCCTGATAGGCAACTTGGCTCTCCCATCATCTGTGTGATCTTGCCCAGTGGTAATTCACAGAAACACTGAGCATGCTTTTGTTTCTTCAATGAACCTTAGCTGGCTCAAAAGCTGACCAATAAAGCTGTATTAGTTAGGGTTCTCTAGAGGAACAGAACTGCTAGAATGAATTATTTTAAAAGGGAATTTATTGGATCAGCTTACAGTAGTCCAATAGCAGTTGCAGGCCCGAGAATCACCGAACCTGGTAGTTGTTCAGTCCTAGTGGCCAGATGCCTCAGCAGTCCTGACCCGGCACTGCAGATGGTGTAGGAAAGCCTGGAGGCTTCCTGAGGAGCCGCTGGGCTTCAATCCACGGGGGTCTTCAGTTGATGTTGGTCTTTTGTCCGCACTGGTCTTCAACCCACGCTGGAAGGTAGCAAGCAGCTCCGGCAGCCAAAATGGAAGGGAGGCAGGAAGGAAGGAAGGGACTCTTTTTTCCCAGAGCTCCCTTGTATCAAGTCCCCCTCTGGGCGGGACCGCCCATTCTGGGGGAAGGGCTCAACCTTGGGGAAAGGCTTCCTCCTCTAGTTGATCCTTCCTAGAAGCAACCTATGGATTACTAAACAGATCAAGTTGACAACACCTTAACTATCACAAGTCCACCCCACTCCTGGTACCAAATTCTGTAGCAGACAGCTTCAGGTTTGCTGAGATGAACTTCCAGACCAGGCACAGTTATGGAGGAAGGGATTTATTGAAGCTTACAGATCCATGGGAAGTTCCATAAAAGCAGAAGAAACTGGCCTGCTTTCACAGGCCCAAGCAGAGAGAGAGCAGAAGTACAAGCCTAAAGGTCAAAAGCCACAGCACACTTCAGGAACTCCAGCTAGGCACACTTTGCATATCTTTAGATTGAAATCTGAAACCCATCACCACACCTTAAGATCCACCCAGACATTGCCTCCAGCCAGATGGCTAGAGATGCAAACTACAAATAAGCAACTGAATATATTGGGGGCCATCTATTCTATTCAAACTACCACATTCCGCCCCTGGCCCCCAATAGATTTATAACCATCACATATTATAAATTGTACTCAGTTCAACTTCAAAGGTCCCCACAGTCTTGACCAATTTGAGATATGAAGACCTGTAAAATCAAACAAGTTAAACATTTTTAACGTATAAAGGCACAGAGTAAACATTTTCAACTGGTATAAGGCACAGCAAGGAGAGACTAAAACAATGCAAACTCAACCATCATCAAACAAACATCAAACTTCTGCAGTTTAAGTTCAATATACCCAGAGACTAACAGTCTCCAGACTTTCCAATTCTGCCCCTCCAGCTGGGCAGAGTACCCGGGGAACACTTCCATCCCAGGCCAACAGTGTGCTATATGGTAGCCCTTGCACAGTCCTGGTATATACAAAACATCTTCAGGTCTTCATGCAAACCATGGTCCATCTTCCAAAGGCTCTTTCAGCCTATCAGGGCATCATGCCCTTCCTCATGCCACATCTCAGCAGCAGCTCCTGGAACCATGTGCAATTCATGACCACTCTTTACATTTTCCAAAGGCTCTTTCAGCCTATCAGGGCATCAGACCCTACCTCATGCTGCATCTCAGCAGCGGCTCCTGGAAGCATGTGCAATTCACGGCCACTCCATGTATTTTTCATGCTTCTGAAATCAATACCAGGTGTGCAGGACACAGCCATATTCTTAATTCAGGGATGAAACAAATCATAGCCTTGAAAAGCAGGTTCCTTCTCCAGTCAACTCTTTCCAAAAGTGTTTGCATTTCTAGGATAGTCTTTCCTCAGGCATCCTTTCCATTGTTTTAATGTAAAGCAGTTGGAACATCTTCCTTAAGATTGTTAATGTGTTTGACAATAGCAGGTTCAGTAACCTAAAACCAGTCTCAGTGCCTGTAATTTTAACTTGCTTGAGATTTTCCAGCTTAAAATCTTAAATCTCTCAGTCCAATATCTCTAGCCAAGCACATCAGTCCATTACACCTTAACTATCACAAAAGCTTATAGTTAAATGAGACTGTAATGAGCCTGTTTCTCACCCCTTTTGCATTTGATATTCCAATTACTGCCTTATTCAGAAACTATGGACAAAACTTAAATTTACCCTGGATTCAAATTTCTTATGTCAAATCATAAAAATATTACATATGTGTGTGTGTGTGTGTGTGTGTGTGGTTTTTTGAGGTAGGGTCTCACTCTAGCCCAGGCTGACCTGGAATTCTCTATGTAGTCTTAGGGTACCCTCGTACTCATTGTGATCCTCCTACCTCTGCCTCCCGAGTGCTGGGATTAAAGGCGTGCGCCAACATACCTGGCAAAATATAATATTTTTGATTGCCTTCAAATTCATTCATTGATTCATGCATTCATTTCTTACTGGAGCTCTAGTCTTTAGAGATGCCATGAAGATATAACAGGCTCAGAACAGATGGATTCCTGCTCCAAAGTGGCCATAGTGGATGAAGGATGCCTGTATTAGAAATGCTAGCTTTGGACATGGACATTTCCTCTTATGATATTCATTCCATTTTCTAGATCAGCATTAGTAAATGGCCATGTGATCATTTTTGAAGATCACAATGCCCCTGGAAAGCTTCCATTAGAACTAAGTGGAGACCACTAATTTTTTTTGTCTGAATAGCTGTATATATGAAATGAATATAACGTAATCTAGATTGTTCTGAGTAATCCCAAACTGATGTGCAGTAGCCCTCCTAATCAACAGGCCTCTTAATAAGGAACATTTGTGTCTCCTCTATGACTCACTCTGTGTTCGACAGGAATTTCTCTTCAGAAATTGCTTTTGTTCAGGAAATATTTGGTATTTCCTTATATGTCTGGATCATGTATTTTACATTTAAGAATGAGTGATTATCTCCACAGAATGAGGGATGAATTTAATCAATCCCTTATTTTGTAGGTGGGAGCATATAAAATTCATTGCATTTTGATCAAGAAAATTTATTTTTACGTACTTTCAGGCTGTATGTTTTACTATCATTCAGAAATGTATTTAAGTCTCAAATATTTTCATCTTATCTAAGTCTTCTATGCTCTTCTAAGTAAAGTAAAGGTGAAGGAAAATTGGTTATAATCCTCGGTAGAATATAATTCTAAAACTATGTATCTATTCACCCTTTTATTTAACAGGGTGTCTACTACTAAGAGTGGAGCTCTGAGGATAAAACCATATACAACTCCAATGATTTAAAGTTACTTTTATAACCCAGTGATTTTTATTTTTTACTTGTTAGATCAAACTTTCTATTTTTCTAATCCTATAGGTGCCTTTACTTGCTGAGTGATACTGAGCAAGTCAATAGAACTCTTTAAAATACCTTTTATTAATATTTAAAATGAGGATAACTATAATATTTACTATACAAACTTGATTTTACATTTGAATAAACTCTCAAGTGTTAGATCTTACTAGTCCCTATTGTTTTAATAAGACCCCCACAGCTACTCTGCAACCAGTACAGCCATTAGCCACATGTAGCTACTTATATTTAAATTGAAAATTAAACAAAGCAGTAATTAGTCAAACTGACCACATTACAGATCTCAACAAGAATGTGTGGTTAGTGGCCACCATATTGGACAGTGTAACAGACATAGAATATTTTCATTATTTCAGAAAGTCCGTTGGACAACATGGGCTGTAGAGTCCTGGGAGAGAGAGAGAGAGAGAGAAAGAAAGAAGAGGAGGGAGAAGAAGGGAAGGGAAAAGAAAAGAAAAGAAAAGAAAGGGGGAGATCCTTCAAATGTTGATTATTGCACATATGTAGTAAAACTGAGCCAGGTTTAGTTCTGATAGATTTGTTGCATGTCCCATCTGTATGACAGGCATTACATTAACACACCCTTTTTGAGAAACTCTATAACACTAGGTTTAAGACCAAATAACCAGGAACCTAGGAGGCCTAGGCTTAGATACTGCATTCACTACTTATTGGCTATGTGATTTGGGATAGGGTTTCAAACCTCCTTGTCCTATATTTTCTCTCATAAAATGCAGACAACACAGTACTCACCATATCTGCAAGCCACCATCAAGAGCTGTGAATCACACATGTGAAATAAGCATCCAAACAATTCAGTGAATCAATAACATGGGGAACTCAGGCAGGCATACATGACCTAAACACACAGTATTCACAACCACTGAAATCTCTAGTTTCACATTTTCCTTGGCTGCTTTAGAATGTATTTTTTATTTACTTAAAATTTCTGAGTGCTAGGTTTTTTTTAAAAATTTTATAAATAATGTAACATTTCATGTGGTATTTTCTCTAAGTGGAAATAATCTATACTTATCAGGTTTGGCTGACTATGAAGTGTAATAGTATATGGGAAACCAAAAGCAGACTTTTAGTGAAAGCTATTTCTTCCCTTCTGTTTCTTCATCAGATCCACTAAAAGTACAAGCCATTCTGAATGTTATGACCTGTTGTCCTTCAGGATTATCTAACCTCATACATGAGCAAAAAAGGCAGAGTCAGAGGACACACAGATTTTGTGAAGCAGACAATGCATTTTTCTTTCTGACATCCTGATGCCCATATTGTGAGCTTTTAGGGCAACTCAGATTACTGCATGTTTTCAATTACCTAACCAATGGAAGAAAGATATGGTGAGAATAATATAATGTGACAGATAACTGAACCATGGATGGGTGCAAAAATCATTAATATTCATCTATTTTAAAATGTTTGTTGATTCAATCCCCTCTTATAAAGTCTTTCAGGCAAAGCATTATATTGGGCCCTACTTATCTTTCTGAATAATTTTGGCAGCAGATTTACCCTAGCAATAGCATAGTTTGGGCTTATATTTAAATTGGTTTCCATGCACCAAACACAGTGAGACTGATTTTAGAAGATGGGGTAGCCCAAGGCATCAGGAAGGAGTTGGGGCTAAGATTAGAAATTCTTTCCATCAACAGCCAATGTCGAATTTCATCTCTGAAATGAAGTCTTCTCAGGAGAAAGCTTCTGATTAATTTTCCACTTTAGTATGCTACCAGCAGTGCTTTCTGCTGAGCACAGAGAGTCTGAAGAACTACCCCATGTGACCGAGCACCATTCCCATCACAAAGGCTGCGATGATGATGACCTTGAGGTCAGGTGCTTCCAACAGGCTGCAAGAGAGCGGTGAGTGCAGCGGCACTGGCATCTACAGATAGCATCTGGGGCTGGGGTGAGAGTACAAAGACTTCGCCAAATTAGCTTAGTCTTGGGAGTCTCTTCCGGGGCTTCAGAATAGCATGACCAGCCCCTGTGCAGAAGGGAAAACGAACTGGCAGGCTACTAGTCACTCAGTGCCTCTCTAACTTCAGGTTGGACCCTGAAATGTGTTGGATTTTAACTGGGGCTTAATTGCTGGTACCCTGAGGAAGTTTTGGGAAGGAAGAGCAACAAAGTGGTAGTAAACTGATGATATACACTCTGGCCCCAGCAGGACTCCTTTAACAGTCTATGACTGTGGTTCCAATGTCACAGAGTGTTAGGAGTTGGGTGAGCAAATCCTTAGTGAACCTGTGAAGATTTTGAACATATCCACTTGAGTATATCATTTCTATCGAACATTTTAGCAAGTCAGAGCACGTCGCTGCAGATGAGGTAACTAACATTGGGAATGATAAAATGCAGATTTTGAGGGGTGATCGCCAATTTAGCACTTCCACACTTGGGGTTGAAGTAGAGACTTAGTTTACATCTTAGCATAAGTATTAACAAAGTTGAAGATGAACAGATGAATATTTTGATGTGGTGTTTACCCTCAGCTCAGAGTTCAATGATAAGCCTTATAATTAAGATATTTGGAAACGTGTGTTTTGAAACATTTTTTTTTTTTTTTTTTGCATAGCTTGTGAAGTCCACAGGGTAGAATGGCTGGAGTGCCAGCAACCCTGCAAGATGGACAGAAGACAAAGGAAATACGTATAGCTTATGTCTCATGACAGCCTAATCAGATGTGTCTTTTCTGTTCCTCTCAAGAATAATCAATATGTCAGGAAACACACGCATTTCTCTTCATGATCAATCCTGAATCCAAGTGAAGTAAGTCATCCTTTCTCCTCCACCACGAAGAAATAAATGTCCACCGGAGGAACATGAAGAGTGGCCAAGACAAGAATCTAATTGCCTTCTTCAATCACTCCCGCACAAAATGCCTGGCAAAATGACGGGCAGGCAGTGAAGCAGTGTTTTGGCAAAATTTTAAAATAAAAAGAAAGGAAAAGAAATGTTCCAGCAAGAGTTCTGTAGAAAAATGGAGACAGCTGCTACATTTCTTCCAGCCTGTTATCTCTTCAACCAGCCCTACACAGGCAAGTTCCTGACTTAATTGAGCACTTACTGGTTTTGATAGTGGGGGGAAAAACATGGAACTTACGGCTTTCTTAGGCAAGGAACAAAGTCCACAAAGAGTCGTGGAAAAAAAGTACCATTCTAAAGCAACCAAAGTATGACTTCCTTCTTAGTGATTCTACTCCTCCACTGGCTTTTGATATGACTTATAAAGGAATCTTGCACACAGCCTCATTTCAGTCCATTCTGATTTCTGAGTAACCACAAAAATTCAAATCCAAATTAACAAAGCCATCTCAAAAAGCTGCATTCTAATCTGTTGCTAAGGTTTCCAGCCTCCACTCAAATATTGCACAAATGCACGGTTTGTCCCCACAGAAGTTCATGTTGAAAGTTAATTCCCAATATAATGGTGTTGAGTGGTTTTGTGCCCTTGTGAAGTGACTGTCATTGAGAGGGGTTAATAGTTTCCTCTTGGGGTGACTTCTCACAGATCTGGATTGTCACTGGACAGTGAGCCTGCACTTGTCTCTCTCTGTCTCTTGCACGTGTATCTCAACCTGTACCTGCACACTCCCCTGCTTTCTGCCAGGAATTAACCCTCCATGAGACACTCACCAGAAGCTGAGCAGATGCTAGTACCATGCTCTGGGACTTTCTCACCTCCAGACCAAAATAAATCCCTTTCCTTTAAGTTACCTGGCTTTAGATATTTTGTTATGGCAGCAGAAAGCAGACGAAGATTAATCATTTATGAATGTACTTCTCTCCCCCTGCAAAAACATCCTCAGTTAGTTACAAAATGCATATTATCTGGACGGTGTTTTGATTAGTCTGTGAGCAGCTGTGACTGCGCGTGAAGCAACATCCCAGCCCCTGATGTAGAGCAAGTCCGGGTAGCTGGATGCGCAAGGATGAAAGCACGGGGAAGGAAGTCAGGGGTCAGCTTGGAAGAAGGAACGGGGCCAGCTTTGAAGGCAACGCAAAGGCCCTGGTTAGGATACAGGGAATTGACCAAGAACACTGAACTGCACTGGAAAATCAGGAACTTTGGTCTCATGCTATTTACAGAGGACCGTCAGACTATTAACCTCAGACAAGATGCACTTCCTGCAACCTACCCTTGGTGTCCACTGGCATTGTATATGGAGCGAGGTTTTGAAGTCTCAGAAGGTTCTTTTTATACAAGATGCTAATGTAATTTTGTTTCTGTATGAAAGCCTGACAAAGCCAGGGGCTTCTCTTTCCTTAAGAAGGTCAAGTTGGAGAAGCTCATTTGGATGTCAAAATAAAAATGAAATGGAAATGCATTTTTTTTTTTTTTACGTTTGCTTTTTAAAGAACTTTCATGCAAGCCCTATACCTCCATGGCCTCTCCCTTCCTCTTGCTTCAGGCCCAGCAACATCTCCCATAACACTACTAGGCCCACCTTGACAGAGCCCTTTGCTATGCATAGTGACAATTCCTCAGGTTCCTTTTCAGTTCCCTGACCTTCCAGCCCATTTACTGATTATGCTCCCAGAAGATCGAGGCCATGGCTCAGCTTAGCCTTGGGAGGCAGGCAGGAGGTTGTGGAGGCAACATCTGAGAATGGATCATTTCAAAAGTCTTGGCTTCATATTGAGCTGAAAATTGAATGAAAAAAAAATTAAAAGACCCTGCCCCAAAGTTATGTCTTGTACTACAGAGACTTTTGTATTAGTTATTTCTTGTACTTCATATGGTTTTGTGTTGACACTGAAGTTTTTGTACTGTTTAAAGGCCATGATCTGTACTATAGCCTCTATTGTAAATCATCTTATGCTTTTTAATCCCTATAGCACAGCTACAGACTTCTCCTACTCTAACAGGAAAATAAACTAATTCTTCACCCACTCTAGTGCCAGTTCTATATGCCTCAGTTTCCTGTATGAATCTAGGCTTTGCCCTTGATATTCTAGCTTCTGTTGAGCCCAACTTTCTGACCCCATAAACTGGTCAGTCGCATCAGTGTGATCTTTCTAAATTTAAATGACTGGAAACTGAGGTCTAAAATAATAATCCTTGCAGAATCATTTCTAGTGTTGATACTATTGTGTAGCTATTTCCTCCATCTTGGAACAGTCCCTCCTGGAAGGAAGACAAGAAAGGAATCTTATAAGACTCAGGAAGTAAGTGAAACTTAGGAGGTGTAAAAAGTAAACAAAACTTCCAAAGCAGAGGAAGCTCTTGAAACTTACCAAGGTTATAAATGAAGTCACAATTGCTAGGGAGAGTGAGAACCTCAGATCAGTTGTTTAGGAAACTATAGGGATGCAGCTTTTGTGGGCTTTTCTTCCCTGTTGGTGTGGGCTTTTCCACCATACAACTGCCTTTGACTCACCCATGCTCCTCTAAGTAACCACTTACCTGTATCCCTGTAGCTCCAATAAATTCATCATTCGACTAAGCTAGATTTGTGTGGAATCATTTACTTGGTCTGTCATAGGTTTTTCATCAGTTCACATTTCCCCAGGAAAGTCACTAATCATATGAAAATAAACTATTAACGATCATAATATTTATGGAGAAGACTGCATCTAAATGACCTAGAGAAAAGTTTAAGTAAATGGCTAATTTTTATTAGGGAAGTATCTATCTGAGTTAGGGAGGCTGGAAACAGCCCTAGTACTTCTATTCAGCTTCATAATGATACTTTCTTAATACCATATCTGTACTGACACAAGTATCAGGGAATGTTTTCATAGAAACATGGTTTTGAAGAAAATAGGGGCCAGTTAAGGGGGAATATTAATAATAGATATTGTTTTTAATAATAACTATATTGTAGGCTTTATTACATATGCTTTTAGTTGTCCAAATAAACTCATTCAATATGTTGCTATTTATCTTCATTTCATACTTGTAGAAATAGATTCTAATTTTGAAGAATTTGTGAGATAGTTAATATTCATTGTCAACTTGTCTGGGTCTAAAAATTATTTAAAAGACAAACTTCTGGGCATATCTATGAGGGTGTTTCTGGATTGGGTTGGCTGAGTGGGGTAGTTGTGAGTGGCTGTATTTTATGGGCTAGGGTCCTATGTCAAATAAAAAGGAGAATGCAAGTGGAGCATTCATCTCTCTCTGCTTCCTGACTAGATGCAATGTGACCAACTGTCTCATGTTCTTGCCACTACATTTTCCCCACTATGAAAGACTGTACCCCTTCTTTTTTTTTGTTTTGTTTTTCTTTCGAGGTAGGGTCTCACTCTTGCTCAGGCTGACCTGGAATTCACTATATAGTCTCAGGGTGGCCTAGAACTCATGGTGATCCTCCTACCTCTGCCTCCTGAGTGCTTGGATTAAAGGTGTGCATCACCATGTCCGGCTTGTACCCCTTCTTAAACCACAAGCCAAAACAAGCTGCCTTTTCCTTAAGTTTCTTCTTGTCATGTATTTGGTCACAGAAATGATAAAAATATCTAATATAGAAAATTGATACCAGGGAGTGAGGCTGTTGCTGTGATGAACCTGGCCATGTAGTTTATCAGTCTTTCAAGCTTGTTAGAGGGAGGAATGTGAAAGAGTTTAGAACTTTGAGCTAAACTGGCCCTAGGAGGCTTTAAACAGAAATTAATGGGTCACTTGGGTGAGGTACCAGAATGCAGAAAGAAATGTGGACATTCAAGGCCTACCTCCTGAGATTTTTAGAAGAGAAATAAAGACTCTATCAGGAACTGACCTACATGCCAATCACATGATATTCTGGCAAGGAATCTTACTTCATTCTCCATGTGTTCTAGAATTTGAGTGTGGCTTACTTCAAAAGTAATAGAGTAATTTGTTTTGCAGATGAAATTTCAAGAGAAGGCAGCATTCAGGCTATGGCACGGATACTGCTCACCACTATTACTCAGTTGTATGCTGGAAGATAGTAGGAAGATAGGAAAAATGTGAAGTTTATCAAGGAGAGGAGCATGGGCAAGTTGCAACGTTTTGAACACGGAGTGTGTACAGAAAGCAGCTGTAATCATTAAAGGAATTAGCACTATGAAAGAGAAATCTTGTGTTCTACCCTGGCACAATAGAGTAGGTACTCTGTTGACAGGGCACCATACTCTGAAGGTTCAAACTTGTGGAAATGCAAATTCATTTGAAAAGAAAGAGCCTGAACTCCAAATGTAGCTGAAGGGGTTCCATGCTCAAAAGCAACTGCCTTGGAAAGCGTTCCCCCAGGGCCAGCACAAAGCTGCTATAGCAACTGTGGCCCAAGAGGGCCAGGCTGCGGCTCAGGTTAGCAGCAGAACACGGCAGCATTGTCCACATGGTCTGTAGTCAGGAAAGACACGAGTGTAAGGAGATCATGGGGGCTTGTGCCAGGGTTCCAGAGAGCCACTGAGGCCAGGGAATCTATTACAGGATTAATGTCCCTGAGAGGCCATAGTAGGAATCTACATAGTTGAAAACCAAGTTTAAATGGGGACCCCAGATGTTTAAGATGTCAGGATCATGGATGTTTGTCAATGAAAATTCCAGGTATGGAGTAGAGTCAGCCCAGGGAAAGACTGCATGTGCTACCACTGACAAAGCTAGAGGGCAGCCCAACGCTGTTGGAGCCCCACGGATTCCATTCTGAGCCTCAGATGCCAGACTTGAAGCAATAGGATTTGATATTTGCCCTGCTAGCTTTCTGTCTTGCTTTGCTTCAAATTTACCTGTGTTGCCCCCGCCCCCATTGTTCCCTTTTGAAATGGGATTGTTACTTTGTACCACTATATATTGGAAATACATAACATGCTTTTGATGTTATATGGTTTACAGTTAAGAGATTGCCTTAAGTCTCAGAAGAAACTGGTCATTTGTACCTTTGAACAGTGTTGGAATTGTGAAAAGCTAAGGGGACTTTTGAAGTTGGCCTAAACATTATGGGAGAGCCATGAGCTGATGGGGACCAAAGAGTGCAAGGCTATGGCTGAAAAAGTGATATGTTTGGGTATCATGTTGATAAGGTGTGGGCTTGTGATTGTCAATATTATTAACTTGGCAGGTTATAGAATTACCTAAGAGTCAGACTTCTGGGCATGTCTGTGAGGTAGTATCTAGATTGGGTTAACTGAGATGGTAAGATCCACCTTAAAAGTGGGTAGGTCAATTCCATGGTATTCTGGACTAAATCAGAAGAGAAAGCAAGCATAGCACCAGCATTCATTTCTCTCTGACTGCAGACGTAACACGACCAGCTGCCTCACTCTCCTGCTGCGATGTCTACCATACCATGATGGGTTACACCTCCCCAAACTGTAAGCCAAGGTAATAAATGCTTCCTTCCTTTCTAGGTTGCTTATCTTCAGGCACTTGGTTACAGCAATAAGAAAAATAACAAATCCAGTCAGGAAGTTAATGAACAACAGATCCAATTAAACCCATTGAATTTTAGGGTACGAATTCATCTACAGTTTTAGACAACAGATGCCCATGTGTGTACAAATAGTAGATACAAGATGCAGGCCTCATATCGAGCACCTACAGCCAAATACCTGTGCAGATTCATGCCTATAACTGAAAACTATGAAGTAATAAAGGGAGGCAGTGCATAGGGATTGCTGTGACCAGCAGGAATGAATCTCAGCTGGAACAAAATAACCTTCAAGGGAACCCAAGAGGACAGAATTGTGTTTTCTTTTCATCTGTCCTACAAGCCACCACTGAACAGTATTCATTTTTTAAAATGAATTGAAAATTACTGAAGTTAAGGAATGAATATCTCATTTAACTTAAGATATACCTGGAGTATATAAGCTGACTTTTGTGTTTTTTTTTTTAAATGGGAAGGATAAAAAAATAAAAGCAGAACTTGGAAGAGGAGCAGAAGGGTGTTACATAAAGCCCACGCCCTCAATTCAACAGATATAACTGGCCATTTAATACAAGACACAACAGACACTTTGCTGACAATGAGAAGCCAGAATCCCCGTCCGGAGGAGCTCACCATCTGGTACATACATAATGAATAAGATGTAGTTTGTGCTCTGTATTCTCAGACCATAGGAACACAATGGAAAGAACAAGATATTTGGTAAGTATGAGAAAAGATTAAAGAGGTCTCCATGGACAGATTGGCATTTTAAGAGTGACAGATGGGACAGGACACTTTTAGTGAGCATTATAGAAGGACAAGCTGTGGGGTGTAGTGAGATGATGGAGTAATTGGGGTGTGTGGGGGGGTGCAGGTGTGGATGGAAAGAAAGCACATGGGATTAAGATTGCTCAGAGCCTGTTGGAAATAGATACATGGATTCAGTGGGAATACATGAACGAAGGAACCCGCTCCTTGGCAGGCTGGCGCAGTTGAAGAAGTGAGTACTTTAAGACCTTTCTCCCTAATGAGGTGAGAGAAGAGCTGACTACTAGCTTCTTAAGGTGGTTGTAATCAAAACAATGCCAAGGAAACTCAGGCATTTGTCACTTTGGAGGTCAGAAGTTCCTAGTGGACCTTAAGGGCTGTAAATGACATGTGAAGAGAGGTAGTTCCTTCTAAAAGCTGTAGGGAGGAAATGGATCTTTATCTCTTCCAGCCTTATTGGCTAGGACATTCCATCATCATTGTCATCATCATCATCATCATCCACTGTGCTTCCTGCTCCTGCCATCACATGGTTGCCTTACTCTCTTCTCTATTTAAACCTCTCTCTTCTTCTCATTTCAAGACTTATGACTGAGTCTATGGGGATAATCTGAGATGTTTCCTCAAGCTCTAGGTTTTTAACCTAATTACACCTTCTAAGTCCTTTTTTTTTTTGGCTACACAAAATATTCAGATTCTAGGGATTTGAACATGGGTATCTTTGGTGCTATCAGTTGGTCAGCTAGTCCTCTGTTCCTTCCCAGTTGGGATGTTTGGCCTCTTGAGTTGGGGAGTTGCTCTAACAATGAACTCTGTAGCCATCCGGGCCCCAAGGGCATCAAGGTCTGTGTTCTTCTCTCTCTGAGTGTGTGTGTGTGTGTGTGTGTGTGTGTGTGTGTGTGTGTGTGTGATTTGGGTCTAAGTGTCTCCCAAAGTTATATTTTAAAGGTTTTTAGTTGCCAAGTGATGGGCTTTTGGCAAGTGATTGGATCATAAGGGCTATAACCTCATCAATGGATCCATTCATTGGTGAACTCATAATCTTCCAGGCTACTGGGAAACGATAACAATTGTGGAGGTAGGACCTAGTTGAAGGTGTTGATTCGTGGGCATTCCCTTGGGGACGACATAGTGTCCTTTACCCTTTCCCGGCTGTCTTTTGGGCTTCCTGGCTGTCATGCGGTGAACCGTCTTCTCAGCTGCATGCTTCCACCACCACAGCTCTGGGCCTTGTCTCAGGCCCAGAGCAACGGGGCCCGCTGAGCATGGACTAAGGCCTGTGAAGTTGTACGCCAAAACAATCTTTCCTTGATTCTGACACCATGGCCGAAAGCTGAGTAGCACTGGGGGACTGCACAAACACTGGCTTTCAGGATTTGAAGTAAATAACCACCGTCAGAGAATGGCAGCTGCACATTGCAAGATGGATACCCGGGAACTGCTAGCAACTAAGGGAAAGATCAGCACACCAGACAGAGAGCTCTAGGACTTGCAGAAAACCTTTCCTTCTCTCTCTCAGTACAGGGTCAGATTGTGAGAGTAACAGAGGAAGGACAACTCTATATATGTGTTGTTGCAGACCTCAAAGACCCTTTGTTTAGCTCTACTGTGGGGCCAGTTTTATTTTCCATAGGTTCCCATATTCACATCCAATCCAATACTCGAGCCTACTGGTTCTATAATTGTGGATTCCATTTTATTTATTTATTTCTTATTAGAGAGAGGGAGGGAGAGGTGGGGGCGGAAGGGATGGAGAATGGGTATGCCAGGGCCTCCAGCCACTGCAAATAAGCTCCAGACACATGTGCCACCTTCTGCATCTGGCTTAGGTGTGTCCTGGGGAGTCGAACCTCGGTCCTTTGTCTTTGCAGGCAAGTGCCTTAACTGCTATGCCATTTCTCCAGCTCTGGAGTCTTGTTTGATCATAGACTTAAATCCATGCCTGGGCTCTTATTTTCTCCCACCCTTCCCACCACACATGGCCCATGGAAACCTCTCTCCTTCCCTTGCCCTGACCCGTGACATTCTAGCCTCTGTAGCAAATACCCCAGCAATATTCTTCTCTTCACCTCACACCTTGCTTGTGTCTTGTCTACTTCAATCTTAAACAATGAGTCTACATGATGCTCCCTGTGGAAACTTCTGTCTTACCCTAATACCTCAAAGCATAATTGAGTTCCCTCTGTTGCCGAAACTTTCTTCTCTCAGAGTACTTTTTGTTCTACTCAGTCAAATGCAATTCTTAGGTCAGTCTGGTCCTTCTGCTTCCCATGTCACTATGCACCTCTCTCTCAGCACTCCCACACTGGCTGAAAGACCATTGTCACCATCAAATCTGTACTTAACTAGAGAACCAGTATAGTCCCATCCTTGCAGCCCCGACAATGACAATGTAAACCAGTGAATCCTCTCAGTCAGCTACACTCACGAGGTGTCATCAGCATAGGAGATAGAATAATGTCGGAGTGGAGGAAACAGCCAGTGAACTCTGAGCACTTTCCATTATGAGGATCACCATCAGCTTGCTTTACCTAGTTTTGCATTATTTTGTAGATAGGTTCTTCTTTGTTTTGCTGACCTTTCCCACGCCAGGAGGGACTACATTTGAATACAAAGTCTGTGATTTAATGACTAATATGTTTTGATTCATTTCTGGCACAGCGTTAAGCCCTGAAGTACGGTTGTGTCACTTGAATGTAATAATTCTCCAATAAGAGAGAAACTATTGTGCCTTTTAATACCTTCGTCTCATGTATGGCCAATTTTAATCTTGAGTCATCAGTATGCAAAGTATAGAAGGATAATTGATTCGTAAGGGCATCTGCTGGCAGATGAGACCAAGGCTACTCTGCATTGATTATTTATCCCCTCAAACCACAACAGTGCCAAGGGAGAAAGCATTCTTCATTATAAACGAGATAAATCAGAAATGCTGTGTCAAGTTATCACCTGACCAAGGACAAGGAAACCATCTTAAGACCAAGCCAGGCGTTTAAACTAAGCACTTTCCAGTTGAGTTGGGCCTTCAGGTGACCTACCCCAAGCCATCAATGTATACACCGTACTCACTGCCTGAGGAGGTGCTGTGTGTGGTCTTCCAAAGAGACATGTATCAATGCCTATAGGAGATGATTAGGAATTTCCAAAATGAAAAAAAAAATTAGAAAGAAAAGAAGGACCTTGTGTGCTTTACTGAACACAGTATGGTGTACTAGCATGGTGGGCCGAAAGGAGGGGGGCATGTCTACCACATGTCACTGAGGACGTGAACGAGCCCAAGGATCCAGAAAACACAGGAGATGCAACTTCTCATGCCTCTTGTTGTGGTTCCTTTGTGTCTGGCGTCTTCTAATGCTGGGCAGGTTAAAGATGCCTCCTGCGTGTCTAGACTGCCTTCTCCCTGGAGATCTGCTGTGTGCTTTCAAGTCTCCTACGGGTGAGGAAGGAGCAAGGATGTTACAGTGGCTCTGTCCTCCCTCTTCAAGCTCCTTGAGGACCAATTAATTGCATATTAGTTCATTAAAGTCTCTGTTCCTAGGCAGTTTAGTATGCCTTCGTTTTCTCCCTAATGTGCAAATTATGAAGATTTCTCAAAATGTGAAAATTGGTCTATTTTTCTCATCCAAAAAGTTTCTGATCAATCAACACCTCTTCACAACATTATCAGAAATGCATTTAAGTCATTAAAAAGCAAAGAGAACAAGCATTCTTCCTAACAGTTTTTGCAATAAAAATCCCCCTTATTTTTTTAATGCTAAAAATTTCTACATAATTTTTAACATATATTTGTGGGGGGGGGCACACACGCATGCACATGAATGAGGAAGAAATACACATGCACATGGATGATGTCTTGGTATCCTACGACTTTACAGGGTAACCTGGAAGCTGGGGGTTCAGATTCCATGGAAGCGTGGGAGGGTTGAGTCTCTGAGCAGGTATGTAGCAGGGGGAGAAAGGACTGGAATGTGCCGAGGAGGGTTGGTGGGATGGCAGAAGGCGGGGGGAAGCAAGGCCTGCCTGGTCAAAGCCAGCAGAGGCGTCTCCTGCAGGAGCAGGACTCTCCAGAGGTGTGGGGCTCTTGTGCAGCAGCAGGCTCTGGAATGTGATACGAGGTTGACAGAAAGAGGCTCGGTTACAGGGAAAGAAGAAAACCTGAGTAGAAGGCACTTCATATCATTCGTATTGCATGAAAATTTCCTGTTGAGATGCAGACAGACAGAGCACCAATGACAGACCAAAGCACAATTGCAGCAAACCCCAACTTGGTGAGCCATGAGTTTCCTGGGGATACTCACAGGCGTGGACCGGAGTTAACTGCAGGAGCATGAATGACACAAGGCAGCCTGCTCACCAGACAGCCCATGCCAGCATGCGTGAAGACTCACGAAGGTGGCATCCCTGGAGCTCCTTGCATGACAGGCAGCCTGGCCAGTTGATAGATAGATAGATAGACAGATAGACAGATAGACAGATAGATAGATAGATAGATAGATAGACAGATAGATAGATAGATAGATAGATAGATAGACAGATAGACAGATAGACAGATAGACAGATAGACAGATAGATAGATAGACAGATAGATAGATAGATAGACAGATAGATAGATAGACAGATAGACAGATAGATAGATAGACAGATAGACAGATAGACAGATAGATAGATAGATAGATAGACAGATAGACAGATAGATAGATAGATAGATAGATAGATAGATAGATAGATAGATAGATAGATAGATAGATAGATAGATAGATAGATAGATAGATAGATAGACAGATAGATAGATAGATAGATAGACAGATAGATAGATAGATAGACAGATAGACAGATAGACAGATAGACAGATAGATAGATAGACAGATAGATAGATAGATAGACAGATAGATAGATAGATAGATAGATAGATA